>JAJEKV010000013.1:18040745-18450481 GCA_021234155.1 Isoetes taiwanensis
TGCGGGGTTACGGTTTATGCCAATCACCGTCCTGATTGTCGCCACCTTTCCGACACCCTCTATCGTATCGTAATACACGCTTTCAAAAGTTCAAACACATTTTCACTGGAGCTGTGAGATCTTCTGGGATCAACAAAACCTTGGGGAACTCCACCATTCCTACCAAGTCTCCGATGCACCAGCCTAGCAACGACAAGCATCGCCTCCAACCCCACTACCGCGGATCGCTGGCCAAGGCGTAAATTGACAAACTCCTTTGCCGCAGTTTGATCTATGAGGTCAAACATTCTCGAAAGTGGTGAGCCCCACCATTGCACTCAAACACAATGGTAAGATCCGCGCCAGTGGACTACACCAAAACTCAATCGCCACGGAAGGCGGATCATTTTTCCCCTTCCCTTCACGCACTGCTCTCGAAGAGGTTGCCGACATGAGAGCAATTCCTTCATGCCGAGCCGCTGCCACCGTATTCAATCAAAGAATTATCAACTTCAAGACTACCTTCACCACCCCGGCACTTTTGCCTGCTGCGGTTCCTTTTGATTGTCAAACTCTCCATCCACGCTTCAACGTATCATGCTCTCGCTTTCATGATTTTATCATCCCTTTCTTGCAATTTTTCAAGATGACTTCTCTCGCTTCACAGCCTGGCTGACCATTTGATAAATTGAACTTGTCTTCTAAAATGTGATGAAACCAGTCTCTGTCCAGAATTGCACCCTTTTGCGTCACTCTCGTGTAAGTTCTCATAGACATGGCCGCGAAAGTGTGTATCACCAATGATCCTCGCTTAAAATCAGTCATGGTGCTCAAGGCTCAAGTAATTCAGCTAATATAAAGGAAACACGCCTCTTCTTGGTAAGGTCAATTATTACTCCACCTTTCATTCCCTCGGACTTCGCTAGCCTATTGCGTGTGATCCCATTCATAAACTCACGGTGATGAATCCACTTGCTTGGAATTCTCAAAGGATGTCGCTTTCCAACAAGCAGTTTTGCTTACTCGTGCCCCTGCTTGTTCCTCCTCAATGTAATATCGTAAGTCTTTCATGTCCATGTCGATGTCTCTACTTTGCTATTGGAGTCGTTTCTTTCTCAAGAATATGATGCGCATTAATCGACAAATTCAAATCAAGCATTTAAACTCACCTGAACGCTAACTACTCGCCACGTAGCTGAAGCCTTGGGTTTAATTTTTCTCAAGGCCCAACGCTCACAATTATCTTTTTAGTAGCCAATCACTTTGTTGACCACTGCGACCTTTATTTGATCAACAAATCCCCACGGGCCGTGATTAAGCCTCGCGGTCCTCCTTCGCAATTTGCACCTTTTTAAATTGTTCACAAGGCCGGTAAATCTCATGTTGTTCCCTGACATTTTATTCACGCATCCACACAGATGATCCTCCACCGGAGTCTCAGACGCCTTCCCGACGCTCAACTCTTCTGGTCACGGCAACACCACTGGTTTCATGACTTTCAGCAGTATCTCCTCACAGGCGCTTTCCACCAGAGGACGCCACGCCTTTCCAAACAAGCGACAATCCTGGCCGCCATCAATTTCTCCCGCTGGTGGTCCTGACTACACCATGGTTGCAAAAGCCATCTTTACAAAAAGGGTAAGGATACAATCCTTCGACGCCGCGGTTCTCCCCTCATGAGGTCCCGTGATATTGTTCGAGAAGCCCATGAAGGGTTCTGGTGGTCATTTTCATGGAGACACCACGCGAAAAAAACTTCACCGGGTTATTTTTGGCCCACGCCAAAGACGCCACGCCCACGCGACGACGCAGGATGCTTCTGCTGCCGGGATGGACGCCCACGCCTGCGACGCTTCCTTTGACGCCGGCTACACGCCTAATTTCCTTCAAAGAAATGGGGAATGGATTTTGTGGGACCCATCGATCCTCCTCAAGGCACAATCTGCGTTCGCTACATTCGGTTCACACCGGGACTACGGCTTACCAGCCATGGTTATGACTTCCGCATAACACCGCCAAGACAAACCAAAAGTCATCTATCAACAAATCATCACGCTGATTCGGGTTGCCCCACCGGAAATGGTCGCGATCGTAGGTCCATTTTATCAATCACACCATCAAGGAGCTTAATGGATTATCCCTCGACATACATCATCACAAGAGCACACCTTACTATCCTCGAGGGAATGGTTTGGTCAGCACTAACAAAAACTCGTCACAATTTCAAGAAAATTTGTGACGCCACCGACCGACCGCAAAACAAGCTTCCTCCCGTTTCTTTGGGCTTACAATAATTGTTTCAAAAAAAGGCTGTGTCACACCCCCTTTCAAATTGGTTTTATGGGTCATAAGTTTCATGCCGCTTTTGAATACATACTTCCAACACTGCTTTCAATTACACTATAATCCATAACTGGCCAGACAAAGAAAGGGTTTATCAATTGGAACAGCTTGATGAACTTAGAAGAGATGCTTATATTCGTTTCTTCATGGACAACATTTGCAAAAATCCTTACATGACAAACGGCCAAAGACAACAACATTCAACGGGAGATTTCTTTTTATGATTCTGTGACAAAACTTTCCTGTAAACTTAAGTTTCGCTGGTTTGGCCTTTATCAAATTGTTCAAGTGGTTCGACCCACGTTTTTCAACCTGGTCGAGTTAGATGGCACTCCATTACCTACACCGGTTAATGGCTTTCACCAAAACATTTCATACAAACGTAAAAGTGCACATCCACAAACGATGTCGCTCCGCATTAACGCTATCACAGATAGTGACTAAACCAGCGGGTATATTTATATTATAGGTGGAATTTTTACAAAAATGTGGGTGTTAATCTTCACGCACTCCAAGGAAAAACCAAGAACAAGCTTAACTACAACAACCCAAGCAAATCTCAAGGTATGAGATAGGCTAGGGCCTCACTCTAATCGCATCATAAATCACCAACATAAATCATTCTTACACAAGTCTTTTTGAGATTATAGAAATAGAGATAACAAATAGAGAATCACATAATCATAATCAAAATATCATACTTCAACATAATAATATTCAACCCATCAAGAAACATACTCACACTTCAAGAACTTTGCCCAGATGTCATCTTCCAAATTTGGGCCTCCCTTCTACACGAATTTTGGCTATCTTATAGAAAACTCTACTTGATCCTAGCCACTAGATCTAGGCAAATCACAACCTTAGATCCAAATTCTAACTACCATAAGTTCACTAGATTTTGCCACCTCAACTTCAAATCTAGGTCATCCAAACTTCTTTGCAACTACCATGCTTCCCCTGCATTCATGACACATCATCAAATTATCAACCATTGAAAATATTTTTAAGGACTTTAATACTCCCTTCAAGTCCATAGGTTCCACTTCAGTACATCATAAATGCTTCCTCCACAATATTTGCACATTTTTTACATTTTCTCCACATTACACCCATATAATTCTTTCATTTATGCATACATTTCACCAATTTAGTACACATCATGAAAAAATAGTCAAGAAAAAAACGCACAACATTATTCCCCCTAAGATTATTCATCGCCCGATGAATTCTTCAAAAAATCTTTTCTTCGATCTTCATGTCTTCAACTTGATCCTCAAAATAGCATCACAACTTAACAAAAATCCAATGTCAAAATATCTTCAAGTCTTCAAAAACATCTATAGAAGCCTTCCAAGGAAAAAAAATACTAAAACTTCTAACATCACTTCATCTTCATCAATTATAGGGTGGTAAGTCCCATCCAGTCGTAAGGCACCCTCGCTTCGCCTCGTATGGCGCTTCTATCCCCTTCACAACACTTATAATTTTTCATCACATTTTATATAGGTCATGAGTTGTTATTTTCTAGGTCAAAGACATCCATCATGCCATCCATAATCACTTAAATAAAAATAAAACTTGTACAACTTCCTTTGATGCAACTTCAACAATAAAGAAATTCAAACATTAGACTTCATTAGATTGCAAAAACAAAATGCCACCATTGTATCTTCATCTTCTATCTTGGACTTCAAATAACTTGTTGGAAAATAAATAGTGCCTAGGGTCTTCCCATGGAATAAACAAACATCTTCAAAAAAATATAGCACTTCATATCTCTACATGGACTTGAACTCATGATCTAGTAGTTGATAGCCACACAATTTATCCAACATGCCATGTGCACCATTATGAGGTAAAAGGATTTTGATTTTTCCTATAACCTTTGCATTACATCATTCTTCATACCCCTTTTTTTATTTCTTTTTTTTCCTTGCTACTAACACGGGTTTAGGGCATGGCCTTCCATCGGATGGCGGTTAGGGTATGGCGTAAGGAAGGTAACGATGGCGTAAAGTTTTTTCTTTGATTATGGCATGGCAGAACCATTCATGGCCTGGCGAATCAACCCACTTCTCATCCCTATTTTTGTTTTTCGTGTTCCATCTTTAATAGAGGCAGTTTTCGCGTAAGAATAGCCACTATGGCGTAAGCACGTAATGTATGGAGGCATCGAAGGAAGGACTAGGCAAGAATCCGCCATGGCTGCCCTATTGATACCGTGAGAAGGAAAATATTGCAGAAGAAAACCCTTCACCAAATCTCCAATCAAACGGAAAAGAAGGCTCAACGGCCGATAAAAACAAAGGCATCATTAAAAGCAGAGTTGGAAGCCATGACTTTGAAGTTTAAGGAGGTATGCCCGCAATAAGGATTTAGCCGAACCTAATGCTTCAGAAAAGGAAAAAATACTTAAGCAGTAAAGGGTGATGAAGAGGGAATGTAACCCAAAGAGGGGTGCTAATGCAATGTGGCGTATAAACCACACTAGGCATGGAAGATGAGGATATGCCATGGCTCTTCTTTGCAACGAAAAACGTGATCCACAAGTCATGCAACTTTTAAGGTATAGAAACAGTATGGATAGACAAATTATTTTGCCCCCTTTAATGGTTTTTACTTTGTTTACAGAGACAGAGACAGAGACAGGGGTCTAGCAAAAGTTGGACTTCATAAATAATTTCAAACAGAATCGGAAGAATCACGAACATATCTCATGCTAATTTTGTGCACCTCTTCTAATTTTGTTGGCCAAAAAAGAGAAAGGAGTCAAGAATCAGATCCATACCTCTTGAATTTGCAAAGAAGGGAACTTTTGATTTTGAAAGGAGGAATGACAATAAGTTTTGTTTATTTGCTCGCTACTATAAATGGCAAAATCGTCCCTATGATATATAATGCTAGTAGAATGTTGCTTTCTCGAATGCCCCCAAAAATATGTTAGCATCTTCTACGCACTCCAAGGAAAACCAAGAACAAGCGCTAACTACAACAACCCAAGCAAATCTCAAGGTATATGAGATAGGCTAGGCCTCACTCTACTGGCATCATAAATCACCAACATAATCATTCTTACACAAGTCTTTTGAGATTATAGAAATAGAGATAACAAATAGGAGAATCACATAATCATAATCAAAATATCATACTTCAACATAATAATATTCAACCGATCAAGAAACATACCACACTTCAAGAACTTTGCCCGTGATGTCATCTTCCAAATTTGGGCCTCCTTCTACACGAATTTTGGCTATCTTATAGAAAACTCTACTTGATCCTAGCCACTAGATCTAGGCAAATCACAACCTTTAGATCCAAATTTAACTACCATAAGTTCACTAGATTTTGCCACCTCAACTTCAAATCTAGGTCATCCAAACTTCTTTGCAACTACCATGCTTCCCATATTCATGACACATCATCAAATTATCAACCATTGAAAATATTTCTTAAGGACTTTAATACTCCTTCAAGTCCATAGGTTCCACTTCAAGACATCATAAATGCTTCCTCCACAATATTTGCACATTTTTACATTTTCTCCACATTACACCCATATAATTTTCATTTATGCATACATTTCACCAATTTAGGCACATCATGAAAAAATAGTCAAAAAAAAAAACAAACAAGCTGGGCGCAGCCATTTTTATTTCCGCTATGGGCACCGCCTATATAAAAAACGCCTCGAGCCCCATCTACTAAGTCCTAAGAAAAAACCCCTACCCGGTTTGGAGCAGCAGGTGATGCGCAGATGTGGTAGAGGTTCTGGCCGTGATCCCAAAATAAGGTGCAGAACCTCCTCCATCCCGTTGGTCTTCGTCGGGATGTTCAGCCATCCCGGCACACCACCGCCCATTCTCACGCCACGATTGTGGCAGCACCAGGTCCAGCATAATTCATCTTGGTGGGTAATCCACTCCCCGGATTCTGTGGGCATAGTGCAGTCCTTGTTCAAACCAGCAGCAGCCATGCTGCCGCGCCATCGGATGCCTTCGTTTATCCCTGTTCGCCTTATATAGCCAATCGAGGAACTTTTGTCGACGTGGACCAATCACATAAATCGCCAACGGTTTGTAATGCAAGGCTATTTCTAAAATGAGAATCTTTTCTCCCGCCGTGATATCTAGCCATGGTACCTTTCCTCGACATTATCTTTTAATGATATCCCACTTCGAAGTTGTCGCGATTGAATGCCATTTCTTCTTTCACTTCATCTAGACATTAATGTGTGTCCTTGCCCAATTGCCACATCCCATCATTCTCTCATCGCCTATCTCCAATCGTTCATTCCTTCATTTGTTGTTTGGGACTTAGCCACATTGCCTTCAATGGCATCTTTATCACCGCACCATTAACGGTTGCGCCATTTTTATGTTCATTTCGCCACCTTATGCGCCGAACTTTTGCCTTCTTTCATGCTTTCGTTTTGTTCTTCGCTCGCTTCAACAGTCTTCTTATTCGACGCGCCAGCCATGGTTGCCCTAACTTTACACTTGCGCTTTCGTCGGCGGATGCGATTTCGGTTCAGGTCTTTCGACGCTTCATCTTTTTCGAGGCCCTTGTTATCCGGTTTGGCATGGAACGCCATTAAGCGCGAGGACGCTACCGAGCTCCCGGCTTCCAATCCACTACGAAGTAGTTTTATCGCTTTCATCATTAATCAGCCTGATTGGGAGCATCTGGCTCGATGTGGTGACCACCATTTCACCGGTTCAAAGACCTAATTTTCGAGGTATTTCATATCCCTTTGTACCCCTTAGCGATCTTTGGTCTCCGCCATACGATCCGATGTCACCGAAGTTTGGTGCTCCTTTATCACGCGAACGCATCGCACAATATTGACAAGCCCCATGAAACTTTGTTGCGGGCTTTAGTACCTTGTATTCTATCAAGAACCTCTTTTCTATAATATGGTGGATCATCGCTACCGCTTTCCAACCACCACATTGATTGGCCCCAATTGTTGTTTTACCGTTTTCCAAGAAGTTGACCGCCTTTCGTCGCACTTTCTACCTCTCGAACTTGCATGGCCATCTTCAAGCCCCCTCATCCTCACATATTTTCCTCCTCACCTTCATTCTCATAATGCTTCCACTCAACAGTCCTTTTCATTCCTTCCTCAAATCCACAGGGCATTTCACGCTTCTTTTCTTCCCCGGGTCATGTCCAAAGATAACACCACGCATGCCACCGTTTCCTCCTCTACGTAAATGAGGCCCTCCCCGCTTCATATCATGTCTCACAAACGCTCCAAACACCTGCAACAATGGCCCTCCGCCGCGACCCCGGGCCACCGTTGTATCGCGATCGCCAGATGCTCAAGCCGTTGTTCTAAAGTTACAAGAATCCCAAGAAGCTTTTATGAATGGGGTTCACACGCCCCCGACCTCTCGATGCGTTCACCGTGGACCTTCAAGCCGCGAATCGCACATGTTCAAACTTTGGAAGCTCAACTTCAAGAAAGCACGGGGCTCTTTACAGTGCCCTCAAGATAGATCTCAAAAAATGCACAGGATCGCACTCAGCCTACTTGCGGCATCAACAGCTCAAATTAATCCGGAATTCAGGACTTATTGAGCAAAACAAGTCCAAAGCCAACCTCCTTAGTGACAAGGAGAAGATATTGCTAAGCTCGACGCCTTTGTACTCCGGGAAGCTTTGTGACAATTACAAAGACTCAAGTTCAACACCTTACGTGAGCGGACGCCAAATTGCTCTTTTAACGCCAGCTTCCACGCTAGACTTTCACCACATCCCTCCAAGATCACCTTACAGGTTCTAAACAAGAAACTTCTTGATGACGCTGAGATTGCCATGCTTCTCGATTCAATGCTCCCGGGCAATCCTCCTCACAGTTCACCCTTCTCAGAACGGGTCCGTGGACCGGGCCACGCCATAGAAAAGGACCACGTGATCCGGTGGACTCAACAACAAGCATAAAGAAGTTCAAATGGGTCATGAGGCCTGCACTAAACCGGACGGCTATATCACCATTGTTAGCAACCCGGTCGCTGATTTCCCGCCCTTCCTCGCTATCCGGATTGTGGTTGCCCGCCGCCACCTCTTTCTTTCCGGGCATGGGGCTGGGTATGGTCCCGTGGATGTTCCAATCTCAGACTAGCATTTCTTCTGGATTTGGCCGTAACTCTCTATTGAAGACAAAGGTGTTCGCCAGGCTTTTAGTCTTTTGATCTCATTCACCGCTAAGATCCGATTTCATCACCTTCGCCAGAGTTGTTCTACAGCCCATGGCTTACATTTTTCATGATTTCTATTCCGGTGATACACTGTGGATTTATTTAGGGATGGGGCACCACGTAACTATCGTGGTGACCCCACCAATGGTTGCTTGGGGATAACAACCCTTACCTGTTGATCATGCTCGCACACGCCTTCATCAAGAGTACATGCTCGAAGTTTGCACATCATTTACCTCTCAAAGGCAAGTTTGGGGCAAGTCGAACAAATAAGGAAGTATCCGACATCCCGAGGATCTTCCCTATGCACAAATTTATATGCAACACCTCACGGCATAATCAATTACGCGGTTTTCTCGATAGCACACGAGCCCCTTCCCCAATGGCCGGATAGCCCCTCCCCCGCCAACTTCTCAACTCCCTCGCCTCGATCGATCATAGGTAAAGCTCTTGATCCGCCCCTTGTCAAGAACCGAGCGTGCCCAAGAACCCACGCCACGGGCATGGTTCCTCTCCTATGCTTCCCCGGGGTTCCTCCACGCCCTGTGTTCCCCGACTCGACATGCCTCCCCTTTGGACAAAGGTCATGGATGGCCATGCCGATGGACTCCACCTCCCATCTCACCTGATTCCCCTGGGATCCCCGCTTTGTTCACGCCCCCATTGGGAGGAGGGTGCCACTCTTGAGAACACCACTTAATTGATCTATATTGCTAATGAGCTGCGGTTGGCAACGCCACATGATGCGCCCATGGTTCGACACCTTCTTGCAAAGATGCCGCCACCTCACCGTGATCCTTTCACCCACCTTCAAGTGTTTTTGTGTGCTTAAAATGCATCTTGCTCCAGCCTCTTAAATCGGGTAAATAAGCCCATTTTTATCGCATCCGACGTTACTGGGCAAGGTTTTTTCGCCTCCAGACCGCCGCCATGGAATGTCAAGAGCTTCTTCCCGACGCCCATGCGCCTTTGAGGACATGGTGCGATCTCGCTTTCTCCTTGATGCGATCCTCGCCTTTGACTCAACACTCCCGCTTCAAACACGCCAGATCTCATTGGCCAGCATCATAATGGTGCCCGCCCTCATTCCCGCGGAGGATCACTTTCGTGACCGATGGCTTCCCCACCCTCAAACACTTCCTCCTTTTCTTCACTGAAAGCGCTTGCTAGAGGTTTAGTCCTGCGGCTTCCCCGGTTCAGACTATTCATGCATACGACGACTGTCAAGCTTAAGGATCCACAGATGCACGGGCCGGCCTTTCCAAAGCCCAAAGAAGACCAAGCAGCAGACCACGCGCAAAAAGCCTCGTATTCATTAACAAGAGGCTTCGCCGCACAAGTGATGGTCTCGCCACCGCACACGCCAAACCACACAAGGATTCTCGAGGTAATCAAGAGGCACCGCCAACATTCTCCAAATCGCCTCTTTCCGTAAGCTCAAGCACCAGATCACCGTAGAGGTTCATATTAAATAAAGGCCATTGTAATTATATATATGAGTAGAGCTAGCATATGATGGTTAGATGAGTTTTGAGTCTTGTCTCTTTTCGGGCCTTTCTCAATTGGCGAGCTCATGTATGTTCATCGCTGATATCAAGGAAGCATATCATTTTCCTCTCATTGTTCTTTTTCGTCTCTTTTCTTTCTTCTTTGTTCTTTTCTTTGCAAATCCCGCCGCGACATAGTTCCCCCCTGATTCTCCCTGTTAGATCCAAGGGTCCCTCAGAGGGTCAGTTTTTGCAGGAGTTCCCAACCTTTTACTCCCAAACGTAGATTGCTGAGTTAGTAGACTGGGGAGCAACCAAATCCTATTTACCAAGCTTTCGGGATCCGCGGACCACTTCCATTTCCTTAAAACCTACAATTTCGACTCTTTCCCCGCTTTTTTCACAAGCCAAGTGGTTCTTTTTATATGGTCGGGAGGTCGTCGACAAGCAAAGAGCTTTGAAAATGAGACCGGCTCTACTATCAAGTATCGGGCTTTGAATAGCACCATTGGAACCCTAATTTCCTCAGACGGGCCTATTATATTTTTTTTTTGGCTTTAAGCTATTTTATTTCAGTGAACTATTAAATAGCTTAAGTTTAAAGATATTATCAACTTTGATATGCCTAAACTACTATGTAATTGTTTTCCATAATTAATGATTAAAAAGCTCCTTTCTCTCCCCCCAAAAAAAAAAAAAAAAAAAAAAAAAAATTGAAAAAGGAAGGCACCATCCTAAGGAACTAGCCGGATCGGGGGGATCTGATCCATCTCATGTAATGGGGTAAGCCATTCGAAAAATATTAACAACAATATTCCATCAAATAACCTCATCGCCCTAAGTCAAGATGGGGTCAAACACCCTTCCCTTATAAAATACAACTTGTTTAATGGTTGTATCTTGATTAAATTAAGATACAACATCCCATACATATAACACATTAAAATATCTCATACAATAGCAAAATTGATTGAATAGAGTCCGACGAAGTCAATCCCATCAAGATGCCCATGTTTCTATGGACATAGCCCATCCTACCAAAGGATTACCGCATATGATCATGTTCAACATATGAACCTCATGTTTCCAAAAAGTCTATGTAGGTTAATCACTCGGGTATCGCTTTTAGAGCGCTTTTGCACTTAGCTTACATCGAGTGATTACTACCATCCATAGAAATTCTAAAGTTTTAAAAAACAATCCACAAAAAACACAACACATACAAATTAGTGAGCCTTTGGGAGTTTGAACCCCAAAGAAGATGCCCATGCCCATCCCGCATAGCAAATTTATTCCAAAGAAGGGATAATTGCTATATCCAGTGGACCAGAGCGCATGAAAAAAAAAAAAAAAGTTAGTACACATGTCACAATCCTACATCAATTCAAACTTTTAGTCAAGTAAACTGGTCTCAATTTCAACCAACAAAGATACATAATAATCACATATATATATATATATTGCCCAAAAACCACTATACATTGCATTGAATAAACCTCAATTCAGCCAACTAGCAACCACATGTGTTGCAACGCAGCAAGTTGAGCCCTCCAATGTCTATATGCTCCTGCAAGCACTAAACCACATGTTCACATCAAAACCCATATATTTACATGAAAATATAAAAGCACATGGGAAACTGCTCGAGTAGATCTTGGTGTCACACCTTAGAGACATTGGCATAAGTGTGTAGAAGCGCCTACTCATAAACGGCTAGACGATTTTGCCCAGTTGGTTAAGGGCATGTCGATTAAGAATGTTACAGTCAATATCCGAGCATAGCTGGATCCTTGGGTAAGTCGAGTCTAGATTCAAGTTGAGGTCGTTGGATGATGCTAATAGTTCTACTTCAAATACATATAGAGATGACGATCTCATAGGAGGTTTGACGAATGGTTTTCTGAGGTATGTGAAATGTAACATCATGGTAATTCAATCTTGGTTGATTTTCTCCTATACATGGCAGATAAGCTAAGCTAGAGTAATGGACTTCATCAAGGAGCTAACTTTGATTGAGAGTTGCCAAAGTGTGCATAACATGCAAGTGAAGGTTGAAAGGTATTGTATTTCACCTTGGCTATTGTTCTCTATAATCATCAGATGGTCTTGTGGTAGACTCTAGTGGCAAAAGTACTTGGAGTAAGCAATGCACCATGTATAATGCAATGTTATTGAGGTAGGGTTCAGTTTATCATGTTTGGAGGTGAATAAGAAGTTTGTTGAGTTGACATTATGGGTTTCTTTCAAAGAATTGGCAAAACAAGGTGGCATCAATATATTAGCATATTGTGGTATATATAGTGATAGGAGATTTCAATGCAAGGACAAAACAAGAACATGCACAAATGCCACTCTACAATGAGGCAGATGGACAATGGAGGAGAGAATGGAGGCGAGGAATACAGCAAACAAGGAGCTTAATACAAGAGAAGAAATGTTGATCTTTTTGCACGACACTCGGCATGATAATTTGCAATGGACTACAACGATGGAGAGAGTCGGGGGATTTCATAAGTCAGAACATACATGGGAAGAGCATAGTAGATTACATGATAGTGAATGAAATGACAATACTATAGGAAACATCGAACTGATGGAATGGTCGATAGAGAAGAGGAAAAGCCACAGCCCAATACGGATAGAGATGACACAACCAAGAAGGGTAAAATTTGAGACTGGAAGAGGGACATGCATAGCAGAATTAGTAATATGGTACAAGGAGGAGAGGTCAGAGCAATTCCGAAATAGGGTCCGAGAGGAATGGAGAAACAGTGACTCAGAGGAGAGGGAAAACATCCTTAATGATATCCTCGTGAAAGCGGCGAGGATGGAATTTGGAATCAAGAAAAGGGTAGGAAAAACAAGGGTGTTCTCCCCCTCAATCTGGTATGCCGATGTAGACAACAAAAGAGGAGGACAAGAATGGCAAGGGAAACAACAGAGTACCAAAATGAGAGAGCTAAGTTCCTAAGGATGCTAAAAGCGAAAAGGAACGCGAACCTACTACACCGGCAATGGGACTCGCCAGGATGCAGAGAAAATAGCCAAAGTTCTAAGCATTCTAACATATTTTAGTACAAAATCTGGATCAATTTTGCCTCAATTCAGGTAATCGGGTCACTTCGCGCGAAAGAGGCATGCGTCGCGAATGCAGAGGCGTTTGGCGCGGAGTGTCCGGAGTCGGTCGACTTTGAGGCCAATTTTTTATTTTTTTGACAAAATTTTGGACACAACTGAAAGGCAGGAAAGGGACAGGGCAGGAAAAGGGGATGAGAAAGGAAGGGATAGATTGGGAACAATACTTAGATAGATTATACAAGACAAGGGCATCGCCAATAAAAATGCCAAAAGAAAGACATGACCCATGTTTTACAGCTCAAAAAGTAGGGGCAACACTATAGAAAATGGTCAGTAATAAGGATCTGACCTATATAGACTCACGACAAAAATATTGAAACGTATGGGGATAGAGATTATAGACCGGATAACAGAAATTTTTAACAAGATAGTACATACAGGAATGTCGGAGAGATGGAAATACAACAGGTTAATACCACTGCATAAAGGAGGTAGCACCGATGAGCCGGGGAATTACAGAATGATTATATTTGCCAAATAGTTTAGCAAGGTTTTGGACTGTAAGCTAAAAAACTGGGCAGAAACATGCCAACTAAGGGCACAAGGACAGGATGGATTAAGACCAGACCATTCCACCGCAGACCATTTAGTAACCTTTAGAATATTAATCGAGCAAGCTGGGATTCGAAAAATAAAGTTGACATGCTGGCCCTACTCATATGAAACACGAAGTTTGCACACGCCTTATTATCATTATACATGGTAGGAAGGTCTTCCACTCCACATTCCCTCAAAAGCTCCAAAAGGTTTGCTAGTTTCATGAAAGCCATGTCCTCTTTCGCTATAAAATAAGTTTATCTTAAATATCTTCCTCAATTGAAGCCTCCACATTAGCCTTCTTTTTTATGCATCGCTCGAGCCCATCCTTCTCTTGGTCCATAAGAAGAATAGCTTCTATGTGCTTGGTTTTTCTTGCATGATCTTCAAGGGTCAAGTCTTGAAATTTTGGCACCTCATAGCAAATAGACTTTGAATGGCGATCTTTTCTTACACAGTACACCAAAAGAAGACCTTGTTCAAGGTCTTCTTCCAACCAACGAAATTTTTCCAACCAATCTTCTTTGAAATTTTTTTACTTGGTTTACTTTTGACATCTCCCCCCGCTAGCTCTTTTGTATGCTCTTCAAATTCATTGTCAAAAGCTTTTACTTATGCTTGAATAACTTGTTAATTCCAGAAGTCTTTTATAAATCCAGTGCATCGCAAAGAGGTTTGCCTGCTTTTTGCCATCTTGATAATATGTATAACTAGCTTGAAAGCAAACTAAACCTATAATATCAAAAAAATAAATTAGAAGCAATCAAGTACATATGATAACCATACCAATTTAGATAAGAATAAGTTTGGAATGAATAAGAATAAGTTTAGATAAGAATAAGTTTGGAATGAATTTATATAAGAATAAGTTTGCAAACAATAAGGTATAATGAAGAGAATAGATTATTGAATGTTAGAAAGGAAGCATTAACATAGAATAAAAATAGAATAGAAAGAAAGAAAGAAAGAAAGAAAGAATTTAAAATAGAATAGAAAGAAAGGGAGAAAGTGAGCCAGAATAAATTATTTGGAAGTAGATGGGCTCATTGAGTTGGAACCTAGCACAACAATGATAATTGACATCACACCACAGATGTGGATGACTTCAAAAAAGATGGGAACATATTTAATCATTATCTGTATTTTCAATGGGTTATAAAAATTCTGTAACAGTGCCACAGTGGTTTCATTTAAACATTTGCAAGAGAAAATACAAAAAAAAGGGGATAAAAAAGATATAGAGGAAGGGCCGAGGGATTACCTTGTGAGACAATAATAGGAAGACTGTGGTCGCCCAGCAAGCTTCGTGGGTCCTTTAAGCTGCAACTCTAGTTCCAGTTGTGTTGTCATAATAGAATTTAGTATCTCCATCTCCATACTCCATTTCCATAATTCTTTATATACTATTAGTGAAGTTCGAATTCGGTGGGCCTATTTTTTGCCCTTTTTGCCCTTGAAACAGTCTGGTGCATGGTTTATATTGGCAGTCTTGAAGACGATTCTCATGGGTTAATCAGATCGATTTGAAAACTGTTGTAATCGAACTGCAGTTTGGTGCAATATGCTAGTGTATCCAGTTCGATTTGGTGCTTGGATGGTATGCGACAGTGGTAAATCATTCATTTTGTTCATGCTCTGTAAATCATTCAATGCATTCACAACAATACTTGGGTTGATCAGATCGATTTAGCAGTTAGAACAACAAAAGGAAACAGACAAATGGAGCAGAAGCAGAAGCCGAACCCTGTTGCTCTGCCCAGACAGCCATGCTTTATTATCAAAGTTCTGAGCTGAGTCTGATTGAATGGCAACGAATGAACCATGCCGCAGCAGAGCAGAGCCACATTGCAGATACAGACTCAGAGGTACAGAGAAAGAAAGAAAAGCTTTTTGTTTGTTTCCCTCCTTTTTTTCGTTTGTTTGCATTAAAGTTTTGCAGCGGGGATTAATCATCAATGCATGGGATGTGATGGATATGGCGATTTTGCTACAGTAGGTAGGCTATAGTACTAGTAAGTGCCGGTTTACAAACTAGCTGTCGGCAATATTCCGGATCTGCCTATTTTTTGTGTGGAAGGCATTCCGACACTCTGCCACGATGGACGGTGAGTTGCCAATTACAAACGGCATAGTTGCCTCTGCCCCGAGTTTCCCCAACGCTAGACTAAAGATGTTAAGATAGCTATAGAAAATAATAAATTCTGCAAAAATAATTAGAGCAAATTATAAAAAAGTCTTTGTATGCAACAAAAGCATAATAATGGAGACCTAATACTAACAACTAGTCAACGCACAAAAACACATAGACAAATTTTGAGTATAAATACACATATAAATATAAATATATAAGTATAGTTATAAATATGCTTTATTTATAAGTATATTTATGATTTATAAGTATATTTATGAGTGGACGAATTCTAAAAACACATGCAAGGACATTAGTCCGGCAACGCCGGACACACCTTTACTAGTTTCTATTTATATATAAATTGATATGCTTGTGACATATGTCATTATATATACTATATGACACATTATTTGGCTTATGACTTATGAGAGCATTATATATACTATATGACACATATTTGACTTATGCCTAAGGTATTGATATTCTAGCACATCTAGCCTTCTTCTTTCCTTAAATTGTCATTTTGAAAGCACTTGGGCCCTGAGATGTGCAATAACAAAATCTATTTGACAACCCTTGGGTGCTTGGACTATGCACAAAATGCTACCTTTCAAAGTTACCATTTTAAGACCCTTATAATTGGAATTTCATGTGTCACGACTCATTAAGGGACACTTGTCATTGGAATAATGTTAAGGGAAGGTTATAGGCCCCTTAGGCACTTATGGCACTTGGGGAATACCTTATTAAGTCTTTAAAGAATTGCACGGTCTCATTGACATAAATGAAAAGTCGTAATGCATGCTAAGGGATGACACTCTTTTGAATATTTATGGAATTCTATATATGGCATTGATACGATTCTGACATGTTGTAGAGCAATTAAGAGTAAATTATAAACATCCATATATCCACACCTATCCTTTTACTTAAAGGGGTTTTCATTTTTACCTTTACCATGCATGACTTTCTTGCATGCACTTTTTTCTAATTTAAGTGATGTTTGCCACTTGTCTTTATCTCGTAAATTCAATTTGCATGTTTAACTTTATAATGACAAGGGCCTTTTGGCCGCCGTAACATTTCTTCTTTCTCCAACCCGCTACAAAAGAAGTTTTGTGCTAAGTCGAATAGATCTCAATTCTGGACATCCTTGAGATGCAACGATAGAGATGTATGTTGGTTGCAGTTCACATACTGTGAGGCAAGTCAAGACATGCCTGTTGGACCCCATATTCTTTGCAGGAATGGTCTAGAGTGCCCAACATAGAATATTCCCCATAAACTACTGCAATCTAATGGCCTCGAGCTCCGATAGAATTGCGTGTTGCACATGTACTTGGAACTATATCTCATAGAATTGCGTGTTATGCAACGGCATAACATTGTGATTCAATTTGCTTGTTGGGCAGTGCTTGTGTACGTACATTTCATCTATCGAGCCATTTTAGGTGATGGCAATGGTTTTGTTCATTGAGCATTGCTTGTGGACATCCATATTATTTATTGTTTGCAGATTGTGGGAATCCAAAGCTCTTAACGCATGCATGTGCGAGATTTTGAGCATTGCACATTATGGCATTGAAAAGTAATGCAGCACATTTATACTAAGGTATTTCGTATTGTGTTTCATAACTCTAGTGAGCTGCCTATGGCAATATGGCCCAAACCATATATGGCACCAAAATCTCTCTCATTAATTGGCAATATGGCCCCAAACCACATATGGCACCAAAATCTCTCTTTAATTTTGGTCTTTTTGGACACGCTATTGTAGATGTCTCACTGAATACTTATAAAACACGCTATTGTAGATGTCTCACTAATGGTTATAAATAATGTGCATGTTAAATAGTCGCTTACAATATTGCTCTTCCTTTATTGCTCTTAACGCATGCATATGCGAGATTTTGAACCTTGCCCTTTTCCTTGACCTCCATATATTAACATAAGCTGTGAGATCTTTGCCACATTAACTCCTAAATGCATTCAAAAAGCTATGATATCTGTACAAAGAAAAGCTCGGCATAATAGTTCACACACAACGATAAAGATCAGCATAATACACAAGTCTGGTTTGATTTATGAGGATATAAATGCTTACGTTCTTGAGCTCAGTTTTGCGGTCTTGATCTTTAACCCGACATGGAAAGAAAAATGGTCTTGAGCCATCATTTACAAAAGGGCTCCGCCTCATGCTAAACCTAGAATTCAAACTCGTCTCAGATCTTTTGTCTTAGATCTTTTTCCTATAATACGCAACGAAAATGAACCGAAAACCAAAGCACCTTCTGATTTTGCTGCCTTTTGATGCCCTTGCGGCTCCAGATTCCATTTGAACGTTCCAGCTTCAAGGTGCAAGTGAAAGCTCCAGCACATACAATTTTGTCCTCTTATAAGCCTAAAACTGTAAGAGCTATTGTGCCAAGTCGGCCATAACCTATAAGGCGTGAGACAGAGGAGGAAAGCATGGAAAGAAAAACTCAGATTGATGTGAAAATATCAAATTTAGTATTATTGCATCTGATTCTGGGCAATCAGGTAGCAATTTGTAGAAAGTTGTCCAAGCATGGCAGCATTTCATTCTACTCTTTCTATCACCTGAAATGGACACCTCTTATTTATATGAACAATCTCGCAGATGGATTGATGCATTAATAATTACCTTAGCGTTAAACTCCAATTACCGTTTACCTTTGTAAAAAGAAATCACCCTGCACTTTTTCCATACTATTTTGACCTTTGAAAAGCCCAACTGAAACTACTGAATGCTTACAACTAGCTCCCATGGTCATGCTTACAGTTTATTAAACAATTTAAAGTCAAAGTCTAGGTTACAGATTAAAAAGAGACTCACTTGTACCTGATCCTCAGTGTGCATGGACATATAATCATAGGAAGAGAAAAGAACTGAAAACAGATGAAGACTGCAAAACAGCTTCCAGAAATAATTTAAGACGACATTTAAGCGAATCTACGGAATTTAGGGGGCAACTTCAGTAGCGAGAAATTAAGTGTGAAAGAGCAGGATAGCTTTTCAGTACCAGTGCCTCGTAGCTAAACTCCATAAAATTTTGTGCTGCAACTAAGGACATAGACCTATAAAGTTTATGAACCATTACCTTCATTTCATTGATGGTAAAATACTTCTCATTTGGATTACATGGCATAAGATCAACGAAATTGAGAAAACTGCCATCACTTTTCTGCACACAAACTCATTTGCTGTCATCCTCAATGTTAAGCCAGAGGAGTCAATGCCTCTTTCAAAGGAAACGCTAATTCAAAGCTTTGACCTTAGGTGATTGCGACATGAAATGTTTGAGAAATAAATGAATTACACTTTAGCTATACCTAACTGTCCTGGTGAATCAACCCCCTTTAGTTTCCCACCTACATGTTCACTCTTGCATTCCCTAATGGCAGCTGCACCTTGTTTTCTTCTAATCCGTTGACCTTGACGAATATCCTTGGCAGCTTGAACCCTGCGTTCTATTTCCAGGGCTTGTGAAAAATCCCAAACTCTTATTGTTCGCTCCTCCCCTCCACTTATAATTTTATCAGCACTAATATCCACAGAATACGCACTCTGATGAGAAGTTGTAAGATACCGCTGAACCGTATCACCTTCTTTCACAACAAAAGAATGCACTGGTCGATGAACCTTAATAGAAGGGCCCTTTTTCATGGCATGCCTGAGATCCATCATTGCAAGTGTCCCTTCACCAGAAGCTGATAGAAGCCAAGGATCATCAAAAGCTAAAGAAAGTACAGCTGAAGTATGTGGAATCCATGCAGCCACTGTATCCTTACAACCTCCAAATTCTGCTGCAGTTGTATCAGATCTGGGAGGAATGCGATCATCAAACATCCGCACTGCTCCATCCTCTCCTCCACTGATGACATAATGCCCCGACCTGAATGTTTGCTATAGCTCCAAGCCCCGGCTCTAAGCTCCAGGCTCCCAAAATGAAAGCTCACTACGAATTTTCCAAAAACCCTAGGCAAGCTGGTTTCTCTGCCCGATTTTTTTGGCGGCTTCAATCTGCCCGGTTTTGCCGAGTCCTCCGCTTTCTCCGCCAATTTATTGAGCTAGAATGTTCCTTACCAGGTTAGAATCCTCGGCAAGAAGACATGGCTATGGCGGACGACCATCGGATTCTCTGCCCATGGTAGACCCTTCCCGCCACCCAAGCAATCGTAGGGCAGCCCACACCACTATTTTTTTTTTTTCCCCACCATTTTTTCGCTTTTTTGTTTCCCTATCCCCCGAAATACATGGCGGAATCAACCGAATATGCTAAAGGCATCTTGCCCATAATAATTATATATGTTAAGAATATGCAACTTTACTTGTAGAATTTGGCCTATGGGAGAACTACGTTTGCATGACTTTTAAAATATCTTTGGCTGATAATGGGTTGCAGAAAATTGCAACTTTTCCTTGCAGACTTATATTTTTGCAATACGAGTTTACGTATTGGTGAATAAAGGTTTGAAAAAAAATGCCTTGTGAATGTTTTTGAGAGTTTTTAATGCCTTGAATATTTATTTGATATGCATAACGGGAATACACAACTAGGTTGGCTAATGGTCAAAGGTTTGGTGAACTATACTTTCGGTGCTTTTAAACCCTTAGATAAACTTCTCCTCACATACATTTTTCTGACATAGTAGACCTATGGAATAAGACTGTATACAGATATTTTTGAGGTTTTGTTTTACTCGAAGCCTAGGCGGCGACCAAGTGCGGGTACGATAGGAGATTTGGCTCAGACTTACACGATGTTTTCAGCTGATACACTGATAATAGAGTCGCCAAGATACTCATATGTCTGTTCTAAAATTTTTTGCTTGATTTGACTCATAAATACGAAGTTGCAAGGAAAGCTTAGTGGCAGAGCTTTAAATCAATGAAGATAAGTCTTGGTGCATGATAAAAATGATACAAGTTTGCAAGGGCACTTTCCTTGGTGGAAGCAAAAACGTTGTGGCAAGCGGCTCTGATACAATGATAGAATGTTGAGGGAAAATGGATTTAACGCAAACATGATGAAGCTGCAATGAAAAGCTCAGAGACAGAAGATACGGCAAAAAGAGCAGGCATTGACAGTTATGCAGCAAAGAAAGCTTCACTAGAAAAACGTCCAGCTTGGAGTATTGAGGCATGCAGACTGGTGATACTTTGAAAGGCAATGGAAGTAGTAATACTAGAGCAAGGAGCAATATAATGGACAACAATACAAGCTCAGATAACTTTGAAGATGATGGCGTGCTTCTCAATCAGGTTCTTGACTTGTTTTCATAATGCTTTAGAAATAACATACACAACGAAAATGGGTTAGTTTTTATGAACTACATTTTTATTGTAGCATGATCCTAATCCGTTGTACATTCATAATTGTTTCTTTTGTCAAGGTTTAAGCAATTATTCTAGTATGAGATCCTTAAATATGTTATATGCTACACTTTCCCCTATGAGTATGTAATAGGACTCTGCAAGTGATATCTTCACTCTGTTTTCAATACTTTCTGCTTATTGCAATGCATAATGCATGAACTTGGATTGATAATACTGTTTTAAGCCTAAGCTGAGTAGATTTCCTAGTCTGCATAAATAGAGGCAGGTTATAATGTGGCAATATCTGGCAGTATA
This sequence comes from Isoetes taiwanensis, assembly GCA_021234155.1. NCBI lineage: Eukaryota > Viridiplantae > Streptophyta > Lycopodiopsida > Isoetales > Isoetaceae > Isoetes > Isoetes taiwanensis. The sequence goes on from JAJEKV010000013.1 coordinate 18,062,223, forward strand.
TTTCTAATATATCTACAAGGTCTGCAATGATCACGGATATGGAAGTGAGGGATCTATTGTTTGGTAAAGATAAGGTGAGACATAATTTGTTGGCAATATGGAAGGTCTTCAAGAGGTAAGATGATATATTACATGCTGGAATTTGTGTACAACACAAGGCCTTGAAATTTTGAAGGTAAAGAGGTTTTGCCAACAGTACTTAAAACGTTAAGTGTTCTTGAGCAGACTGTTCACAAGAAAATACAGCAAAAGGAAGTGGTTTCTACCTTCTCTTATGCACTTTTTTTCAATATATTATGGTTATTACCTGACATGTTAAATGTATAAGGTTGAAGGGCGAAAAGCCATGAGATTCTTTTGCTTACCTGTTAGTAGCTTTGCATTTTACCCTATTTATAGGCTAACTTGCTCTAGTTCTACTACAGGTAACCGGGATCTCATCTACTTACTCTCAAATTGATGATTCCATGACGCACTCGGAGCAGTGCATTACTTGTAAAAGCATATGGTTCAAGAAGGTTTTAGCTATTAAAAAGGATATTAAAATTCATGACCAAAAAGTCTTCTTTAAGCTCTTCAGGTTCTCTCTTTTCCCTAAATCTAAATCTTGCAAGTGCAAAATCAGGCAGCAAGTTGATCTTGTGGAAAAAGCATTTATATCTTCTTTGACTATAAACATTTACGAACTAGTGCTGCATATCTACTTTTTTCTAAGATCTTGCACTGGCAGATAGGCCATATTTAGTTGTTCTAACTATCTAGAACGTATTTGTGGAAATTTAAATGGAAAACAATTTTTAGAAAAGGATGTCTATCTTTTGCATGATTTTTGTACAACTGGAACCTTGATACTCTAAGTCTAGCATATGATATGTTTACTAGCAGTCGCTTAAAAGACATTGAAACGAACTCAAGTAATACTAGGTAGTTTTCTGCAAAATGAATTAAGAAGGAACAACACTGGTATACTGCTGTACTAGACTAGACTGCTATACTAATACACTAGACTTTGGATGCTTACATGTATACCATGCCGTCTATTTGCTTGTGAAGCATTGTAACAGACCAGACATTTACTGGTTTGAATTCAAAGCGAACAACACTATTCTACTTTTATAAGATCCTTATCAGTGATGCATTGCTATGAACAAATATGGATTAAAATTGCTTTTTGAAACTCGAATATGTTCTCTTGGCATGTTATTTGTCTAAATCAGACTACATGATACCCCCATAAGATTATTCTTACTATAAACATGGAACTGATAAGTCTGGCCAGACTGAGAAATCTTGGTCTGTGTTGGAAGTCTGGTACCGGCCTTTGGATCTGGCTCAGGCTTGTAAGCATGTGTATTTACAAATACTTGATTTGATATTTTGGAATGGTATACAAATACGTGATTTGATATTTTGGAATGGTATTTTTTGTTCATGAACAAATGATAGGATCTATAAGGTTGTCCCAATATACAAGTGGAGCTGATAAGTCTGCCTGACCAAGGATATCCTTGGTAAGGTTAGACGTCTGAACCTTATCTTTGTACAGGGCTAGGGCTTGTTATAAATAACAATTCTAAATAAAATATAAATAAGAATTCTAAATAAATATACTCATAAATATACTTATAAATTAGCCCAGCAACGCAGGGTACACCTTTACTAGCTTCTATTTATATAAATTGATATGCTTGTGACATATGTCATTATATATACTATATGACACATTATTTGACTTATGACTTATGTGAGCATTATATATACTATATGACATATATTTGACTTATGACTTATGAGAGCATTATATGCCATTATATATGTTACATGCAAGCATCTGAGCTCCCATCTAAACGCTACAACAACAAGGAAGATTAGCGTGAGCCATAGATTCATCTAAAAGAAGCTCTGTATAATTAAATGTTAATTTGTAAAATATTTAAAGAAAGTTTTAGATTAAAATTAATTAAGTGATTATGTTTATATTTTAATAGAAATAAATTGAATAGTTTATTATTAATTAATTTTAAATATTTTTTATTAAAACAATAATAAATTATTCATAGTTATAATTGAGATACTAACTTTACTATTTAATTAATTTCAAACTAAAACTTTTCTTGAAGTGTTTTTTAAAGTGTTAAACTTTGTAAATACTGAATTCTCATAGTAAATTTAAGTCATCGCTTATCAAACCATCAAATTTCATTTAGAAATTATCATAATTGCCAAATATTAAATTTGTTAAATCACTAAAAATTGAAGTTGTATATTTTGGAAATATCTAATTCTAAATATATTCATGTGAACATTCATTCAACGTTGCCGGGCACCCTTTACTCGGATAAAAGATATTTCACCAAGGCATTCACAGTTATAATCTGCATGTTAGCCCATATTCTTGTATTGTGCACAACTTTTTGATCAAATAATAAAGTTTGACTAATATCTAAAACTATTGAAACAGGAATACCATCGACTAATACTTGAAGTCGTACTAACTTTATATTTTTATCATTTGTAGTTAAACCATAGTCATCAACAAATGACATTAATACGTCAAGTTCGTGAAGTTGTACAAAACTCGATGTCAATATAATAGATAGATAGATAGTAGTTTCCACAAATGAAGGAACTAATATTGCCATGATAGCTATGACTAAAGATGTTAAGATAACCATAGAAAATAATAAATTCTGCAAAAATAATTAGAGCAAATTATAAAAAAGTCTTTGTATGCAACAAAAGCATAATAATGGAAACCTAAGGGTCATTTCCCACTTTCCATTAAGTTAAGTTAAATAGGGCACATAACTAGAACTTGCTTTCCCACTGACTCCTAAGTTAATATCAGTTAAGTTAATTCCAGTTAATTTTTAACTGTTTATTAACTTAACGGAGCATCCTTCTTACTAGAAAAAGTTAAGTTATTTTTTTAACCAAATTTAAAAATATTTAACCAACTAGTGCAAAAGTTAAGTGACCTAAGCAAGGTCCACTTAACTTCTAACTTTTTGGTTAAGCATTAAGCTAACTTAACCATGAGTGAGAAATGGTTCCAGTTAGGTTAGACTCTTAAATCGCAATTTTGACAAGGATGCCAACTAGTTGACCAAGTGTCTTATTAGTTTGATAGATTGAATAAAAATCATTAAAATAGGAGGTGGATTTTAAGAATTTTATGATTGATTGACTGGTCACGTAGTACTTGACTAGAAAGTATTAAAATGGAGAGAGCTGATTACAAGTCAATTGTTTGGCGAGAAAGTTTCTAAGTTAACCAAAAGTCAACTCATTGACTAGAGAGTCAACCACTTTACTAGATTTTACTAGGTAGTCAAACAATTCACAAAAATAGGAACTTGACAAAAAAGTCATATCCTCTATTTAACTTAACCGTATCTCTTAACTGAAGTGAGAAACAAACACATTTATCTCTAACCTAACAAAACTTCTTAACTACTAGTGTGAAGCACAAGCTTATTATAAAGGTTAGGTTAAGTTGATTTCATGAGCTTAACCTAAGTGGTCCATAATTAGTATAGTGTGAATGCATATCTTCACAATCCTTTAAGTTAGTCTTAACTTAATGACTTTAATGGGAAATCACAATCTACTTGCCATTAAGTTAAGAGATAACCAACTGGTTAAGTTAACCTAACCTAATTGCGAGTGAGAAACTACCCTAATACTAACAACTAGTCAGCGCACAAAAACACATAGACAAATTCTGAGTATAAATATACATATAAATATAAATTTTGTACTCGCAGAATCTGGTTTGCTTTCAACCAGAAAGTCAAGTGGCTGCAGTCGCATTTAAGATTTGGTTGGTGGCTTTCATATCACTTCCTAAGAATTCCTCTTTCCATTTGAATCTCGAAAAATGCTCCACAGAAAGAATGAAATCCTTTTTCGAGCATTATCAGTTCGTGTCCCAAGCGTGCAAATAACTGTCTCAATTGTCTTTCTTCGTTACGATCACGATCGGCATCCATTTACGGGCACTTACTATGTATGCGTTGTGCGGATATAAGTATAATTATAAATAAAATATAAATTTATAATGTATACTTAAGTAAGTATAAATTTATACTTATAATCTATATTTATAAATAAAGTATAAATAATATAATTTATATTTAAATAAATATAAATTCATAATTTATGCTTAAATAAATTTATACTTATAAATAAAGTATAAATAAGAATTCTAAATAAAATATAAATAAGAATTCTAAATAAATATACTCATAAATATACTTATAAAAAGTATATTTATTTTAGAATAAAATAAATATGGTGTATTTATAAGTATATTTATGAGTGGACAAATTCTAGAAACTCATGCAAGGACATTAGCCCGGCAACGCCGGCCACACCTTTACTAGTTTCTATTTATATATAAATTGATATACTTATGACTTATGAGAGCATTATATGTACTACTAATAACGGTGCCCAGCGTTGCTAGGCATAGTTTGGGAACTTATAAATTTGAACTTGTGCATGTTTTAATAGAAATAAATTGAATAGTTTATTATTATTTAATTTTCAATATTTTTTATTAAAGCAATAATAAATTATTCATAGTTATAATTGAGCTACTAACTTTACTATTTAATTAATTTCAAACTAAAACTTTTCTTAAAGTGTTTTTAAAAGTGTTAAACTTTGTAAATAGTGAATTCTCATAGTAAATTTAAGTCATCGCTTATCAAAGCATAAGATTTCATTTAGAAATTGTCATAATTGCCAAATATTAAATTTGTTAAATCACTGAAAATTGAAGTTGTATATTTTGGAAGTATCTAATTCTAAATATATTCATGTGAACATTCATTCAACATTGCCGGGCATCTTTAATGCCGGGCACCCTTTACTCTGATAAAATATATTTTGCTAAGGCATTTACAGTTATAATCTGCATGTCTGGAATTTCATTTAAACTCTCCATTAACTTTCCTTTGACTGTCCCTGTCTAAAAACTATAATCATGATTGAACTGAAATATGTCTGTCCTAATACTTGACTGCTTTGCTAATATAGTCTCTTCAACCAGATCAAATTAGAGATCGAGTTTATGCTTGCAATTCCAGAGATAGTCTAGCATCAGAAATGTCAGCGTTAGCAAAATGTTCATGACAATTTAACTTAAAACTATTAAAAGGACCATTAAAGCCCCCAAACCAATTCCATCTATTGTCATATTTTTATGCATATTTATTTTTGTGAGCACTGGCTACCAATTCAATGTCATAAATAATTTGAAGCTTAATCCAGACAATTGAAATTTTGTGACCACCATGAATATATCTATTTCTATGTTTCCAAAAATTCCAGAAAATAATGTAGTAGATTGTATTCTTAAATGGATCATTGTTAGATAAAAAATCGATAATACTCATAGGTTTCTGAAAACCAAAGTTAATATGAATCCATTCCCAAAGATTATTGATTTTAGGGCATATAAAAATATGCTGGACACTTTCCTTAGCATTGCAACCAACAGGGCAACGCTGAGAAATGTTAGGATCATTATTTAAGTAAATCTTATGAACAAGATCCATCCAAGAAATAATTTTATTAGCCACTAGCCAGATGAAGAAGGAAATTTTTGGAGAACAATATGAACTCCAAATATTTTTAAATAAGTTAGGCTCAAGGTCAGAATTGATATTCCAATACTTTCCAGCTTTTGATTGTAGATAATATTGAGATAAAAAAGCATAAATATTAGAGACTTTGTAGATCTTTTTATCGTTACAGAACCAATGAATATTGCATATTACATTGGAGTCTAGATTGATCTCTTTGACAATTCTCATAATATGTAAGACTCTATCAGAAGATGTGCCCCTGATGTGAGCCTTAAACCTTGTCCAGAAGATCCATTTATTATTGTGCCACAGATCTCCTAGAGTTGTAATATTCTTCTCAAGCCATTTCCTGTAAATTCTGGGATGCTTTAAAGCTAAGGGATTTTGATCACGCATAGCTAAATTTGGATTCCAAAAAATGCTGGTATTGTGACAGGCATTAGCTATAGCAGTGTGAGAGTAAGCCTTGGAAACCATGTTCCATGCAATAATGAGGTTCCTCATTAAGGGGGAAGTGCTTGCACCTGGCTTGATATCAAAAAAGGCTGAGGATGGCAATTGGTGAGTAACTGAAGGGTGTCCTTCAATTTTACTATTTTGAAGCCTAATAATTAATGAAGTAGCAGGGCTGCCATGGTTGAACAAAGATTTCCAGACATATAATAATTAATAATTAATTAATAATGCCATGTAAAGACCCTCAGGTCTATATGACAGCTTTATACAACAGTAAGAGTATTGACTACTCAAGAATGTTATCCAGATCAAAGGTACTCATTTGTTTATACAATTCAAGGATCTCCTGCCTTTCCTTCCAGATAGATCTGATATATGCACTAAGTAGGCAGGGAGCAAGTCCTAGCTACTTCATCAAGCTCATATTTTCCTTAATACCGGAAAGCGCTCTCTTATGAGCTCATATGACGGGCATCTCAATAATGCATGGTATTCGGTTTCAATTTGAGGAGTAGTTAGGCAACATGGCCCAGAGGCAACACTAAAGCCTTTGATTGTATTTATGAAGAATTCAATGTTTTTTTTGTCATTCAATAAAAAGCTAAATGAGTCATCTGCATATTGCATTAGAGTCAAGTCACTCATATTGTCAGGGAGCCTTAAACCCTTGATGTTACCGACCTGCTGATGATGAAAAATAACTCTTGTAAGCATTTCAGCCACAATAATAAATAAATAGGGAGCTAGGGGACAACCCTGCCTTACTCCTTTGTTAAGGGAGAAGAATCTGCCCGGTGAACCATTGATAATTACAGAAGACTAAGATCTAGAGTTGAGCCCCATAATCAAATCAATTAATTTGGAAGGAAAACCAATTTTTTTGAGAGCAAGAACTAAGAAATCCCATCTAACTGTGTCAAAGGCCTTGGAAAAATCTAGCTTTAAGAGAACACAATTTTGATTGGAGATTCTAGCCCAATGCATGCCTTCCATAGCAGCAATGTAATTGTCAAGGATGTATCTGTTTGGTACGAAAGCAGACTGGTGTAAGCTGATATTGTTTTGCAAATAACCTTTATTTCTATTTGCTATGATTTTAGCACAGAGCTTATAGGCTGTGTTGGTCAAAGATATTGGTCTCCAATTACTAAAAGTTTTTAGATTGTCAGTTTTAGGAATAAGAGAAATAAATCTAGATGCCAAAGCTGGGTGCAAGTGATTGGTATGCCTGAATCCATTAACTAGGTGGATGAGATCAAATTTAATAACATCCCAGAATTTAATAAAAAAATTGGGGGGAAGACCATCAGGCCCAGGACTCTTACCTTTGGCCAAACTATTTAGAGTTTGTTTGATCTCGTCCTCATAAGGAATGTTCAAAATCTGATCATTCATAGGATCAATGATATTGGCTGGCAAGGCATTCAAAATTTCTAAATAACCTTTAGCATCAATATTATCCCAGCTAATATTGTGTTGACTAGAGAAAATGGTAGAATATTTAGAGTAGAAGTAATCAGAAATCTCATTTGGATCATTCAGAGTAATGCCATTTTCATTTTGAACATAGGTAATCTGCTTCTTGAGAAGTCTATTTTTTGCAATTCTAAAGAAGAACTTAGAATTACAGTTGTCCATGCAATTTTGAAATTTGATTTTACTCTTCACAGCAGCTCCCTTAGCTTCATATTCTTCAATACTTTTGATTGCCTGCTCCAAATGGCCTTCAAGAAAATGCAGAGTATTGTTTAAAAGATCATGCTGTAATTTACACCTGACATCCTTCATCTCTAAGAGGAGTTTTCTTTTTTCCTTCTTTCTCTACTCATAAAGATCTTTAGACCACTGTTTAATCCAAGATTTAACATCTTTAATATTAGAATAAAATGCTTTCATAGAGTTATTACTCTGCACTCTAGGAAGATTACGATAGAATTCTTTGAACTCAGCACAGAATTTTTCATTATTCAAAATTGAGCAATTTAACTTGAAAGGGATATTGCCTTGTCTTTTGGCACACAGAGAATAATTGGTCTCAAGAAATTGAGGTTGATGATCAGAGATTGAAGTGCTCTCATCACTCGAGACAAAACTATTATCCCAAAAGGGCAGTTCAGAGTTTTTAATATAAAATCTATCTAAAGCACAAAAAACCCTGGAGTTACCTTCTTGTTTGTTAGACCAAGAATATTTAGCTGTGGAGGAAGGAATGTGGCTAAATAAATGAGAATACAGAAGATCGTCCCATTTTTCTCTTTCCTTTACTGACATACTCAAATTATTACTGGATTTAAGATCATTGTTGGGAGTATTGTTGAAGTCACATGCTAGAATCCAAGTAATAGAGTTATGATTTTGAAGCCAATTGTTAATCTGAGGCCAAAGGGGTTCTCTCTCTCTAGAAATAGTAGAGGCATATATATTAACAACTCCAAATGGAGAGTTTAGATGATTGAAAATAACTGTCTGCCACCTTTTGCAAGGACTGTTATAAAATAGGGAGTGATTGAGATTTTTCCAAATCATGCATAAACCACCTGAGGTATTTGTAGCCTCAATCCAGATAGAAGAGTAGCTAGGTCCAATCCAGTCAGCTAAATTTGAGCATTCAAAGTTAGGTAGCCTCAATTCTTATAAAAGAATTATGTCCGCATTATACTCTCTAATCTGAGAGATACCTCTTCTTCTTTTTAAAGGGCCTTTCATTCCTCTCAATTTCCAAGAAAGGATCTTCATGCTAAATAAACAGAAACAAGAAAAGATGGAAAGAGATCAATTCTTTAAGCTTTTTTTGACTTTGTTTCTGGGATTGGTTGCAGGGGTTCCTAATAAGTTAAGAATTCTATTAGATTGCTTAACTTTAGACTTGGGTTTGGCTCTCCCCCTTTTAACCCTAGGACTGGGAAATAAAGGACATGACAAATATTTATCATCTCTCCAAGACCCATTAACAGTATGTTCTCTGGGACAATTATCATTATCATTTTCTTTATCAGAGTTCTCTTTGTCACAAGTTACCTGATCTTGAAGGTGAGAACAACTCCAAAATTTAGATTGACAACATAGGCTAGACTTTAAATTTAGTTCATTATTTTTTCCAATAAATGTAATTGCATTACTATCAATAGGGATTAGATCTTGCCTGGAAATTGCCAACTCCTCATTTGTGTTACTTTGAAGTCCCCCTTGGCCTTTGTTATCATTGTCCTTTCTATATATACATTTAGTCTTATAGCCTTCCTATCTTAACTCTACCACATCTTTTCCATTTTTTGATCCATTAGCATCTGTCTCATTATCAATATTTCCTTCAGCCTGTATTAAACTTTTTGTTTCGATATATTCCATGTCTCCACTATGACCACTCTGTCCACTAATTTCCACATGCAATTCAGCAAGTTAAAGAGCAATTTGACTAGAGATTGAGCCATTGTGAAGGGAATTTTCAAGTTGTATGTCAGGGTTATCAGGGCTGTCAAGAATATCAGATAAATCAATTAATGGGGATAATGGAGGGGTATCTGAAGTGAAGATAGGAGTGTTGGTATTTATAGGCTTGGAAGTAGGAGTAGGCACAGAAAACTCTAATGAAAGAGGAGAGGTCAGTGGCTCTTCAGTGTCTGCACAAAAGTCATTATTTAAATTAGCTAGGACCTCAAAATTATTCGAGCACTGGATCTTATTAGTGTTGCTTTGGGAGCCTGCAATATTTGCACTATCTACAATATCTGCATCAGTCTCTTTGTTTTCTATAATTAATAACTCTTCTTTTCCCTTTCAGTCTTCTTTGCTTTTTGGAATAGAAGAGGTAGTCCTTATTCCTGGGACTGCTTTGTTTTTTGTAGAAGGATTATCAAGATTCTTTATATCTCTTTGTTTCATGTTGCTGCTTTTTTAGAATCTTGCATAATGCTCTTCAATGTCTTATATAGATCATATTGCTAGTAATGCATAGGAGCCTTTCCTTTGAGCATTAATTTGTTATGCTCACTGTTGTCTTTATCAACAATCAGAGATTGACTACTTAAATTATTTTTATCATTGACCAATTCTTTCTTGCCATTGGGAAATCCTTTAATGGCAACATTCTCATTGAATAATATGCCCTTATTGAGAACCTTAATTGTTGAAGGAGCAAGATTAAATATGGTCAAGTCTCGAGATGTTGAGTTGTTGTTCACCCTTTCCACCAGATGTTGCTGCTTTTCCTTAAATTCTCTTTTTTTGAGATTTCTTCTCTTACTGCCATTGACTTTAGCATGTGGGATCCATTGCTGAAATTTAACTTGAGTCAAGCTATAATTCTGCCCATGATTTTGCCTATTCATATCTTTTTGATAATCAATGTTCTCTGACAAGTATTTTGCTACCTGTAAAGACGGGTTAATAGATTGTTGGTAGAAAGATATCTTTACATCTTGGACTGCGCTCCAGGTTTTAATTTGAAACTTCTGACAAACCAAATCTCGTATTCTATCTCTCTTGTCAGCTACACTAATATTCCATTTCTGTAACCAACAAATTACATCATGGTACCAACCTTTAGTGCCTTAAGTGCATTACTGTATCGCTGCTCTATGCATTCATCCCATAAATAATTGCTACTAAAAATAATTCCCAAATACTTAAAAGAGGTTACGGTTTCCAATGGCATGTCTCTGTAAGTAAAATCGTGTTTGCTCCTTGTGCCAACATCATAACCTTTGTTTTTGTAGTGTTCACCATCATACCTGTCTTTGAACAAAAGGTTGATAGGGCCTCAAGATGCCTTTCCAAATTCAGCTTTATTTGCGCAAACAAAGCCACATCATCTGCATATAAAAGGATGGCAATGGACATATGCCAGCAGCATCGGGGATCCAGCACCACCATGGAAAACAATCCAATCTTCTAATTCATCAATAAAATTTTCAAATAGAGTGGGGGACAATGGGCAGTCCTGTTTCACGTCAATGTTGCTTGCTATTCTTCCACTGGCACATTCTGACCAGGGATGCGAAAGCTCTACCAACACTTGTTGATAAAAAACTTTAACAACAGGTCTGATGGTAACTGGAACATTCAATGTTTCCAATCTATCCCACAACTTTCCTCTCGGCACGATATCAAAAACAGTTTTAAAATCAACAAATGCAGAAAAAACAGGCCCTTTTTTAACGTTGACACTCTCCACAATTGCTCTCAATGTAATCAGCTGGTTTATGGTAGAATGTTTAGGTCTAAATCCAGCTTGTCCATGTGCTCTGACTCCATTTGCCTTAGCCCACGTGCTCAGTTTAGATTCGACTATATTTGCAAAGAGCTTAGCCCATAAATTGCTTACCATAATGGTCCTGTAATTGCTCACTACCTCTCACCGCCTTTATGAACTGGAACAACCCTATTAGATTGCCAAGTATGTGGGAATCCCTCCACCAGTATCTTATTGAACATCACTGTAATATAAGACATCCATTTTAAGGGGGTTGGGGGATCACCCAATCGGATAGGAAAATTCATAAGATTATAGAGATACGAATTTCAAATGCTCTTGATATTAATAAATCAACAGGTCTAAAGTACAGTGCAAGCCTGTTTTGCTATGACAGCAAACAGGCAAGGTAACGAACCCATGCATCCGAAAGAATTATGGAGGAAATAAACATTGAAACCTTTGATGTTCCACGCCAGTCTTAGCAACCCCAAGAACCACACATTAATTTTTAATGCGTGGTTCTTCAGGATTGGTAAAACTGGCCAAGGAGCATCAAAGGATTCGGAGTTTGCTCACGCCATAGCTACCTCAGAATTCACGCGTGTGATTCAAACAAATATCCTGCAGTTCACAAAAATTACAACATGAAGAAATCTGAAACGGAGAAATCTGACAATCTGAGAAAACTTATCTGATTTCTTTTCTAATGTAGCATCCAATATGTTTAGGCAGGATAAAGTGTTGAAGGTGCGTTCCCTTGGAATAAATCCTTCCCATCTGTTTGTTTGGAATTTGAATTGAGTCTCGAAATAAATCCTTCCATCTGTTTGTTTGGAATTTGAATTGAGTCACCGAAACTAAATCTGGCAGTTACTATCCTATTTTTGGCACTTACTATAATATTCTTGGCAATCATTACGCTCACGACACAATTTGGTTCCAGCCTCGCACTACAAGGGGGGGGAGGGGGGGGGAGGGAGGTGAACAAGAGGGACATGCCAAGTGATCCACTACAACGTGCTTTGACCCTGGAAGAATTGCCTAAGGATATGACTCGTGATTAGTTGCTTTGAAGATGGAAGATGCACGAGATAATGGAGAGGATGTTCCGAAGGATGACCTCAACGTTGCACTTGGATGTGTTAAAATTTTATAACTTTCTATTTGCCAATGTTTGCTACATATGTATATGATTCATTTCTCGTATCCTTCTAAAATGCAGGCTCGTTTTCACAATTCAATGTGGGCTTATGGAAACCATCTTCAAACTCTAGAGGTCGACAAAGGTCATCAGACGAATGACTGCGGAATCGCTTCTCAATTTGAACAAAAAAGTCAAGCCAATCAATGTGATAAGTGACCTATTACGAGTGATCTTAGCTATATTGGGCAAATTACTGATACTATTGATGTTCTTCCATTCATTTCATTTAACCATCTTGAAAGCAAAGTGGTTCAAGGTTGTTTATAGAGGTAGAAATCAGATCATGAGATCACATCCTTGGGGTTTCTATCAGATTGATTCAACACAGTTTCTTGGAAAAATGAATGAGCCATTTGTTTACTCTAAACAAGTTGAACATGTTTTCTTTTTTGAAAACCCTATTAACCCGACATGCTAGATTGTAGTTCATATTGTACCCAGGCGCAGACGTCTTATTGGTACTACTACATTAGAGCCGAACAATGATGATCAAGAAGATAATTGATCTTGATTTTTTGATTAACTTTTTGTCAGCTTGTCACTTCAAAGCCAGTCTATTGTCATCCTATTATCACTTCAAAGTCAACTTATTATCATTGTATTGACATTTTGAAGTCAACTTATTGTCACCTTATAGTACCTTTTTTTTGTCACCTTGTTCTCTCCCTTTTGTCAGATTTAAGGCACTCTAATGGTGCAATGTTGACACATTTATGCCATTTTTTCTCCAACTTCTAAGTCAAAATTATGATATTTTATTGCCATACTATAGTCAAATTTTTATCATCTCTTTGTCATTACTCTTGTCATTTATAAAGTCAGTCTATTGACACATTTTTGACACATGGTTTTGTTAAAACTATTTCAGTCTATTGTTAGAGCTGTGTCATTTGTTGCCACATTATAGTTAGATTTATATCATTTGTTTGTCATTGTTTTTATCAGTTTTAAGTCAATCTTTTGTCACATTTTTGAACAAGTGGCGGGGAGTATTTCGCTACACATAGCTATAGTCCCTCAGGATGATGTGGTGGTGCAGGTTTGGAAGGTTCATCCGGATGTTGTGTCTTCTTGTTTTATGCGGTCTTGTTACTGGGTGCTGGCTATTCATGACACACTGCCCCCTTCAGGCAAGTGGTCTCTGCAGCTTCCGGGTTCTCGATGGCGCTCGGTTTGGACGTGGACATGGAGCTCACTTCCCCCACTGAAGGTTAGGGTGCTTCGCGGCCGGTGGTGCACCGCCGTATCGTGGTGAATGCCCTTGTGAGTCGGGCTTTAGGCCGGGTGTGAGCCCTCGCCTTTGTTGTGGCCTTCATCATGAGACTGCGGAGCATTGTTCCGGTTTTATGCCCTCACTTGCAGTCAGCCTGATTGGGTTAGGGCTCTGTTTCAGTGAGATTGACTAGCCGCCAGCTTGCCGCCTCATGTGTATCGTGGTGCTTGGCCGCTTTATGCGCAACAAGCCTTGCATCCAGGCGCGGGCTTGGTTGGTGTGGCTGGGCGATTTGGAAGCGGTGGCGCTTGTAGATCTTTCAGGGGATTCAAGCGGCTGCGACCTCGATTCCTCGACTCGGATACAAGCTATTTCAAAAGCTTTCGGTGTTCCCGGATTAGTAGAGCGGAAGTTTACCATTTGGCCGGACTTCTTGGGTGTCGTGATGGTGACGGCCGGGTTTGTGCAAAGAAGAGAGTTGCGGTTTTTCCGTGAGTTTGTTGTGGAGGTCGAGGTATCGGCTGCCTCTTTGGGGCGTTCTCCTTCCTCCTCACTTGCTTTGTAACATTACCATTCTTTTAATATATTGATGACACAGTTCTTCAAAAAAAAAAAAACCATGTCATTCTATTGTCACATTATAGTCTATTTTTGTCATTGTTATTGTCACTTTTGTATCAGTTTTTTGAAACATCATTTTAGTGACAAAAAAGTGACAATAAATCACTATTCACTTGTAATGTAATCAATCCAAGCTTGGTATGGTGATGGCCATTTTATGTCATGGAATGAGTTCCAGATTCGGTCAAAGTCAAAATTGGTTACTAACATTGTTTTGGATAATCTATTTTCATTTCACATGAACCCAAACCGTCTGATTCTGACATACCTACAAAAGACTAGAGTAAGCAAAATAGGAGGGGGTCTGATGGCCCCCTCCATCAGCTCGGTCTCCGTTTATCGTGTAGGAAGGTACATCCTTTTTTTCAAGCTTTTAAGGGAATTTAAGAGTCAAAATGTGGCCGATTTCTACATCCCCAAAAAGCCCTTCCAAATAGTTTTCAAATGCACATATCCATCTGCTAAACAGACATGTGAAAGAGGAATTATGGCATTTTTGGTGAGGACCCACTCATCGCACAGTTTGAAGCCATAAATAGTGGTAGTTGGGCTGTGTTATAGTGCAGTAAAATCTTAACTATTCTTTTCGGATTGCCCCTAAGGTCGTTCATATGGATTTTTGGCATATTCTAGGTATATACTAGTATATGCTCAAAATATGCCGGAAACCGCTCCAACTCCAGTATCGCCTGTAAACTATCAGTCGCCCCTATTGCTGGGCGGCTATTCTAGAAATGGTCTGGAACTGTGGCCTTCAAGAAAGGATCTGCTTTCATCATAAAACAACATGGCATGCTCATTCTATCGCATCTTCAGAATGCATGCTCAGGCTGTTCTGTCGCATATTCTGCCTCATGCTAGTAACTTGAACTTCTCCTTCCTAATTTCATAATCATTTATACGAATTTTAGCTATACATTCAAAAGTCTAAAATTAATAGCGTTTACATATTCTAACCATTTATTGGCCAAGGGCATAATCTATGTACTATCTGAGACCTTTAAATCTCATGTATTAGCTTCAAAATGGCATGCTATTAGGTTAATGGATGAAGGCAATGTCATTATATAAGGCTACACAAGTTTAGTAATCAACAAATATGAGTTAAGCTTATAATTCTGATATCCACGCTGAGACTAATTGGCTAAATAGCAATGGCCAAATCTTCTTGGGCTAAGAAAATGACACTCTGCTTTCGTAACATTCATGGGGCTCTGCGCAAAACAACTCAACATGAAAGAACGAAACAGAAACTAAAAGCACCCTCTCGTGCCACCGAAGGGTGACCCTTCGTGCCCAGCACCTTGTTTTATTTTGAACATTGATTTAGTGAATATTTCTTGAATTATGCCAGATCGACGACCATGGATTTTTCCATCAAAAAATCTTGCACAAAAAACAAAGACCTTGGAACTTTGCCCTAGGTGCAATCAAGTCAGCCAGAATATGCACAAACATCCCAATCTCATCAAGTTGCCAGAATGCAAAACCTACATGCTTTAGACCATGAACATATGCAGCATGTGCTGCTGCAACATTGATGCCAATTCTTGTACAAATATGCTCCGGCAAAACACGCTTCGGCGAAAAACATGTGTTTTTAGTCTGTTGGAAGATACATAAGTTCAAAAATCGTTTCCATTTTTGCCCTTTACTTTTGTGAGACCAAAGAAGAAAATAAGTTGGAGGAATCGAACCTCCATTTAGCACCAACACCTTTACAAGCCTGCCTCAGCTCGTTTACCTTGTCACACCAAAGAATCTGCCGCTATCGCAACCACAAATAATATTGCCAAAGACAAAACATACAAAGATTTATGCTCTAGCTTTGCTCTCCCTTCACAGAAGGAACCTCTGCTCTAACTTGCCTAGCAAAAACACGACCAAGACATCATTTCTCGGCAAGCTAAACCAAGGGTAGGCAAGCAAAAGAAACAAAGAATAAAAACTGCTCTCTAAAATCCCCACCACGTGGGTATGAAAATACAACTACTGCATCGTGTCTGCATTCAAACACTTTTCAAAATTCGCTCTACCCCTTTCTGTTTTCATACCATTGCAACAAAAGTCATCCAAAATACTCCAAAATAGGAACAAGATCACTAAACCAAATAAAGTGCTCAAAGAAATATACCACTTTTTATACAATACTATACCTAAATCATAGTCCCAACTATTGCGAGAATACCCTTCCCCAATATGAAACAAAATGTGGCAAGTTTATAGCTAGTGCACTAATCCTAATCTTGTAGGACATGACTTATGTTATTTAATGGTAACCAATCTCTCATCTTACACATTTTCCTATAATCCTGAAAAAACATCACCTAACATTTTCACAAGCGAGAAAATTGTTGGAAGCAAACAAGAAAGAAGGCAGAGACACTATATATTTTCTAAATTATAATTTATATATTTTCTAAAGTAAAATTGGCTGATTAAAAAAGAAAACCGCTTACCCAATGAGCTCGCAACTAATTCAAATTCTGCTTCTGGTAGATCAAACAGAGCCCTATTAGTTTCTGCTAGACAAGAAATAAAGAACATAATCAGTAAATGGAACAAAGAATGCCAAACCATATCTGCTTTTGCGCGATGACAATCTCACTGAAATTACAAGAACCTACACAAATTAATGCATTAATAATAATGCGGCCAATGGAGACCTCATAAGAAACCATTTAAGCCGCAGATTGTAATGCTCTTGAAAAAGCGTATTTGGGACACAAAGTGAAACCACCATCCACCACAGCAAGTGGTGTAGAGCCAAAGACTGCAAGCAAGAAGTTGCAACAAGGTGCAATCTCAGTGACAAGGTGACAATGTGAAATGTCGAGAGTTGTCCAAAAGCAATCTCAACTAAGCAATAACTAAATATTTGTGTGTTTAGTTTGCAAAAGAAGTCTTGGCAAGCAAACCCCTTCAATTGCTGGCTTCATTTATTAACCGATCTCCATCCGACAGTAGTGTTCTATTATTTATTCAATGAAATTCTCAAAGAGCATCTTCATTGACTAAACTGAAATAACTTTCTTCACATATATCGTCATTCGTGTTATATGGCCATTTATGGATCTTTAGACAACTGATGTGGGACATACAAATTAATTTTCTTCATGATGCCAGCTTTAAAGCCGTTCGAATAATTTGTGCATACTTTTTTGCTTCCTGAACAAGAACACAGATTGGCAAGAAGTTAAAGTTTTATGAAAAACTGTCATAATTAAACTTAAAATATTTCAGCAAGAATGCCATGCATCTTAAGTCTCTCCATTTTTACCCTGATGTAAGCCATTCTCTATCCATTCTTATTCTCTTTTGTTCGCGCATCGATTCCGTTTCTTTTGCCATCGATATGGATTGGATATGCAAATAAAGAAATGAGGATTTTAAAGTTCATGAATGCAAAGTACCTGCGCACCAGAGACTGAGCCATATCCATCCACACGTATGACTGGCACAGCACTGATACCATGTGTCTCCTTTGCAGCCTTGTCTTCTTGAAGCACCTCACGCCTTCCCTCTTCTGAGAACTGCAATGTAGAATGTAGAAAAACTGCTTTCTTTACTATAAGACAGCACCAAAAACATAAAACTATGTCCACAATTAAATCAATGACCTATTGATGGCAGAGATTATCCTGGCGATTTGATGGACAAAAATTAAGACAAGACCATAAATAATGCTCTATTTAATTGTCCTGGCTTTCTTGAATAGCAGCATATGCTGTGCATGTTAGATAACATCATACCTTCTATTGGCTGTTGAAATCTTATGTAGGTGTTCTCTTCAAGGTCTCTAAGCCAAAGAAAGAACAAATACTAGAAAAGTTTGAATTACCATCCTTCAACAAATAATGCACAGTACGCTATGCATCAAATCCAATTACTGTGGTCAAATAGGCTTGTCCCACAGCAAAGCTAGGTCCAAACCTTCAGTTGCATCTCGAAGTTCAAGGATTTTGGAACTACTATAAAGCAATAAGCATCAAGAATCACTGCCTGCATTTTCCATATTTTTAAAGGAATTCTATATGTTTTGACTGCAATGTGCCAGTAAATGCGTTTGTCAATTAGGATATGCAGGTGATATCATTTCATCAGCATATTGATTCAAAATAATGGAAGAAAGAAAAGAAGGAAGAAGAAACACTGACCAAATATTCACGACAATTAGGCAATCCCAGCCTTTCACCGGCCAGACTAAGCACCTCCAAATCAGACACATTTTGTCCTTCTTCATATGTCAAAGTGAACATCAGGTGCTTTGCTTCTGAGGATTTGCCATAGCGCTCTGCAAAAAGAACTAATCTGCAAAACCCAAACTTATGACTTGAAAGAACAGTCAAAACGAATGTTATGCCTTACAAACTGGTTGGCCAGATGTCTGTACCTGTGAGCATGCAGTGAGAAGGGCCACCACTTCCAATTACCAAAAATTGCACCATCCTTTGCTCCTGCCCTAAACCCCCGAACATTGGTGATTATGATAAGAGGTTATTCTACTAGACGCACTGCCTAAAACAGCGAGCTACAGTTCTATACAGTGCAGTCTATGAAATGCTTAAGCTATCTGGGTAATTGCTCCATAAAAAAAGGAGGTATCGTACCTTTTGAGAGATATCGTCCATGAATCAGATCCCCAGCGGCGTCTATTATAGGCTAAATATTCTTCTCCTGCAGGATTGGTCTTCAAATCGATCATGTAAGGATGCCTGCGTAGCCAATGGCAAAAACAAACGTTGAAAATGCCAAACAAGAGGACCACTACTTGTAAGCAGTAGAAAGTAAGCTCATACCATTTGATGGAACAGATTGGGGAAGTGCTTTTGACCTCTGCCTCCACCTGACGGATGGCTTCATCCAATCTAACCTGATATTCCAGTGATTGTACATAAAGATAACAAATCCATATAATCAAAGCGAATCCGCAAAACAAAATATAGAAATGGTTTCTAAATGATTCAAGATCGCATTGTTAAGGATAAGAGATGTTGAAGATAGAAATACTTTGGCTACATAGCACCAGGGACAAGACACATCGCTCCACACGTCAATCTGCAAAGGAACGCCTCGTCTGGCCATGCCTCAGTTCTAAACTTGGTGTAGCAACATTTTAGCGTTTAAGCGTATTTCTTGTATTCGACGCGTCTAATACATGTATTCGTCCTGTATATGTATTCGACAAAGGTATTCTATGCATGCATAAAATTGTACAAATAGATTATGTTATGCTGTGTAAGAATCTTTTCGGGATAACATATGATTTAGTAAGGTTTGGACATATGACATATCAAGCTGTTTTTGGGGACGTGAAGGTCGGGTCAGTTGTTTTTCGTTGTATTAGCGTTTTTATGATGACAACTGAGTTTATGGTTTCGACCACATTACATAATGCACTTAGGATGGATTTTCTATTTGAAGAGTATGGATAAGGCGGTGGGGCAAACCCAATCATCACAACAACGGCAAATCTTGGATGGATCTTCGGGGACATCCCGTTTTTGCATGTTCAGAGCTTCTTGTAGTTCTTTCATCATTTCTTCCTTGTATTTTATTGATTTTTCTTAAATTGTAACGGACCTGGCCACCTAATGGTTCAGTATACGCATTTGTGTATGGTACGTATATGAGTTGTATATGTACTTGTGGCATGCATGCAGCATGAGCTCATGTAAACAAAGGGTTTATGAAAAAAAGGCAATATTGGAAAATAGGGCTTTTGGTGGTACGTGAAGCTCTTTGCAAGAGAACGCTATTTAGAACATCAAAAGCAGAAGCGTTGAGCTTATCAGAAGTGAGAGACGGAGAACGGAACTGCACCAAATCCTCTCTTCTCGGTGGGGTTTTGTTTGCTTGATTTAACTTTAGGCACATGAAGTCCATTGAAAGATTTATATATGTTTGCTAAGAGGGATTATGGCATTTACGTAGTCTAGTAAGCAAAGGATGATTGGAAAAAGCCACAATTGGTTGTGTTGTCGAGAGATGACCTTTCTGAGGCCGGATTTGTAGAGGATTGGATATGCTTCTGCATCAAAAGATGGCAAAGAAAAACTAGCATATCATGGATATGAAGTCAACTTGATTTGATCCGGTGTAAAGAGCCAATCGGAGATTTGAAACAAAGGGGGTAGTTAAAAAAAGCTAGCATGCAAAGCTGGATGGGTCAAAATCCCGAAATTGCTCCTTAGCGGATCTGGGTTTAGAAGGGTAAAGGCAAATTGATTTGAGCTCGTGCCGATGCCCAAAAGAAAATGTCTACCTTGTTTACTTGTTTGCTTTTTTTTCGTTTCCTGTATCATTTCGATTTGGGTTTTGACTTTGCTTTTGTTTGTTTAAGTGGAATTGATGATGCAGCATAAAGACATGTGAAGAAATTGTTATCACATGTGCTGTTTGGTCATCAATTAAAATATAAACAACAAAGCAAAGCAAAAGACCTGGGAAACCCAAATGGCCCCAAATGCTTCAAAAATCAAAAAATGTGCAAACAAGTAAACAAGCGTAGACATCCTTTTGGGTTGTGGGTCATATTGGATCGATTCACCATCTAGATATGACCCACAACCCAATAGATCTGCTTTGTTTAATCGGCCTGATTGAGCTGATTTTGAAGCATTTTGGGCCAGTTGGGTTCGCTTTGTTGTTTTCTAATTCTGCAACACGGCTTTGCCGACCCTTAATTCTACCAAACAGCACCTTTAGAGCACAATTTCAGCCCTGCTGCTGCAGCCCACTTGCAAGAGTCTCCCTGAGTCGGATTGATGTTGCTTCGCCTGTTGCCCGTCTTTTTGGGCTCTATCCAGAAGCAATCAATTTGCCTTTACCCCTTCTAAATCTGGTTGCTAAGGAGCAATTTCTGACCTGACCCATCTCAGTTTGCATGCTATTTTAACTCCCCTTTGTTTCAAATCTCCTGGCTCTACACTGGATCAAATCTAGACTTCATATCCATGTTTCCGGTTGATGCAGCATCCTCTGCTAAAACCGGCCTCGAAAAGGTCATCTCTCCGGACAACACAACCAATTGTGGCTTTCTTCCAATCATCCCTTTGCTTACTAGACTACGCAGATGCCATAATCCTCTTAGCAAAACATATATAAATCTTTTTCACGGCAGCCCATGTGCCTCAAGTTAAATCAAGCAACGAAAAACCCCACCTCGATAAGAGAGGATTTGGTGCAGTTCGTTCTCCGTCTCCCCCTTCATAAGCTCAACTGCTTCTCGCTTTGATGCTCCCAAATAGCCTTCTCTTGCAAAGAGCTTCACGTACCACCAAAAGCCCTATTTTCCAATATTGCCTTTTTTTCATAAACCCTTTGTTTACATGAGCTCATGCTGCATGCATGCCACAAGTACATATACAACTCATATACGTACCATACACAAATGCGTATACTGAACCATTAGGTGGCCAGGTCCGTTACATAAATAATGATGAGAGTGAAGCCAGGAAGCATTGTCTTCTTTATCCTGCCAAATCATTCTCGTAATCTAAGGTGGGGTGCCAGTAGCTTAAGGTAAAATCTACTCTCAAATTCATATGACAATGTAAATTTGTGAATTTTTTGCAACAAGCATGTGCTAGACATGAGGAAACTAAATTAATCTGTGATGCTAAAGATCATTATACACTTCATAATTGTTAAAATCAGGGGAACCAGACCCCCTAAAGGTGATATGCATCCAATGGTACATGAGATTCATGTGAATGATGAACATCTATTGCATATATGGTGAACCATTAAACATGAAATGGCGATGCTACATATTCTAAACGAGGTATGCCTAGACTACCTTAGTCGTCACATATGTCGATCATACGGCCGAGAGCGCATTAGACTACCTTAGTCGTCGCATATGTCGATCATACGGCAGCGCATGTTAGGGCCTTTGGACACCTCTTGTTCTGATTATGGTCATTTATGGTTGGGGCCGCCTATAATTTTGAAATATGACAGTTGTGTCTAAAATTTTAGAATATAAAATATCGGACTTGAACCTCTGCCAAAATTTTTCAATGTCTATTAACAATGCTTTGACCAATACAATCAGTGGACTAACGTGATTATTTTTAAAAGAAACTTGGCTATTGCATCAATTTGTACAAGGTCCCACAATAAACAGGTAGGTGAAAGTAGCCGCAATTGCCACAAGAGGCGAGATTACGTGCATGTTGCCAGTTACAGGTTATTGAAAATGAAAACCATACATTTCTGAGTTGTCCTACTTTTGTGATAATTATGAACCTTAGGGTGTTCCGGACGCAATGGAACAAAAATCGCCGCAATCCGAGTTTCCTAGAGAAAGTTATGGCCTCCGGAAGAAAGGGATCGCATTTTGCCGAAAACTCAACATAACTTCATCTTAATATTTTGAATTTTTCTTCTTAACTAGCTCAATCCTCGCATACTTAGGCCAAAACTCATCCTACTTATGGATTTGGTGTACTTTTCCTACATTGGAGGTCTCCTACTATCTGAGCTGTCTAACGAATTAGACATGGCCAGTGCTATGATCTAATCTACCAAGATCATGCTCTGATACCATTGTGACGCTCCTCGAACCTATACGATGCTCCCATCGTATAAATACGGGAAATCCCCTCTTCCATGGCAACTACTTCACCATAGAAAGCCCTCTCCGCCCGACTCTAACCAATCGTCCCCTGAAGGACACGGAGGTGTCATTCGTCCCATGCCTTCTATGGGAATCCTATATAGCAGAAGCGTACATACATGTTAGCACCTGGCAACAATACGATAAATAATATAACACCACGAAGAGTGGCCCATTATCATCAATACGAATACAGCAGAGTACCAACATAACAAATGAAATGCATCATAAATAAGGGCTCTACCCTGCCGGACTCATGGAATCAACCCATACCAAAGCCCCCAAAATAACAACAGATGGAATTATAACAATGGCGTTGGCTGGCATAGAATAATGGCTAGGGTAGTCCACTCCATCCGCACCTCATGTGCACACTTTGCAGATAGGCTGGAACATGATATGGCATGATTGTAGCCTTCCGGAGACGCAATCCCATGGAATCACCCCATGAACCACCCTAAGACACTTCCCGGGTCCGAGGAGGCAGCCCTGAGAGGTGCCCCCTCCCCGAAAGTTAAGGACGGGGATCCCTCGGGTGTTCTAGAGAACGGGTGCCCCCTTAGTGACCCCGATTCGTATCTTCACTTACTTCCTAAATCTAAAGGGCTCCACCTACCCATTCGAGCCCGGCGCCACTGTATTGGCTCGGGACACTGGGCGACCCAAGAAGTGTCGTACTCCATACCCGGGCCTTCTTCGGGTGGACTCCTGCTTATAAGCCTAGCACAATCGTAGGGAGTCCCTCAGAAGCCACGCCAGGCAAGACCCCCCCCCTCCTACTTCACCATCATCATACTCAAGTATCCTGCAGTCAATCACATCATAGCATCCCCACCTGTGTGGGCTCTTTGCAATGTGCCGTATTTAATGGGATTTAAGGGTTCTAGCTTAGGAGCATCACTCAATCTAGATAGCCTTTAGGTCTCTACCCCCCTTAATCCAATAGTACATGTAACGGGCCCATGGTAGACCACTCGAGTATTCGAACCTTGAATGTGCCTCGTGGGCGCCCCTTTGTAGACACCAAAGATAAATGGGTAGAAGCTTACTACTCATAAACGCCTAGGACGGTTTTGCCCGGGGCTAAGGGCATGTCTGGAACGCTACGCTTGGTATCGAGCGGTCTCGAAGTTCGAAGTTTCCATGGGTGCCTATATGCATGGGTAATTTGCAAAGATTTGGTAATCATTGTGACATGGTATGACATAGACATGGTATAGCCTTGGATGCTCGAGGACGAGCATAGTTCTAGTGGGAGAGACTGTAACGGGCCCATGGTAGACCGCTCGAGTGCCTGTGGGGCGTTCCCGAGACACCGGCATAAATGGGTAGAAGCGACTACTCATAAACGTCTAGACGGTTTTGCCCAGTTGGTTAAGGGCATGTCGGTTAGGAACGTTACAGTACACATGAGGAACAGAAAGAGAAAACAGAATCAGATACAAACATCCATCATCATCATCATAAATAGATCATAGAATAGAATCTAATCATCCATCTACTTAAAGAAGGGTCAGAAGAATACAAGCTACGCTAAAACTAACCGGCATCATAGCTATCTCTCTGGTTCTCCATTCTTCGGGCTGGAACCAAGTCGAGCAGCAGCTCCTCCTCCACCAATTTCCCCCAAATCGATTTGGGGCAACCCCAATTTGGGTGTCCCAAGCTAGCAGGTCTACCTTGCCCAATCAATTTGGGCCAGGTGGCAGTCTAGATTAGTTATCCCTAATTAATTTAGGTCTTTTTAATATTAGGTTAAGCCCTAAATTCGAATTAGGGTTTAGGGTTAGGTTTCCACCTTAATAATTAATGATGTGCATTAATTATTCGTAGTGACATGTCATGTATTTACACCCAAAAGGGCGTATAAATACGTGGAAAGTCACAGATAAGAAGCTTCTTAAATGCATTAAGTGGAAGCAAGTGGCATATATCTTCAAGTTTGAAGTAGCAGAACCTGATAGAGAAGAAGACAAGGAGGATAAAACAACGAGGAAGTTGCCTAAGCAGGTAGCTAAGCTAGTATGATCTCTTCTCGGCAAGATCAAAGAACTTCCTCCTTACAGGGGAGTCGAGTGTAAAATAGCACTCAAGCTAGGCACCAGTCAAGAGGAAGGAAGGAAACTTGAGGATGTGCATAGACTATAGACGGTTGAATAAGCACACCATAAAATATAAGTACGCCTTATCGAGATCGAATGATATCACGGATCAACTGCAAGGGGCAAAGCCCTTTTCCAAAATAGACTTGAGATCTGGCTACCACCAAATCGAAATTAAGGAAGAAGATATTCACAAGACAGCCTTCAGGACAAGGTACGACCATTATGATTCACGGTTATGCCATATAGATTGTCAAATGCCCCTGCAACCTTCATGCGACTCATGAACGATATCTTTCGTGAGTATCTAAACGACTTTATCATTGTATTTTTCGATGACATTTTGGTCTACAGTAAAACCTTGGAGGACCACGTCACTTGAGAAGCTATGAAGGCATCGACTTTATGCGAAGTTGTCTAAATGTCACTTTGCGACAACCAAAATGGAGTATCTTGGGCAAG
Organism: Isoetes taiwanensis; assembly: GCA_021234155.1. Taxonomy (NCBI): domain Eukaryota; kingdom Viridiplantae; phylum Streptophyta; class Lycopodiopsida; order Isoetales; family Isoetaceae; genus Isoetes; species Isoetes taiwanensis. The sequence continues at coordinate 18,087,692 of JAJEKV010000013.1, forward strand.
TGAGCTCAGCCGAAGGAATTGCAATAGATCATGTGAAGAACCAGGCAATAGTGGAATGGCCAGCACCGAAAAATGTCCATGAAGTAAGAAGTTTCTTGGAGTTGGCAAGTTATTATAGGAAGTTTGTGAAGGACTTTGCGAAGATAGCTACACCCTTGATGGATCTCACCAAAGTGCAGAAGATAAAGAATTGGGCAGAGCATTGGCACAAGAAGGCTCAAGAAGGGTGCGAGAAGTTGAAGGAATCCTTGATAACCACCCCAGTCTTAACACTCCCAGATCCAAAAAAAGACAAGTTGATGGCCATACATGCAAGTAAGGTTGTAACCGGCGTGATCCTCATGCAAGAAGAGAGAGTTATGGGATACGACTCTCGCAAGATGAATGATGCCGAGATATGCTACCCGATTCATGATCAACAGCTTCTAGCAGTAGTGAAAGCTCTTAAAATTTGGAGGCATCTAGAGAGGAGGTTCCAATTGGACACCCGCCACTAGAGCCTCCAATATGTGTTCACCAGACCACATCTTAACCTTAGGCAAATGAGATGGATGGAATTCTTGGAGGAGTTCGAATTTGAGATAGTGTACAACCCAGGTAAACTCAATGTGGTTGCAGATGCACTCTCAAGGCACTCTTTAATAACAAGGGTACCCTGTAATGATCAACACTCAATAGCGAGTTTGGCAAGAAGATAGAAGAAGCATTGCCAATGGAGGCCAGAACAGATAATGAAGGAGAAACCTTCAAACATTTTAGGAAGAACGCAATCCCTTATACCACAAAAACAAACTATGTGTGCCATAGTCAATGGGAATAAGGAAGCTGATTTTTCACGACACACATAACAGCCCAATTGCTGGCCACGCAGGATTTATGAAAACCTACTTCAAGATAAGAAGTAGCTATTATTGGCCAAACATGAAGAAGTGGCAAGGTAAATTCGTGAGTGCAAACTCTGCCAGCAAACAAAAACAGAACAACTCCGAATGCCAAGAGCATTAGAACTCTTGGTGGTGCCAAACGCCAAATGGGAAGTGATAAGCATGGACTTTATAACGGGGCTCCTAAGGACAGCAAGGGGCCATGATGCATTGATGGTAATGGTGGACAAATTGCCAAATATGGCGCATTTTTTGCCAAGTCGCACCATCGATACCACATTAGACACTGTCGTGGTCTTCACAAAAGAGATTTTCAGATTGCACGGCATGTCGAGCCAGATCATCTTGGATAGAGATATCATGAGTCCATTTTGGCAGAAATTCTTCAACACGATCTAGACCAAGCTGTGCATGAGCACGTTGTATCATCCACAACCAAAGGTCAAACATAGCACAACAATAGAATTCTCGAAGACATATTGAGAATCTATGTCTGGGATAAGCAATCAAAATGGAGGGACTTTATCCACTTGGTAGAGTTTGCATATAATAGCACAAGAACCATACACAAATGCCCCCATTCATGATAAACTATGGCTATCAATGCCTAACTCTAGACACTTGACATAACCCCTATTCAAGATAGACATTTCTCAACAGATGTTAGCAGATACGCAACAATTGGTCGAGGAAGTTTGAGACTATTTGCTAGGAGCAAGAAGCAGGCAAAAGAGCATAACTGATAGGCACAGAACAGTACAAGAATTCCAAGTAGGAGATAGTGTTTGGCTCAAGGTAAAGATCAAGCAAGCGAAGCTCCGCATCGGCAATTGGAAAAAAGATTGCTTCAAAGTGGGCAGGACCATTCAAAATTGTGAAACAAGTGGAAAATCAAGCCTACAATTTAAATCTGCCCGCTCACTTGAAGATCCATAAAGTTTTCCTAAGTCTTCTAAAGGGACACGCCCCAAATCCAAAGGAAGTGTTGGAGACTCCAGCATTGTTGGAGATGATCGATGAACAACTTGCGATTGTTCTGGAAGTTCTTCTTGACAGATCATTCAAGAAAACAAGAAGATCACAATTTCTCCAATACCTAGTCAAATGGATGCATTTACCAGTGGAAGATGTTACATGAGTACTACAATCAGAACTCGAGAAGCAGTATTCATAATTCATGGGCAATGCAAGGGTTGACTCATCAACGAATTAGTCAACACCGACACAACGGGTGAGTGAAAGGTAGATAAAAGTCTTCTCTCCGAAGAAAGGGAAGTAGACAAATCTCAGAGATAAGAGGTCGTATAGCATGGACATTATGAGGAAGAAGTCATTCTCCATGCCAAGGGTGACGAAAAGTGTAGGCATTAGATATCATCCTAGGCATGAGAGGACGCCTATCTCCATGGCCACGATGGAAAAATCATCATCTTCCTACGCTGGGAGATAATGCTTGCATCCATTATCTACACATATATAATCGAGATACATGTTTTCCTCTTTTTTTTTTGGTTCCGTTTTTCAATTAGTTTTTCCGCCACAATCCAAACGCAATTTTAGCCGACATGTTTTCCTTGGTTTTATCTTGCACCGACATGTCTCCTTTCCAGCTCAAATCCAAGCGTATCAGATTCCAATGTGAATGCCCTCTTCTACGCACAAGAAATAGAGAAGCAAAAAATAGATGTATTCCGATGATGGAAAAATAGATCGGTCCGCCGATGCTGGAAAATAGATCAGTACTGAATGTGCATTTGCATGTGCGTTTCCTTTTCTTTTTGTTATTCCATGTGCTGCCTGGTTGGTTAGATGCAGCTCATGTTCCGGTTAAAGTTCTAAAGAACTGATGGCAAGTTTGTTTCAGCGATGTCGCCCCTTTGCTTCTTCAGCACCTATTCTTCAGCGCCTGTTCATCAAGTGGATATTTTGAAGCAACATTGTCGGAGCTAAATGCATGGATGCAGATATCTATGTCGTATGCCTCATGTGATGGTGATTCCGCCATGCAGGTGCGCATCTAACCCTTCCGGCACTACCTCATTCAAATCCCAGTGCGTCCAAGCTGGAAAGACAGACAATGTATGGAGTTGTTTTTGCAGGATCTAGATTAAAATCCCAAGGCTTGGATATGATTCAAGAAGGCACAAGCCTGAAGTTAGGTCTCTAGGATTGATTTGCTATGCTTGAGAAATTCGTTATGAAGTATACGTTATTATCTCTTAGGCTTATCTCTGTTTGCTCTGATTTCTATGTAAGGACTATGCACGAACCACTACTTCTTTGACTAGGAGATACCTTGGATTTAAGACTTCATCCTTTTTAGTTAATATTTGAGTAAAGCTGTAAGATGGAATCATGGTTGCATGAGGAGCCGAATATACCCATAGGTTTTATTGGAGGCATTGCTTTAGATTACTTTTGGTATGTTTGCCAGCTTTTATTCTTAGATCATTACGGCTTACAAGCTAACAGACAAGGAATTTTTGAAGGGCTTTTTCTGTGGCTTGGATCACTCCTCTTGTTGCAACTTTAGATATGCCTTTGACATATCTTGGCCTTGGTTTGCCTTACTCGTTGCAGGTGATTGCCAATACTCGTTGGTGTACAGGTTTCTGTTGGACTTATGATTGCCAATTAGCAAGATAGCTGCTCAAGAAAAATCGAATTTTGAACATTTACAAGGTTCTAGAACTGGTTTTAGAATTTGTGAATAGCTTTTACTAGCTTGGGAGACAGACCCTTTCAGAGACCCTTTCAGCCTTCTAGCGATGGGAGCTGGGTTGACATGTCTGGTAGCTAATATGCAGCTTGGATATATAACAACAGTTGTCAAATTTACTGGTTCACATTGAGTTGCTAATAAAGGCTGCATTATTCAAACATCTCTGGTTTTATCATTTGGATGGTGGAGCAATTTGGTTAAACAAAGGAAGCATTCATGATCTCGGTTCCACTTTTTGCTATATGTCAGAGCTGGATTTGTTATGCAGCTGTCTTATTTGTCAATGAACCTAACCATGAGAAAATATAACCTATTGTTTGATTTTTTGCTATTGCTAATCCTTCCAAGTAGAATGTTCCAATGGCACATAGACTCCAAACCCTGTTTTTCAAATAAAATTTACATGGCTCTACTATAGATAGTTGCTACAAATTTTCTTTTTATGTCATAAATTTTTCTACCTTAATGGCACCCATAGGTCGATCTGCATCCAATATATCTTTGATCCAGTATATCTTTGCCATGTCATGCATTTGAGATTATACATTATCAAAAACTGGCTTCCTTTTAAAAGAGACAATATTTATTATGACTAACCTTTAGAATCTTTAAAGCAAGGAGCATCAAAAAATAAGGCAGATAACTACATCAACTACATATCAAAAACTGGCTTCCTTTTGAAAAAGGAAAATATATATTGTGACTTACATTCACTTTACAAATATTACCTGGTGTTTCATTGCTCAGACTAACTCTTTGGAATCTTTAAAGCAAGGAGCATCAAAAAATACAAGGCAGATAACTACACCAACTACAATTATTATGCTGCACATACAAAATTCCAGCCAATGAGTGAGTCTGTAGAAGGACTAGGCTACTGTGAACAATTTCCTTTGATGACTCACTTCCATACGCATAGGGGATCGAGAAAGAGAAATGTTCGCGGCGTGTGACACCCCCTGCTCGTATACGATGCCCCAATCGTATTCCCTCCTGTCAGCTAAGGGTGCCAACATAAGACCACCTATCTGACGTCAGACTCTTGATGGTGAGCAAGAATCTGACGGGAAAGAATAGACGTGTCATTCATCTTGTCTCCTTTGGGATCGACCTAGCTGCGAAAGCGCATAAACGTAAGCACAAACATGCATCAAATACATAACCACCTCCAAGGGTGGGATCACCATAACAACATCAGATCCTAGCAGATTCAACAATAATAACATCAATAAAGGGGAAATCCTACCCAAGCTTAGACTCATTGGGGATGGACTGATGGTTCGGCTTCAGAGTTCATTGCAGATAGAATTCATGGCAATGGATTTGGCCGGCATAGGAACATGGTCGTTGGGTAGTCCACTCCATCTGCCCCTCCTATGCATACTTTGTAGATAGGCTGATAAGTCTTGGAGTTTGACTGTAGCCTGCCGGGGACATAGGCAAATGGGCTACTCCTGGGTTGCACCTCCCCAGTCCCGATGAGACAAGAGGAGGTCACTCCCCTCCAGAAGATGTCATACCAATCACAAGCGAGCTAGAGAACCACTGTACAACTTGAACTCCACTAAGGCAACGTATTACCCAGGAGGCATCGAGCCCATACCTTGCCCACACTCAGTGGCAGCTATCAGTCCTAGCCCACAATGTTTCCCAGTAGGTCCTACACAACAGAGGGATCGAGTGTGACTAGATAAGTCTTCCTTGCCAGCCGGGTCTAACTCCGCCACCCACAGCCAGGCGGGCTCTTATGCACAGGCCGCATTAATTGGGAATTAATGAAACTAATCTAGGATCATTTTCTAAGAAGGCTCTGGATCTCTACCCCCCTTCCAATACACAAGAGGTGCACACAGAGTAATACAACGCCATCTAATGAACTGAAATAACTAGAAATAGGTCTAATCTATCTACTCTAACATACATGTCAGGCTCATTCGTCAATGGTTCAAGATCTCGGGATCTAAAGGTCATTATGACTCCTAGGGTATTGTCACATGGCAATATGGGATTATATGCACATATTTGGAAGGACATGTGCAATATAGCAAGTTCCAATGGTTGTGCCTCATGGTACAACCCCTTGCCGGAGGTCGGGTACACTCGCCATATTCGACATGTACTAGTGACGTGGTGGGATAATATATGTATTTATCCTGTATATTATCTGAGAATGTCACATTCTCTCCACCTTGAATTGATGTTGTCCGCAGCATCGCGAGTCTCCCCACCATGGAAACCTATATGATCCCTGCTAGACTAACTTAATTCCATGCAATTAATACAATTACTTTAAAGTAATATGTCGTGATTAAGTCTATAATTATCAAATAATCCAACATGCCAAGGCATTTATTATGCCACTTAGTTATATGTGAAACTAATTTAATAAAATAACAACAATATTAATGTTTTATTGTAAATTTGTAATCTCTCACAACAAATAGTTCATCCTGTATGTCACAAGTCCTCGCAGTGCAATTTTCTGCAGCTTCTATGCTCTATTGGCCTGCAGTTTCACCACCAGAGTAGTGCTTACTATGTAATATTATGATGGTTATAACGAAACCACCCTTCTAATTACAATTATACTAACTACAAGAAATTTATCGCGGCGAAGGGCCCTCTACCTTCCATGGCAATCAATGAACACACTTGGAAAGACATGGATCTACTAATAATCATGCAATTGCCATATTACTTAATCCTTACTTGGCTCCTTGTAACGGAGCTCAAATTGTGAATATGGATACCACGCATTAGTCCTTGAGTTTTGATAGATCCTACCATATTGTAAACTACAACATACATACATAGTCATGGATGCGGATCTGGTTCCACACATTCAAATACCTGAAGTTAAACTTGTCGATCTTGGTACCGATTAACACGTTCGCCTTGCAACATGCCCTCTATGGTCTTTTCGAGCAGCAGTTGCGAAGCTCTAAGAGATGCACACCTTTGCGTGGAGCTATAAATATTTGCAAGGCATAAAAAAAGAATTGGATGAACTCATCATTTCCACCAAAGCGGACTCACGCCTCATTTAACAATGGCACTACTGGCTCATTCCCAAACTCCCCTGACTGCATCAAAGCTGAAATTGGCAAACTTCTTGATGCTGGTCTTCTCTACGGAGTCAAATACTTTGAATGGATGATCTTTATTATCGTTGCCATAAAGCATGACCGCAAGATTTGAGTATGTATTGATCAGAAAGCTCAGTCAAGCCACAGATAAGTATCACTTTCCTTTATACCCTTCATAGATCAGGGAAGAGGTTGCATGTCATGGGATGATGTATTCAATCAAACCTGTGGATTAATTTAAAACAACTTTTACCACTCCGCAGGACACTTTTTCCTCTGCGTACTTTAGGAGTACTTCTTGGTCATGTGGTCAGCCCTCACGGCACCACTGCAGACCCGTCGAATTTGGTTGATGTAAGCTTCCTTAACATGTGCTATAAACAAGATGGTAAATTCTTTGAAAATCGGAAAGTAATATTGTGCATATTGGCCAAATTTGAAAAGAACTACCATTCTTTAAACATGGATGACAAAAAAAAAAAAGCACATTAATTGACATTAAAACAGACGTTGTTAAGGAATTCTAGATGTAGCTTTTTATATTGAAAACCCTCAACTTAAATTAGGCACCTGTGGATGAGATAACAATGACATTCAAATTGCACGGTTGTATATATGTTTCTTGTATTATTGCTATTGTTCCGTGGTAGATAACCATCAGGTCAATTCTAATTCGAAATGCAAATTGTTTTGTAGTGCATCTATTCAATCTAGTCAGGAGTGGCCTATGTGTTGTAACAACCTTGTAATTTACCTTATGAAGGCCTTATGAAGTTTTGTTCGATGTAATGTCAACGGTGAGCTGTTAGCCAAAGTGTTAGCATATGTGCTTCTCAACAGCGTGACCAGACAGGGTGTTATGGAAGGCAACAGAAAACACGATGTTAATAGAACATAAACAATATGCATCAAGTGTACATTGAAAAAGTGTGAATATGGCTGAACTTAAGAGTAGTAAAATCATGGCCTTTAACTGTACAACAGAAAGAATAGTAAGTTTGTGGTGTTTAGCATTCTAGCATTATCATATGCTTGCTGCCATCGTATTTAATGGGGGGGTGGTCTTGGCTGCATCCTTAAGCGTGTAATTGAAAATGCAGCCATGTAAACATCTCAAAGGCTATACATGCCATATGACATGACGCCCAATGAGATTGCCTTCATGGCAAGCCTAGTCGTTTGCCATGTTCTGCTAATCTATGCTTCATGATCTGGACCTGGCAAATAAGCAAACATGTTTCACATTTTAAAGTCAATTTCTCGCAATGAAACCCTTGAAAACTTGAGCTGTTCAAAGTGTGCTTAGAATAACATACAATAACAAAAAAAAAATTCTTGTATAAGAGAATGTAGAGAGATTGCTAGAACTTGCTTGCATGAACATGCCTTTCTACCAATGAAGTTCCTATATCCAAACCAAACCGCCACAACAAAAATGCAACCTGGTGCCGAAACCTTTGTGAAAAATCTGCAGGATTCCAGTCGTGGAATTTAAAAGAAATCCGATTGTAGGGCACTGCAAAGCAAAGTATCAAATAGATGAAGGATGTCAGCCAACACAGCCTAGCTGAATGAGATAAGAGGTGTAAAACCAGGATAGACTTAAAGAAGATGCATATGTGGTGTGCCTCTTTAGTGCATTTGACGGTAGGCTGTGATAAGCTATGTCCATTGCAAAAGCCTCTGGCTGATGTTCAGCAAAAGGATGACCTTCCACAACAGTATCACCAACTAATAGCCCAACCAAAAACTGTTGTACATCTTTGGGGGGGCTCATTTGAGGCCTTATTATGAACAGAACTACTTGGTGTGACCTCTCCTATGCCCACAAAGTCTGATGGGATCTTTAAGTTCTGCCCATCCAGTTGTTCTGTTGTGCCTTCCTGGATATCCTCAGAAGGTAATGCGGGAGACAACATCAAGGACCAATCCAAAGCTCGTGTCTTCTCCCAACACTTGTAATGCCCACATGGTTAAAGAAAATAGGAACTAAAATTTCATCACAAAAGTATCCAGATGCATAACTTGATTAACAAACAACACATTCAACCAACTCCAAACGTAGTGTGCAAAAATCACATAATGATTCACATGCAATGTTGGATGCGCTCAAACCCCTAGTATATTCAGGCTCATACCAACTGCAGTGTTGCTTCTAGCGTCCTTCGCTACTTTGTGCCGATGCTTCTTTTCCCACGACATCTTGAAGTTGTGGGAGCCTCCTTTTTATGCAATTGTTGTCTGCAGCTTCTTTTATCCTCATCAAATCTAAAAATAGGTGGAATCTGGGGATCACAAAATATAATCAGTGCCCAGATTTATTATCCTTGTGCTTGATATATTTACAAGCTTCTACAAATATAATGTGGACTCGATTTTATGTCAATGGATACTAGGTGACGATACCCAGATCATGTGTGACCCATATGCAGCTGCCCAAAATAAAACCCTTGCCAAAGCTTCATTGTCCATCGTTTAAAACTCAGAATAGAGTTTTTGATATCTGCAAATAAGATTTTTTAAATCTATGATGTTTTTTTTCCAAGACATGTTTGACTCTAACTAAAATAAAATATAGACTCCAAACTGAGTAAACATTTGGAGTAAACAGAGATTCATCTTGACAGAAAGTAAATATTTGCCAAGAATTGATCTAATGGATACAGACAGGATGTTATATTACCATTTTTTCAATAGCGGGCACAGATTTATGTGTCAAAGAATGCGGGCATCCACCATCCGGCATATTGAGAAACGAGAGTTGCAAAGCACTAGACACAAAGAAGACGAGAGCTACTATTCATTGTCAAAACGAAATACAAATAGACCGGTCCCTTAAAGTTAGGAACAACTACTAAATGCTCCAACAAAATCTATCTACTCTCAACGGGTAGTAAACCGTCAGTCATCTTATTGTCATATCCCAACACTCCCCCTCAAGAAGATGACTGCTAGAAGAAGCTGAAACTCAACAAAACTTTCTGCATTTGCCAATACGAAATTTGACCAGTTTCTATGAGAGAGCTTTGTGACGCACTCCCCCTTAGCCAATTTAAATGAATTCCACTTCTGACGCACTCCCCCTCAGCCAATTCAAAATGAACTCCACTTCTAGTCTGCCTACATTAATATGGAACAAAGTCTTTGAGAAGATATGATGCACCAAGCTTAGTAAGTACCAACTCTCCCCTTGCATGATGAAGCGAAGCGATCTTACGGTTATAATGAACTCCACATCGGCGCACTCCCCTCGACCAACTCAAAATGAACTCCACTCCTATGTCTGCCTACATGAATATGGAACAGAGTCCTTTTGAAGATATGATGCATCAAGCTTAGCAAGTACCAACTCTCCCCTTGCATGATGAAGCAGGGACGAGCTTCTGTTTATCGTGAATTCTCCAGATAACTTCAATGCGCATGCCAATTCCTAAGCGGTTGTAACCAAATTGCTTCCACCAAATGCTGGTTATGTGCTGCTCCAAATGCAATGGACCTTGGAGAGGACCATCACATTTAACAATACCTTGTTGGTCTCTCTCAGCAGATAATATTCCTGCTGTAATCTTAAGCCTATGGTCCTCCTTTTCCTCTATTTCATGATGCATGATACTACTGCACTGCATTTGCTATCTTCTCCCCTTGCATCTTGAAATATAACACTAATGGCATACTCTCACGTTTGCGGGCTGTTAAAAGCCGGTGATACGATGTTTCCAACACCTTTGCTACAATCATCATGAGCAAAAAACTTCCATCATCGCTGCCATGCAAATGTGCCATTCGCTATATCGCCCCCACCAAGGGTGATTCAACGTCCATCCCTGAACAACGGCTTGGAATGACTCCCGTCTGCAGATGGTGTAAAAGCGGCGCCACATCTGTTCTCGCTGTTGTACCTCTAACTTTCGAACCATATCACAGAATCTTGTTTGCAGCATCTCTACCAATGTGCACAATGTAGACATCATAGTTCGCGATGCCAATACGGTACATCAACATCTTCCAACCGGTTTCTTTTGTGATTACTAGCCTGCGTTCACTGCCTTACGTATGTTCCAAACTTTCAAAGATGCATCACAACCTGCCCATAATGTACTTCTTGTACACACCAATCTTCTTGTATTTTCTTACGTTCTTCTTCTTGGTGAAGGCGGAAGATCCAAAAAATAGGTGAATTTGGATCAACCGATGATTCACTAGGCACCGCATTATTAGCCCTGTTCCTCCATTCCACGACTACAAAGTTTTCCAAGTAAGATTGCACTTCCTTTTTATTTGTTTCATGCTCAAGACTTGAGACTACCATATGATGAATCCTTTGTAGGTTCTAGCATCTCAAACTGATTCAAAGCAGAATCATGAACACCGATGATAAAGATCCGATCGCACATTCGACCAAATGCTACTACAAACCCCATTAGGTCGTCCCCAAAGTCATCAAAGAGCATTACAAAAAGCGTTGTGCTTGTGGCTGCGTGAAAACAGAGGATTTCCATCCGGGCAATAGGGTGATTCCCCATTAAAATCTTCACCAAAGGCTCGTCTCATAATTACCCTAGAGCTTTTCCCCGATAGCTTGCCGAAGTAGGAGTAGTTTGTCTTTGCTAACATGGAACTAGCCTTCATCACTACTTTTGCTTTAACATTTACCTCATCTTGTTCTGCTCCTCTTATGAGGCTAACTAAATTGCTCATAGAAAGGAACTTGACACTCTAAACATGGGCCATATAACTTGAGCAGAAATGTAATAATAGTATTCCTCTGTAGATCCTTCATTCTCGGTGTATGGTTCCTCAAATTGGATTGTTTTATCTCTCCTTGAAATCCATGTTTCGCCTCAAACTCATTCTCCTCAATAGGATTGCCGGATGCATATGTGTTATGCTTTTTCAAGAAGTATAAGTGAAGATCCAACAACAAATTATTGACACGTTTTCTAAGACCCTCTGCCACAAAAACGATTCGTCTTTCTAACCCATCAAAGGAAAGACCGACGGTGTATATTGGTGAGAGAGTAGAACTACTAACTTCGAGATTTTGAGCTGATGTTGTTCACTTGCTCCAAGCATAATTTCAGAACCTCTACACCGGACAAATTAAAAGATAATCTTTCTACCATGAAGTCATCCTTGTTGAAGTTTTTCCTCACAACATTGAACATGAAACATAAAAGACAATCTTCTACCACTTCTTCAAGCTCGTGCAGGCAATCTAAACCAAATGCCACATCATAAAAAGAACCGCGTGTGAATTCCGTGTAAGACCAAGCGGTTGGAATTCTCTACCACGCTCAACAACCGGCATTCCACCTTCATGAACTCCAAAGATTGTAAAAACAATATATACTGCTTTGTGTTTGCATTGTTCTTGAAAGGATGATTGACTTCACCACCTTCCCCATTCTATTTAATGAACCGAACATGCATGGGCCGCGAGAAACAAACGAGCCCAATCACAACCCATGTGAAGGGGCTATCGTATCTCCACAAGCTTGACTTCTTTGTAGATTTCTCCATATCCATGGAGCTTGAGGGCTCGGAGTTCAATTCATCCGGACTCCAATCCTCCACATCTATTTGATTCCTGCCACATCCTCTCCTTGCATCCGGTGAAATAATTCTCTTTGCACTAACTCGGCAACCAGAATTGCCGTTAATACTCCTTCTCCTCATGGCGGTATTCCCATTAGAAATTCCCAAGATCTATATCTTTGCCACGTTTGAAGCCAAATTCATGCATGATCTTGAACACTCGCTTGAGAATGAGGCTTGCCACCGCCCGATTACCCTCCAACCTTGGCCTCCAAACTTGCTGTGCAAAATCCAAATCATATCCCTCTTGTTTCCTTTGCTGCCATCGACCTCTTCATGGGATCTTTTTTCTGGTTCCTGCGGCTTGCCTTGCTACAAACATACGAGCCTCCATGCCATATCTCCGGTGTCTCCTCGCGGACCACTCAATTCTCCACAATATGTACACAAAAATGACATATCTCCTCTCACGACCATAAGACCTCTCTTTTTTAGCATCATAACCAAGTTTCGGCAGCCTCTCTCGAAGCTTTGCAAGCTCATCATAAGCCGGATCCGGGTTCTTTGCTACTCGATCTTTTCACCTCTTTTGCTTGGTGTAGCACACCCATCCACATAGGATATGGGACTCAAAGCCTTTAATCCTTCTTCAATGGTAAGCTAGCATGCTAGCAAGTATTAGATAACGAAAGTGCCATTTCAACCTTGCTTGCAAAGCCCTCCCTACCTTTATACTTCTTGCAGCTCTTAGCAAAAAATATATTGTCCTCTGTGCTTGAAGACTTCGAGCATATTTTTTGCAACTTGGCACTACCGGCACCTTCATCGTTAGGGTCTCTTGCTTGCATCTTGTCATCAAGCTTCACCCTTAGGTACCTCATCGCCACCGGCTTCTCCGACTGATTCCCCCTCGCTATCGGTTGTAATCTTGACAGCGTTCTTGGCATCTCTTTCGCAAGATCCTGTGAACTTGCATCATTCCATTTTCTTATTGCAACCCAAACCATATTCCAGTTGTCTCCCGGAAAACTCTCATCTTGAAGACCATCGTAGGTTTGTCCTGCATATCTTTTGATCTATCTCGTGATCGAACTTTCAGGCCATGTAGACATTTCAAGGTCACTCTTGACCTCGATTTCCTCCTTTTGATACTCCAAGCTCTTCTCTAGGACCAACCCGCTCTCGATACCATATTGAGAAACGAGAGTTGCAAAGCACTAGACACAAAGAAGACGAGAGCTACTATTCATTGTCAAAACGAAATACAAATAGACCGGTCCCTTAAAGTTAGGAACAACTACTAAATGCTCCAACAAAATCTATCTACTCTCAACGGGTAGTAAACCGTCATCATCTTATTGTCATATCCCAACACGTAAAGGACGGTTGTCCCACATTCAGTTTTTTTATCCAATAGATGTGTGACACGTGTCCTTTTTTCAAACACAGAAAGTAGTCCAAAATTTTTACTCGTTTCACGTTTTTTTTGCTGCGACGTTACGTAAACTTTACCCTCTTCTGTTTTTTTACTTGTCATTCTGTTTTTTTTGCCTGATGCGGTACATCGTGGCGACGCCGGATTGGTCCAACCGTCCTTTGCGTTAATGCAAAGGCCCCACTTTTTTACGCCCGGTCAAGCGGGCCTCCGCTCCGTAGCGTCGGCCCGCTTTCGGGCAGAAAACAGGCCAGGGGGCCTTTCCCTTATCCGGCAAGACTCCAGATTATCCAATAGCAGCTGATACGAGGAGCCTTTGAGATCATTTTACGATTCTAGGGTATTTTCCACGATTAGTATTTTCCATGTCTGCAAAGAGTATTTTCCACGTCATTACCGGTATCTGCGGAGCCAATGGCCACCCTCCCTCATTGCCGCCAGCGGATAAGCTAGCATTTCAAAATTGTCATAATGCAAGAGCTCTAACAATATAAAAGGGCATAAGAAGATGGAAGTGTAGGAAGTAAGGTAAGATGAAGAAGGCGAGCGTGTTGGTGCTGATGATGGTGATGATGATGGTGATGCAGATGGAGGGCGTAACTTCCCTCTGCCTCACTAACAACAACGTCTGCCTCAAGTTTTGGGGAATTTCTTGCAATAATTACTGCAAATCCTGCCACTACTCTCCATCTGGTTGCAAGAAATGTGCAAGCGGGAGTTGTACCTTGGGTGGCACTTGTTACTGTACTAATCCTTGTTCTTCCTGTGTTTAAATCCTTGTTCTTTGTTTTCTAACAATTTTGCTTTTCAACGGCAGAATAAATGACTGGTTCATATTTGTGATTGTATTTATAATGGTATTGCATGTTGCCTTTCTTGATCATAGGTTAAAATGTGGCATAATTATGTAATCTCTTCATGGCATTCAAAGTCACATTGGGATGACCTTGACATCTCTACATTTACCTAGCTTTTTCTTTTCGGCATTCATCTCACGGGGATTGATGACGTCTTTTTTTCATTCGCAATGTAGTTTATATGTAATAGCATGAGTAGGCAAATATGGAGAATGAAATGATCGTAACCAACTTAATCAACATAAAATTTCATCAAAACCATCACTTGGACAAAGTAGCTTGCATGCTTTGAGACACAACAAAAACATTGTATTATCATAGCCCACAAGATCTGTGGGTTTTACAACATGAACTGGGCAAAACACCACAAAAATACTGCAATTCCCACAAGATCAATGTGGTTTTTACAACATAAACTAGTGCCCGTTGGATGATTTATATCAACCTTGAGGCAATAGGGTGCTCTCTGCATTAGATTTCTAAATCATGCACTTGCATATTTTATGACATCCAATTGACTACAAAATCAGGCATAAAGCATCAACAAAAGACTACATCAAATTTTCATAACACTTCAAAAGCATGTAGCATAAACATTCCTTCTTGTTCCGTGGCAAATCTGCAAATTTGCAAGAGCAGGAAGATAACCTGGAGAAGTCTATTAAAAGTTATTGGGAAACTGAAGCCAAATCTGTTGCTATCTATTGTAAAATTAAGTACATTAAGAATCTGGATCATACGAATTCTAAATTCTTTTTCAGAGTTGCCAGGAATAGAATTCTCAAAAAAAGCGTCACTCAAATTCTGGATGATAACGGGGTTCTATCTCTTCTCACCAACAGATCTCCTCTTTCTTTCATTCCAAATACAAAGAGCTTTTCTCTTGTCATTCCATATCTTCTGCTGCTCTTAAGAATGTGATATTTCTCCTCCTCCGAGTCAGATAGATCATAATGTTGTTGCCATCCCTACTGAGGCAAGAATCTTTGTTGTTATCAAGGGCATGACGTAAAAATACTATCTATCTATCTATCTAAGGGCAAATCTTCTGGTCCAGATGGTCTTTCTCCCGAATTCTACATTCATTTTTGGTTTGGGATATCTTAAAGGATGATTTCATGCTCTTTGTTAAAGGATTTTGGGCCACCAATCGTCTACCTCTATTTCAAGTGGCTTGATTTCCCTAATTCCTAAAGTTGTTTTCCTTCCCATTTCTCAGATTGGAGACCTATCTCTCTATGCAATACTTCTTGTAAAATCTGTGCCAAGATCATAGTTTTAAGAGTTGAATCTTTCTTGCAAGAGAATATAAGCTTAAATCAATCAGTCTTTCTCTCCAAAAGATTCATATTGAATAATCATATTTCAGCCTTTCTTGCATTGGAACAAAATTAGTGGTCGAAATTAATTGGATTTCAAAAGAGCTTTTGACACTATTTCTTGGGACTTCATAGATTTTGCTATGAATAAAATTGATTTTTCTCTAAAACTCAGGCAGCTCATTACTAGTCTAAATATAAGAACTAACTCTGCGATCTTGATTAATGGATCTCCTTCTAGCTTTTTTCCACTCCAAAGGGGTGTGAGACAAGGATGTCCTTTAGCTCCTTATTTATTCTTAATTGTTGCTGAGCTTCTCACCAAAGCAATTTTCCATCACACAAATCAAGGTAATATTGAATGTCTAAAGTTGCCTGACTCTGATAAATATCTTTCTATTCTTCAATGTGCTGACGATACCTTCTGTTTTCTTAAGGCCAATGATGCTAATGTTGACTTTTTCTTGGACCTTCTCACCCAATTCTCTGATGCTTCTGGTGTCTACCTAAACTTGCAGAAGAGTGTTATCATTAGTGACACTGCTAAGAACTATTGAATTCAAAATCTGCCTCCAAGCTCTTGGGATTGCCTCTTTCTCTTGATCCTAATCGACAAAATTAGGAAAAAGTTAAATATCTATAAAGGTTGTCTGAGCTTTGCATGGAGAAATATCATTATAAATTCTGTTCTAGCCAGTTAGCAATTGATATCGTACTGTAGTTGCAGGCCAACCAAAGCAGATGTTGCACTACTGTTGCGCTCAGATTAAAATTAAATGTTTAGATGTTGCTGAACTGGGAAATTGAGGCCACAGTCACACGGTTCAATCTTGGATGCCACTTTAAAATAGGATGCCCTGTTGTGCTATTCAACAATGTGAAAACTTACAAAGTAATATGGTCCAAGACCCTATTGTTGTTGCTGAGTGTTTGCAGTTCTAGGCAAAGACCAAGTTTAAATGCATGGAGCGCAAATTGTAGAATGTTTTTTGTCCTCTCTTTTTTTTTCTGTTATCAAGTTCTTTGTTTGGGTTTTTATGGAAAATGATCATTCGATGTTTTCTCATAAACAGATTATGAAATTCTTAAAATATCATGAAGGCAATATTATTAGCTGCACATGGAAAGACACTAGGATGGGGTACAATTAGAGTCGTTTAGAGGAGGTCAAATTTGTCTTCAACAATTGTTCATGAGCAGATCATCTGCAACTCCGTGCAAGATGCCATAGTGGAAACAGTGATTGACATCTATGGAAAGCCTGGAATTTGGATAAGGCATTTGAAGTATATTTCAGGATATATTCCAGTTTATGATGACATGCATAATGAAAACATCAGACCAACGAGGTCCATATACGTTGGTGTTTTGAAATGTTAATTGATATGTATGGAAAATGTGCAGATTTAGAAATAGTGTGCAATGTTTTTGAGAGAGTTCTGTTCTGGATTCTGGTTTCTGAGGTGCAATAATACAAGGTCATGATGAAAGCTGAACAAAGTCATACTTTTCAAAGTACGACTACCAAGATTACTGGTTTGGATTCTAGTCTGGTTAATGCAAGATCACGGGTTCCGTTTATGAGTAGATCATCTACAATTGTTTGTAAGATGCTATACACCGTCATTGACATATATGGAAAGCATCGGATATATTCAACATGGAAAAGACTACCTTGCTTTAAATTGTTATGAGAACATGCACAATGAAAACCTCAGAGCAGCAGGTCCATATACCTTCATATTTTGAAATCTTGATTGAATATGTAGCAAAATAACAGGGGGTTCCAGGAGAATTTGATATGGATGTAAAAATAACAATTTCTGAAACTATAGACCATATATCCCTAAAACAATTGAATGGGTTGTTATAAGAAAAAACATAGATTCAAGTTAAAAAATAATTATACTAGCTCACTGGGCCATTGACTAAGGTAGTCTTATTAAGATATTGAGTTATTTTGGTAGAGGTTCAAGCCCCCATATTTCATATTCTAAAATCTTAGGCAAAGCTATATAGAGGTTCGATATTCCCTCAAAACCTTAGGCGAAATCGTATCTCATATTAAGAGAGACTCCATTTTGTCGCCCCTTTCATTAGAGAGTCTGAATTGTTGAGGAAATTGTAGATCTTCTTCACCACATAACAGCTTTTATTTTCCAATTTTCAATCTAAAACAGCTGGAGAAGCAGGTTTAGGGGCAAGGTTATGAATAATGTTCATGTGAAGAAAGATAGCCTTATCTGTAGAAGTACCAGAAACCAATTTTCTTATGGCAGTCCAAGACATCCATCTACCATTGTTCCAAACGTCACCAAAAACAAAGGTACCCTTAGAAGACCATTTTCTATAAATCTTAGGATGCCTAATAGCAAGACAATGATGATGATGGTCCTTAAGCAGGGGATTCCAAAAAATAGACATATTTAGATGAAGATCAGCCACAGGGGAGAAATAAAAAATAGGATGAATTTGATTCCAAGCCTTAATTAAATTTCTCGTGATAGCAGAAGTGTTACTAGCAGGGTGAATAATATTGAAAACCGAGTTTGGTAAGGAATGTTCAATAGAGGGATGATTAGCTACATGACTTTCATTCAACCAAATAGCTAATGAAATAAGAGAAAGGCATGTCAGAGCACAATAAGACTCCCCAAATATATTTCCCACCTAAAGCACATGCTTGAGCATAAAGATTCTTACAAGCTATACCACCATTCTTTTTATTTTTGGTGACAGTATTTCAATTGACCAAATGGCTATTACCCCAAATTTCTAATAATTTTCTCAATTTCGTTATAAACAACCTTAACGCTTTTCTCCACCCTACGGGTGATGCTATCTCCTCTTTTTGCTATGTATTGTTGTTTTTCATATGTCCTCATCGCTCACATTGTTTTGGGTGCTTGTTGTTGTGCAGCTTGCCATGTCACTGTCGTGCACGTTTTGGTTCTCTTTAACTAGTCACAGGTGTTTTCTCGGTGTTCTCTATTTCGCGTGCAGGTATTACGCCGTCTCGCAGGGTTCATTCCATTTTGCATTCGCCATTGATCCACCTCCTTCGATTCTCCAGGCAATACATTCAAGGTTGTTGGCGACCATTTCTCATTAGGGTTTTCCTCGAAAACCCGAAAGGGCGGGGTTTTTTATCCCGATGAGAAGTTGTCGCCATCTTCTTCTATATTGCCTGTGCACAGCTCGATATTGTTCCTATGGTCAGCTCCCCATCTCTATGATTCAAACATTGTATACTGCTGCTGTGATGAATGACAAGCCTATCTATAGCCGGTTTTGTGTCTCTTGCGAGTCCCTTCCCAGAATGTAGTATATAGAAACAATGTATGCCAAATAGTTGTGATTATTTTCGTCAATCCATAAAATTTGCACAATCATCTTGGTATTGCGAGGGTGTATTCAGAGGAATGTTCGGAGTAAGATTTCAATGTGGTATTGTATATCTAGGCATATAAATACAGGTTTTAAGCAACTTGATGTCAAAATCTGAGCAACTTATTTTTCTGAGTTTTTTTGTGATTGTTGCCTTGATGGTTGGAGGAAGGGATCTACTCTTGCTACAATTAGAATGTACCTGGCTGAAGTTCTTCTATTTTCTATGAAAGTTTTTTGATGATGATCATAGCTGGCAGCAGGGCAGGGGATTTAGGTGCGAAGAAGGGTGATTCAAGTGTAGGTTCGATCTCCAAGTAGGGCTTCTAGCCTTTCGATTCCCGGATTAGAATTTGGCCAAGATTCCTTTGGATTTGGCATGTGGCTCAGACCCTCGAATGTTTGAAAGCCTGGAGGCAGGGCTTTCGAATTTGGCAGAGCTTGTGGCTTTCAGACTCCTATCTGCCCACGTTGCTGCATGCGGTTGCAAAGAAATAGACCGGTGGTGAATGTCGGAGGCATGGTCACTGAAGTCGGTCCTGCCAGTAATTTTCTAATAAATAGCACGGTGGTTCTTGCACCATGGATTCATGCAAGAGTTTCTAAGTAATAAAATATGCTGGCCCTTGATGTGGGAGATTCCATAAAGGTAAAGAGAGCGATGCAATGAAGAGCCAAATCAGGAAAAACAATACTTTTTTTTTTGAAGGACAAATAAAAAAGTTTATTAATCAGCAAGAATAAGTACAAAATGAATATTTCTCATCTAGTTGTATAAGCACAAGAGGGTGCTGCTGGAACACGAGCCTGCGACACCATGTGCTTACTCCATACTAAATAAGTAAAAGGAGAGAAGGCTTTGCTTAAGAGGCTAACCACATTGAACCTGTAACGACGTCAAATTCGATGTGCCTACTGGAATCTCAGGAGAGTTTGAAGATGTATAACTTGGGCCTTCGACAAAACAGTATTATCTTCAACCAAATCAGCCCACTTGAGTGGAGCAAAGCGACCACATGCAACAGAAGGAGCAGAATCATGTATAGCAAGTGCTGAGGAGAGCTGAGATACAGAGGTGTTAGAACCCTTAGCTAACTTTTGAGGTTGATGAAGAGCAGGTGGATGTTTAGGTGGTGGGTGGGCGTCACGACGATCAATGTCCATGTACTGCCCACAAACCTCTTCACCTTGCTCTTGTGACCTCTGAATTTCATCCAACCTTTGCTTCTGTTGATCCAACAGTAGAGGCGTGGGGCCAACGGCTGGAATAGATGTAGAGTTGGAAGTCACAGGGGGACGAGAGACATCCATTGAAGAAGAAGCAGAGCTAGGACTAGGATTTGTAGCAGAGGCAACTGGAGGAGCCTGCTGGTAAGACTTACGATACTGAGCAAAGAAAGGGGCCTTAGGGAACATGAGAGCCAGCTCCGGGCCATTTAACAATCGTAGCTTGAATGGAAAGAACATGGGCCCACTTTGAACAACAATTGTCTGAAGCAGATCATGATGAATGGGGCGTGCTACACAAATCTTAGTAATGCCATTGGTTATAGCATGTTGCAGGTAAAGTCTAATATCACTAGCAATATCAGAAATGAACTCAACATCCTGAAACTCTGGAGGAAAATCTTCAATAACAATCCAGAATGGGGCACGTAAGGCATCTGGCTTACTTGGAAAAGAGCCAGGAATATACTGTTGATACAACAGAAAATGTTTCCACAGAGGATCAACACCTTGTTCTATGAGCTGAGGCACCGACTGAGGAGACTCAAACATCAGGAGAAAACAATATTGATCTTTGGCCACGAGCTTGATGGATTGATACGCAGGAAGCCCTAATTTGTGTAGATGCCCAGATAACCAAGATCCCACGCGCTTCAGATCCAAGAAGGGGCCAGTGAAGTAACAAACAATAGAGCATGCAACTAATTGCTCCACATGACGACGGTGAGTCTCATGACTGAACTGCACCACATGGGCCCCAAAGCACTCAAAGGTTGACCTGCACTCATGAACCTCATAAAAATTTTTAGCTGGTGGTAACAAACTATCCATGGAGTCCTGCTTGGCCTGCAACTGCTGAAGATAGGATGCAACTTCTTTCTTATTATTGTCCACCATGGTGGCAATGGCCTCTGTGACACGAAATGAGGTGGTTGGAGATGACACACCTTTACATAGCCACTCAGAGAAGCAAACACCTGTAACCCGTGCCACTGTGTCAGAAGACCTCCAAGGTGTAGATGTCGAGACATGCGGCGTGGTTGAAGAAGAAGGTATCCCAGGCTTGTTCGAGGAGAGAGGGGGGAACTCCTCCTGCCTTGAGGAACCTCCAACGTGCGTTGGATGTTGTTTTTGTTCAGAAGGGTCTTCTTCATGTGAGAGACTCCCAATATGTGTTGGGGATGCAACTTGTGTCACATTCTTTTGAGGAGGAGCTACTAATCTCATATGTTCTGAAGAACTTCCAACATGTGTTGGAGGTGCCTTTGGAGGTACCAACGTTCCAGAAGGACTTTCTGTGGTCACCGTACTACACCGCCTCTCAAATCATGAGACATGTTGTCGACGCCGAATACCAAGCCGAAGAAGAGAGAGAGCTGAAGCCGCCTTCTCCCTGAACTAGGTATACATATGCTATTGGAAGAAATAAGAGCATGAGGCAATGCCAATGGATTGAGGTGCATAGAGGCTTGCCTCTCCCCGACCTCGACCGTTAGTCCCAGGCCTCCCGGGTATGACTATTCATGCATACGACGGACCAAGTCAAGTCCAAGGATCCACGCATGTGCACGGGTCACCATCCAAGGCCCAAAGAAAGACCAAGGCGTTGCACCACCACACCAAAGCCCTGGTCTCTAGCCAAGAGGCGCCAGCGACAAGTGATGACCCGCCACCGCCAGGTCGGGCCGCCCGGCGATTCTAGGCACTTCAAGAGGCACCGCCAACATTCCTCATGAATCGCCTCCTTCCGTGAGTCGGCACCGGAGATCACCGAGTGTCTATATTGGGCCAAAGGCCATTGTACTATATATATGAGTAGAGCTAGCACATGAGTTTTAGATGAGTTTTGAGTCTTGTCTCTCTTCAGCCTTTCTCGATTATGAGCTCATGTATGTTCATCATTGATATCAAGGAAGCTTATCATTTTCCTCTCATTGTTCTCTTTTGTTCGCTTCTTGTTCTTTCTTGCAAATCCGCGTGACATAGTCCCCCGAATTCTCCCAAGTAGATCCAAGGGTCCTCCGCGGGTCGCCTTTGCGCGTTCAGAACCTGCACCCAAACACCGCCGCCGCCGGTCTGATTCGATTTTCCTTTCTTCGCCGCAATGTCCGGTCCGGAACTTCACGCCAGAAGAACTTTTTCCCGACGGCGCCTCGCTTGGAGCGCCATCATCGAAGGGAAGTCGCTTCGTGATATGTATGGATCTCGCTTATGACATTGAGGGAGGCCACATTCTAGTCTAGGCTCGGGCCGGCGCCACCCACCCCTCGTCATGTCTCGGCCCAAATTCTCTCCAAGCGTGCAACATTGCTCACAAACCTCCGGGTCTCCCTCTCATCACTAATCCAGAGCCCTATCCGCCTCAACTCGCACAACCTTACTTTCATACCCCCAAACATGCCTTTCATCCATCGGCCTTCCCGCCATACCGCTTTCACAACCATCATCTCCTACGGGTGGACAGGATATCCACATGTCTCTTTTGTTCCTCCCCGAATTTCCCTTTCCTACATTTCCCACCACTCTTCCCCGCTTACAACCTTACCGACCTCAAAACCAATGATCAAGCACCTCCAAGACCTCCACCTCAAAGAACCCTTCATCGTGGTCTTCGTGCACCATGCCACCGCCAACTCCACCTCAATATCCTCACTATCATGTTCCCCGTCCAGCCCCAAAGACTTTTACCTCTACCTTCGTGACCCTTAAGCCGACTTATCCTACCTTTGGCAACACGAAAGGCAAAACCCTTAGACCAAAGTGCTCGTGCCCACATGGAAGAATTTGAGGCTCAAGGTCCCGAATGGTCATGCGAACCTCAACCGAAATTCCACATCTTTTTCCACCACACCAAGCGTGGTTCCCTCATCAATGGCTCAATGTCCAACAAAAGCCACCGGAAACAAGATTGGTCAAAATGAGAACCGCTTTTCTTTCTCACTATGGGACCACGGATGATGATCGCCTTCATCTCAAGCAACTCAATGACCTTCAACAAGAGCCCACGGAGTCTCCCAGTGGATTTTGCAGATCGACTTCACATTCTCGCCAAGAAAACTCAAGGAGTACCCCTACACGAGCCAGATCTTGGTCCGGTTTCTCCAAGGACTTCCTCCAGCCTATCCGCCTCATGATCAATACCCGCTACCAAGACTTTGGAACAAAGCTATCGATCTTGTCAATCACTCAACCAATGTTTCCTCCCGTGGCGCGGCTCTTCAGAGCTCCCTTTCATTCCACCCGCCATGGTTCCCCGTGATCGCTGTTCAACCTCAACACGCCAATCCGCTAGCCGCAAATGATCTGGGTGCCATATCTGCAGTTATCAAGGCCACTTGGCTAATGAGTGCAACTCCACCAATGGCCCGCCATTGTAAAAGATGCAACATGTGCAATCATGCCACCAAGAGTGCACTCGCACTCATCCTACACCTTCCCGCAACAAGATGGTTTATCAAGTGCAAACAACACCTCAAAGACTAATCGCAATATCGCCAGCCTCACCACCGCAGCGCAACCCAATCAACTCTATCGCCAATAGAGCAACAACGGAACCCAACACACGCCCTCCTTTTGATCCTTCAAAGCTCGTTATCACCGCCAAGAATGGGGTCATACCACCACTTCAAGATGTCCTCAACTTCCACAAGTTCAGGTGCAGCTTCCCGCACAAATCAGACCATCGGTCCGCCTCACGCTTACCAACTCGATTGCTAATGGCAAACAAGGCCCGGCCCTGTTCTTCGAAGCCACCTCGCTACCAAGAATCACGCTTATCAACCAGCTCCCCAATCAACCTCGATGGATCAACAAGCACAGAAGAAATTTTTCAGGCTCTTAATCCTCCAAATTCAGCCATCAAATTGGGTTGGTTTGGTTTCATCGCCGCACTGTATGCCACGCCCTTAACCATTATTCCTAATGGCACGCAACCCGCCTTTGCCGCCGACACCATTCCTCATGAAGAAGAAAAAAGGTTCACTTTGCACCCGACTTGAGAAACTCATGCCGCATGTTATGCCTAAAGTTCGCCAAAGCATTTTGAACCTCATGCAAGCCGCCGGCGTCGCGACGCTATTAATGTTCATGCCACCACTAGAGCTCAACAAAGACAAGAAGCACCTTCCACGCCTCAACCTCCACGCCTCGTGACATATCCAAATATCGCCAGCAGGGTTGACCTACTCAAAGAAGTTGCCGCTTTTTACCACGCGACTCCCGCACCTATGGATCCAGTAGAGATCCTTTTTCTCATGTGCCTCGAACTCCAAGAGGAGCTAGCAAAAATCAAAAATTCCTTTAAGTTTGGCCACAATTTTGAAACTCGCCCCGCTTCTCAAGGACCGCCACCCCTCCCCCGACCGCTTTGGTTGGGGCTGTTGCTACCTCTACCCCACCTGCATATGCCACTCTGGGCAATCAACAAGTCAATCATGTTCAAATTGGATGGAGGTAGCTGTCAATCTCATCACGATAAACTCCGCAAAACAAATGGGCATCAAACAACTCTATCGTGCCCCATATGACATCAAATTGGCCAATGGCCATATCACGACCTCAAGCGCCACGCCTTCTTCTTCACATCAACATTGGTGATCTCATATTCCCCTTGAATTTGGTGTTTGGAAGGCCGAGAAGATCCAGGTGATTATGAAATGTTGGTCGGCGCACCTTTTCCGCCAGCCAAGAGTATCCATTACCGGGCGACGGATCGCTTAGTCATCACATGGATGGTCACCTCAATGCCACCATGGACTTGGAAACAAAGGTAAAATCATTTCCGCCGACAATGCCAACCCTCTTCTTCGACACCGATTCTGGTGACGCCCAAATATCTATCATCGTTCGTTCCACCCGCGAAGTCCGCCTTCGCCATCCTACCCGGAATATGCCGATCCTTGGGGAGAAATGACTTTGATCAGGACCAGGTCAGGCTGCTTTGCTTGACCCTTACCCGCTCCTTGCAATCGAATCCAATGTGTTGATCACTTTTCGATGTGAACCTCCTGCCGCCTCAGATGTACACGCCGCCATGAAGCAACCTCTCGCTGATGAAACTCAGCCAACCTCTTTTTCACCACGCAGAGCCCACGCGATCCCGTTATGCTTCAACCTCCCCGCCACATTGTCCAGACACCTGGAAGTTATCCCCATATTCAGACTCGAAGTCGAGATTGTGGATGTAGGCAATAATCACCGTCCGAATTGTTTGCAAATCTTCCGACACCCTATCGTAATAGGCCGCCACGCCTTCAAAAGTTCAAACACATTTTCGCCGGAGCTACAGATCTTCTGGGATCAACAAAACCTTGGGGAACTCACCATTCCTACCAAGTCCGATGCACGCCCAAAGATAGCAACGACAAGCATCGCCAACCCCACTACCGCGGATCGCGCCAAGGCGAAATTGACAAACTCCTTGATGCAGTTTGATCTATGAGGTCAAACATTCTCAATGGGTGAGCCCCATCGCCATTGCACTCAAACACAATGGTAAGATCCGGCTTTGCGTGGACTAACAAAAACTCAATCGCTACGAGCGCGATCATTTTCCACTTCCCTTCACGCACCAGGTTCGAAGAGGTTGCCGGACATGAGATGTACTCCTTCATGGATGGTTTTTCCGCTACAATCGATTCCATCAAAGAATCTGATCAAGTCAAGACTACTTTCACCATCCCGTGGGGCACTTTTGCCTACAAGGTGGTTCCTTTTGATTATCAAACTCTCCATCCACGCTTTCAACGCATGATGCTCTCGCTTTTTCATGATTTTATGAAGGAAAATCCCTTCTTGCAAAATTTTCAAGATGACTTCTCTCGCCTACGCCCCATGGGCTGACCATTTGATAAATTGGAACTCGCTCTTCAGAAATGTGATGAGTCCCAAGATTAGTCTCAATCCTCGAAATGCACCTTTAAGGCCACTTCAGTGTGTCTCCGTTAGGACATGTGGTCAACAAAGCAGTATCACCACCGATCCCCGCCAAAATCACCAGGTGCTCAAGGCTCAAGCACCACCAATATCAAGGAAACACGCCTTTCTTGGGTAAGGTCAATTATTACCCACTTTCATTCCCGGACTCAAAGAATTGCATCCCATTCATAAACTCACGGTGATGAATCCACCTCGGCTTGGAATTCCCGGCGATGTCGCTTCCAACAGCTTGAAGCTCTTTGCTTACTCAGGCCCCGTTCTTGTTCCTCCTCAATGGGACAAGCCCTTTCATGTTCATGTCGATGTCTCGCCTTTGCTATTGAGCCGTTTCTTTCTCAAGAATATGATGCGCGACAATCGACAAACCAAAACCGCCACGCCAAATGGAACTCAATTCTGAAAGCAACTACTACGCCCACGAGAGCGTGAAGCCTTGGGTTTAATTTTTTCAGGTCCAACGCCTCCGCCACTATCTTTTAGGCAAATAGATCAAATTTTTTGTTGACCACCAAGCACTCCTTTATTTGATCAACAAATCCACCATCGGGTCGCATTGCTCGTTGTCCTCCTTCAAGAATTTGCACCTTTTGAAATTGCTCACAAGGCGCGCAAATCTCATGTTGTCCCTGATTATCTTTCACGCATCCACACGATGATCCCTCCACCGGGTCTCGCACACCTTTCCCCGACGCCAACTCTTTCTCGGGTCACGGAACACCACATTGGTTCCACGATTTTCAGCAAAGATTCCCTCACATGCGCTTCCAAATGAGGACGCCACGCCTTCTCCGCCCAGCCACAATCCGCCGACATCAATTTCTCCGCGAGGTCCGGACTACACCATGGTTGCATGCCATCTTTACAAAAGGGTAAGGATACCGCTTCTTCGACGCCGTGTTCTCCCTCATGAAGTCCCCCGATATTGTTCGAGAAGCCCATGAAGGGCTCGGTGGTGGTCATTTTCATGGTGACACCACGCACGAAAAATTCTTCTTGCCGGTTTATTTTGGCCCACGCTTTCAAAGACGCCACGCCACGCCTCGCGATGTGTGATGCTTGCCAGCCGTGGACGCCCACCGCCCGCGGACGCTTCTACCCTTTGACGCCGGCCGCCACGCCACTTCCCTTCAACAAATGGGGCATGGATTTTGTGGGGACCATCGATTCCTCCCGCTACGCACACCCGCGTCTGCCATTCTCGGTTCTCACCGACTACGCTACCAAATGGGCGGAAGCTTGTGCACTTCCGTAACAACACACCGCAAAGACCGCCAAGGTAATCTATCAACAAATCATCACACGATTCGGCCGCCCCCCCCTGGAGTCGGGTCGATCGTGGTGTCCATTTTATCAATCATACCATCAAGGAGCCGACGGATTATCTCCCCGATCCATCATCACAAGAGCACACCTTACTATCCTCAAGGGAATGGTTTGGCGTAAAGCACCAACAAAACTCGGGTCACAATTTCAAGAAATTTTGTGACGCCAAGACCGACCGGGTAAAACCAAGCTTCCTACCGTTCTTTGGCTTACAATACTTGTTTCAAAATAGCTACTGGTCACACTCCTTTTAAATTGGTTTATGGTCAAGAAGCTCATGCCTTTTGAGTACATTCTCCCAACTCTCCTCGCTTTCAACCGGCTCTTTAACTAATCGCCCTCACTCAAAGAAAGGGTTTATCAATTGGAACAGCTTGATGAACTTAGAAGGGATGCTTATATTCGTTTCTTCATGGACAACGGTTGCAAAAATCTTTACATGACAAACGCTTGAAGACAAAAAAACATTCAAGGAAGGAGATTTGGTTCTTCTTTATGATTCTCTGATAAAAATTTTCCCAAAAACTCAAGTTTTGATGGCTTGGCCCTTATCAAATTGCTCAAGGGTTCAACCCAGCGCTTTCCAAATTGGCTGAATTAGATGGCACCCATTACCTACACCGTTAATGGCTTTCCAAAACATTTCATACCACGTAAAGTGAAAATCAACAAACGTGATACGCCCTGCATTAATAAACACAACAGATAGTGTGACTAAACCAAATGCATATTTATATTATAGGTGGCATTTTTACAAAATGTGGGCACATAAATTTCAGTTTATTTCCTCCGCTTATGGGCACCGCCTCTATATACAAAAACGGCTCGTGAGCCATATCTACTAAGTCCTAAGAAGACAAACCCTCTACTCCGGTTCGAGCGTAGGTGATACGCAGGATGTGGTACCGCTTGTGCTCGGTCCCAAATAAGCAAAGTAATCACCTCCATCCCGCTGGTGTGGGGATCGGCATGCTCACCATGCCGCAGACACCACTGCGCCCATAGCAATGCCACCGATTGTGGCACCGCCAGAGGTCCGCATAATCCATTTTGCACGCAATCCACCTGGCAGCTTGAAGGCATAGTGCATTTGTCATGCAAACCAAAGAGTTGTTTATACCGAAATCCCATCGGTGTCTCCGCTTCAACCTCTGCTTCTCTTATATAGCCAACCGAGGAACTCCCTGTCACGACGCGGACCAATCAAAAAATTCGGGCCAACGTGGTTGCAATGCAAGGTCAAGCACTAAATGGGGAATCTTTTTTCTCCGCCGATATCTAGCCATGGTACCTTCGACACCTTCGCTTTTAATGATATCCCACCTTGAGTTGCCAGATTAAATGCCATTCCTTCTTTTCATACCATTCCGAACATTAATGTGTGTCCTTTGGCCACTGTCACATCCGATCATTCTCTCACGCCTCATCTCTACTGCTCATTGCTTCTCCCTTTGTTGTTCGGGACTTAGCCAAATTTTTGCCTCTCAATCCCCTCCTTGGCATCTTTTCGACACTGGCACCATCAACGGTTACAAGTTTAAGCCCTCATCATACCCCTTCGCCTCCATTTTCGCAGCCCTAAACCTTTTTCGTCTCTCTGCACCTTCGCCCCGTCCTCCGTTCTCCGTCTCCGCTTCTCCTTTGCATCACCGTTTTTTCTGCTCTTTGCCATGGCTGCCCCAAAATTTCCTACACTTCAAGCTTCGCCCCGTGGAACCGCTCTTTTCGAAGTCAAGATCCTTCTTGGCGCCCACTTTCCGCCGAAGCCCTTGTTGGCCCGAATCGCGGAAGTCGCAGAACGCCAAAAGCTTTACTTTTTTTCACAAATGGAACTTCCGGCTCCAAATCCGCACCGGTTGAAGCAGTTCGCCACATCGTCAACAGCCCGCATGGATATACTACGCGGTCGATGGCACCACCATTTCACCCCATTACCTAATTTCCGAGGTATTCCATATCCCTTTGCAAACCCCCTTGTTTATCTTGGTCTGCCATCCGGGATCTAGATGTCACTAAGTTTGGTGCTCCCCGCTTATCAAGCAAACGTTATCGCCAACAATATTGACAAGCCCCATGAAACTTTTGTTAAGTTTTACGTGGGCGAAGTTCCTTTGGTATTCTATCAAGAACACCCATATCAATAAGCCTTTCTATAATATGGTGATCATCGCTACTGCCCAACCACCACATTGATTGGCCCCAATTGTTATTCTACCGCCTTCTCCAAGAAGTTGACCGTCTTCGCTACCCCTTCTATCTCCTCAGTTTCCGTGGAGGCCATCTTCAAGCCCTCATCTGTCATTACTTTCCTCCCACACCTCCTCATTCTCATGATTCCACTCGGGCCGGTCCCTTCCTCGTGACTCACCAAGTCGGCACTTCACGCCCTTCTTCTTACGGTCATGTCAAAATTCCGCGACTCACATGTCAACACTGCCTCCTCCCACCACCACACCCTCTCGGCTTTTGTATCAAGATCGCCAGGATGTTCAAGCTGCTGCTCTCAAGATACAAGAATCCCAAGAAGCTCTCATGAATGGGGTTCAAATGGCCCTCGAGGCCTCCTCACGCGGTTCACGTGACCTTCAGCTACTACCATGCAAGTGAATACTCTCGAGACCCGCAAATAAGACAAGCAATTTGGCTCTTTTTACAGCCCGCGGAAGATCTCAAGGCTGCCCAACATCAGATTTCTCGCTTACCCGGTCAGCGTGCTCACTTGTGCACCACCCTTCCGTGAATTATCCGGGAGCGGGTCAAGGCAAGAGAGACTCTCTTGGTTGACAAGGAAAAAAAATATTGCCAAACCGACCGGCCAGATACGAGCTCTCGGCATTACAACACTCAAGCTCAAGACCTTATAACGCTGGCGGACTCAAATTGCCTCTTTGGAAGCTCAAATTTCCACGCAAAACCTCTCGGCTCACATCTCTCAAGATCGCTACTTTACGAACAGGCTCAGAAACGTAAAAGTTCTTGATGACGCCGGGAGATTGCCAAGTTCCCGACTCACACGTTCTGGGCCATCCTCCTCCCATGTCACAACTTCGAGAAACGGGTCCGCGACCGGCCACGCCTTCACGGTGAACAAGGAGAACCGGATCCGCGGATCTCGAACACCGCCTACAGTTATTCGGGGCTATTGATGAGGCTCGAGCCAAACTTGAAGGCTATGTTACCATTGCTCTCAACCCGCTGTTGACTTCCCTATTCCTTTCCAGTTATTCGATTATGTGGTCGCCACCGCCACCTCTTTCTTTCCTCGAAGCGGCATACGGCCTGATGGTCCCGCTGATGTTCCCCGGCGACCGCAGATTTTCTTCTGATCCGGGCCGACCTCTCGCTGTTGAAGACAAAGGTTTATTCGCGGCCCTTTTAGTCTTTGATCTCATTCACCGCGGACGATCCTGATATGATCACCTTCAGAGTTGTTCACCAATGGCGCACATTTTCATGATTTCTATCCGGCCGATACACGTGACAAATTTCGAGATGGGCCACATCAAACTTTCGTGGTGATCCCACACTTCAATGGTTGCTTTTGATAACAACCCTATCCGTCTCCATCATGATCGACACATGCTCTTCATCAAGAGTACATGCCGGAAGCTCGCCATCATTTGCCTCTCCGGGTGCCGAGGCGCCAAATGATAATGAAGTATCCGACATCCCGAGGATCTTCCCTTTGCACAAGTTTATATGCGCGACCTCGCAGTTATAATCAATCAAGGTTCTTTTCTCGATAGCAAGACAATCCCCACGGGTTGGGATAGCCCTCCCAGAAATTCTCGCCCCGCTTCGTCTGGGACCATTGGTGCAAAGCTCTTGATCCGCTCTTGTCCGGTGAATTCGGGAGCAGTTTCAGGCAGCCCACGCCCACGGGCATGGTCCCTCTCCCTATGCTTCCCTGGTGTCCCTCCACGCCCCAGGTTCCTCACCTCGACATGCCTCCCCTTTGGACCAAGGTCATGGATGGCCATCTTTGATGGACTCCCGGCCAGATCTCGGCGGATCTCCCGCGGGATCCCCGCTTTGTCGCCCCCAATTGGGAGGATGGTGCCACCCTTGATAACACTACTAATTGGATCTATATTCCCAATGAGCGTGGTTGGCAACATGCGATGATGCTCTTCATGGTCTTGATACCTTCTTGCGGAATCGCCACCTCACCGAGATCCTTCACAGCATAATCGAGGTTTCGGTGGTGCTCTCAAATGCATCCCGGTCAGCTCTTTTTTAAATCGGCGTCCCATCTTTTTTACTGCAATCCGAATGCCGCCACGGTGCCTTCGGTCTCGCACCCCGCCTTCTCATGGAGTGCCGGTTTGTTTTTCGAAGCCCATCGCGCCCTTGAAGACATGGTGCTCTCATTTTCTCATTGACCCGATCCCGCCCCTCTTTGGCTCAACACTCCTCCCGCCTTCAAATGCGCCAGATCTCATTGGCACTTACCATAATGGTGCCCGTCCTCCTCCCGTGAGGATCACTTTCAGACCGATGGCTTCCTGCCTCGGGAGACACTCCCTCCTTTTCTTCACCCGGAGTGTCGTTTGGTGGGAGTGTTAGTCCCAGTGCCTCTGGGTACAGACTATTCATGCATACGACGGACCAAAGTCAAGTCCAAGGATCCACAGCATGTGCACGGGCCGCCATCCAAGGCCCGGCAAAGGCAGACAGCCAGACCACCACACAAAAAAGCCCGGGTCTGCTACTAAGAGGCCATGCGACAAGTGATGACCCGCCACCGCCCGTGTCAACGCCGGCCAAGGATTCTAGGCACTTCAAGAGGCACCGCCAACATTCACAGAATCGGGCCCTCCTTCCGTGAGTCGGCACCCCAGATCACCGAGTGTCTATATTGGGCCAAAGGCCATTGTACTATATATATGAGTAGAGCTAGCACATGAGTTTTAGATGAGTTTTGAGTCTTGTCTCTCTTCAGTCTTCTCTCGATTAGAGAGCTCATGTATGTTCATCATTGATATCAAGGAAGCTTATCATTTTCCTCTCATTGTTCTCTTTTTGTTCTCTTTTCTTCTTCTTGTTCTTTTTTGCAAATCCCGCTGACATAGTCCCCTCGGATTCTCTGATAGATCCAAGGGTCCTCACAGAGGGTCGTCTTGCGTGCGTTCAAACCTGACCCCAAACAAGATCCAACTGCCACTGATGATACCGAACTCTTTGGAGAAGAAGAAACACCTTCACGATCCAGTTTGTGGGCATCTTGAATGCTAATCTTTGGAGAATGTAGAGCGTATTCCCTTTCCACCATTGCCCTGTATTCCATTAGGATTACCAGAGGGGCGCTTGGAAGGACTACGAGTCGCTTTTGCCATCTCCACTAAAAGGGGCCGAGATTTTAGAACTCTACAGTCCCCCACAACAGAGTAACTTCTGAAAAAATTAAACACCACTGAAAGAATCACTCCACGAGCTTTCCAACGAGCCCAAGCTCACCTAAAACTGCCACCAAATGCAGGAGTTATGGCAAAAAGAAAATTGCAGCCAAACCCTAACACCGCCAATAAAGGGCCGGAATTGTCAGGCAATTTTCCGCTGCCAAAACAGTCTAATCATCATACAAACTACACATCAACAGAAAGAGGACGCAACGAGCTTTCCAACGAACCCAGAATCAGTCAAATCTGACATGGAAATCAAAAGTTATGTGCAAACGAACGGGGCTGAAACCCTAGGCGCCATCACCAACGCCCTTCAGCCAAAACCCCCGAGCACCTCCAGGAAAAACAATACTTGAGACATGTTATAACTTATTGCAGTTGCTTATCATAAAGTTGTAGACCAATGAAAGGCAATTGTAGCTCGACTTAATGATTGTCATTCTAACAGTCGTTATTGTACTATAGTTATAGGCCATAGAGGGAGATATTCTATATGATTATTGGGTATTATTGTTGGACATGGGGCTATCTGCTTCTTAGGTTCACATGAGATTGTAAATTCCATTAATACAAAGGAAGTGTGTGTTGACAACAATTCACTTATTGGCAGCAAAATATTTAGGTGCCCATGATCTTTGATTGTAACTTTGCTAGAAATTGCACATGTTGGATTAAACAATATAGCCCATAATCTGCCACTCTATTATTTTATCTTTGCTAGAAAAAGCCTGCTTGAGATCTACAAAGGAAACTGCATGGACTGAATAGTAACATGGTCCCATTTGGACATTCAACAATCCACACTTTAACATTCTGAAATTTGACCCAACTACATGCTTGCAAATTGATAAAAGAAATAAAACATAATATGGACACTGCTCCTTCTAGGAAAAATTGTTTTGTGTATACATGCTGCACATGATTCAAAATCATAGGAATCCAAGATGTCATATTTGTCATTGACAAAAAGAAAGACAAAAAAAAGGAAAAACTTCCAACAATGAATGCCACAAGTGGAAGATAAAGAAATCGAATAAGACAAAGAAGTCATAGCAATTTACGATAAAGAATATTTGCATGAAAAATCTATCGTGTTGTTCATGTTCAAATTAAGAATAAAATGAATAATGAAAGGTTACAAAAAGCAACGGCACCTTACATTGGATCAAGTGGTTTCTCAATGTCACTACTCATTTTAGCTTCACGTCTATCTGCAATTATGGATTCTTGCAAGGCTGATTGCCTGATTGGATGTTAATGTGAGCAAAACAGAGGTAAATAGACTCTGCTTGCCTCATAAATGCAGGAAAGAAATAATTTCCTTTTAAGTACAAAGTTGTTCAGTTGCTGTAAGCTTGGATTTTGCAGTAAGATGTTCTGCATGCATTTAAATTACCATATATGCTGCACTGCTAAAATGTCCCATAGCTTGGATAAGTTTGCACTACTCTCGTAAAATTGCAGCATTCTGTCAGTGCGCACGAAATTCAATCCTAGGGACATAGATAATTGGCACAATCAGCTGCTGCTAATTTTTGCAGTAAATGCATGCTTTATGTAACTTATAGTTGCTATCACAGTGAAGGTTTTAGACTTTCATTTTATAGTTATAAAGTGTTAGTGTTGGAAATATTGAATTGGATTTTAATTTATGTTCTTAGATTACTTTGATTTGTCCATCGTCAGGTAATATAATGTTTAATATAAATGTTCGGTCGTTTTGTTGTCTTGTTGAACTGTTGTATGATTGTTGCTTATGCAGGGTTGCTCCTGCATGTGTGTAGGTTGCATTTTTACCTTCTGTATTATACCTGCGGTAGAATGTTTTGCATTAGTCAGCATTTGCTTGGTAGAAATTGTTGGCTACTTTTTACGACTCACCAATTGCGTAATTCCAAGCTACATGGTATATTAGGATTGATTTATACGATGTTGTTTATTGTGCTTGATAATGACAAACCTGCAGTGAGGAGTGGTGGTTAGATTTAGTGTATTTGAAAATGTTTGATATTGCATATATGTGTGTACCTTGAAAATTGTTAGCTCGCACATCCGTGACAGAGACCACTGGTGCTTGATGTATTGTTTATTCTAGTTGCATTGCCTCTGTTGATGCTAGTTGGTTCCAAAGTGTGATGTTGACATTGTGTTTGCTACATATTAAAGACGAAGAAGCAATATTGTGATGCGAAATAGAGTCGACAGTAAAAAGCAAGCTGGCAAAAATTTGCAATTCCAAAGTGTGATGTTTGTATCCTTGATGCGGGATAGAGTCGACAGTAAGAAGCAAGCTGGCAAAAATTTGCAGAGAAACGCACATTAGAGTTACCTTAACAATGTTAATCAGGTAGTGCACTTACCCTAGACCTAGAGATCGAATGGATGGCAATTGCAGGTCTGTGATCTGCACTGTTGTGACAGCCCCATGCTTCAAACTACTCGAGGTTGGAATTGTAGATTAAATTAGAAATGTACCAATAATGTTTTGGACATTTTTAACGATATTTTAATATGAACTTACAATCGTATTTTTTGTAATGTTGAGGCAGAGATTGTGACTTACATTTTCGTTAGATGGTTTTCAATGTATATTGTTTGATCTTGGTTGTATGTTAACAAATCAATACTTCTTTATATACAATATTGGGCGTAAATATCGTTTTGTTTCATTGTAGAGCACCTTGTTTGGATGATTCTTTGATATAAATTTTGACACCGGTGCTTGAGGTGCATCTAGATAGCGCAACATACAGTTGATCATGGGTGAAGACTGTGGAAGGTAGATAAATGCCGACTGCCTTTAACGATTGTCCTTGAGATTTAGAAATTGTCATCGAGAATGCTAGTCTTACAGGAAATTGTCTTCTGCTAAAGGGTATATGGCTGTCTGAAGGAGTCAAGTTTATCTTTAAACACGCGTTCCCTTGAACGTTCTAGTAATTATTTCTACGTATAGGATTTTTTTTGTTGCTTGAATTACTTTGGGTTTTCCAAATATATGTCCCTGAATCATACAAAAATGATCTTAGTTTCGTTTGAAAAACACGTGCAACCAAGTCAGGCCAAGTATTTGGTGCTTATGCCATTTCCAAATTATCCTTGATTTCTATCCAATTTGTGTTGCTTGTGAATGTGATGAACATATAAGCTTTGCCAAGTCTTCGTATCAGAGCAATAGAGTCTTGGTAATTTTGATTCAAAGCTCTTGGACTTCCATTGAATGTTGATGGCAAAATTACCAACTTATTAGAAGTCATTTCTTTAGATTCAGCTTCATGATTGACGTAATCAATGAGGCCCTCATACATTTCAAAGCGCAATTTCTTTTGGTTTGTTTTAATGAAATACAAATTGTTAGCTTCAACTCTTGCATATGCGTCAACAATGAATTGTTCCGTCAGTTTTCTAGCGCTCAATAATGGCCTGAAAGCAAACTTCAGGTTATTATTTTATGTACTCTTCCATGTGCGAATCTATATGAATATTTCTCGCGTCTTCTTGTCTTTGATGTTCCAGGTTCTGTTGCTTTTTCATTCAATGTGCCATCCATCATCTTCACATGGTAACGGGATTGGATATGTTAAGGCATCAATAGAACGATGTGTGATGGGTATATTCTTCAAGCCGCCTCCTCTATAGTGTATGCATATATCTCGATTGAATGGGGGCTCTCCTTCAGGGCTTACAAATATTATTGCCATTCCATTTTCAAATGATGGATTATATCTATGATGGTCCATCTCATTTCGTTCTCTAGTGAAATACATTTGTATATCTAGTTATGCTATTGCTAATTGAGCATCCTCTTCAGCTTCATACATCATTTTAAGAGCTTCTACAAATGGATTGATATTTCTCAATTCTTGATCGAGTTTTTTAATAGTTTTCGGTGACAATCTGCATTTTTGTGGGTTTTGTGCTCATTCGATACTTGTATATTCTATGTCTAAAATATATAATTGGGCATACTTTGGTTTCTCACAAGGGTTAGATTCTGTTGCACCAATTCTATGGTATACTTGTCCATGGACCTTGAAGCAATATGGGCCTTGGGTATTAAATTGCTCTATATTAGCTCCAAATGATGCAAGTGCTAGTGCACTATTGTATGTTCTAATGTGTGTCTTGAACTCGCTTGATTTTGCATCATGATCAGTTAGCAAATCATATAATATTTTTGGTATTTATTGCAGTGGAGGAGGATGTACCTTGCCTTTTTTACAACATTTAGTGCCATCCTTAACTACATCACATAACATACATTGTTGGTTTAGTTATCCAGAATGATGAGGATGCACATGCAATGGTCCAATATTTGTCCTAGATATTTTGTAAGTCGAGGGATTTTCTAACCCATTCTGTTTTTGACATACTTGTTCTCGATCTACACTCATTTCGGCTCAGGCATCATTAAGGTTGGGCCTCGTGATCCTTGGTTTTTCAGGATGAGTGAGGCCCTCCGCTTTCTCACCAAGCCCAATCTGCGTTCGCGCATCATTATTAACAGAGTCTCGGTTGATTTCCCCTCCTTTATCTACTTAGATGTTTCAGTTCGGTAAGGTTATTTGGCGCAGAGGCGTCACATACGGTTTCCCGTTGGAGATCCATGGATCACGGGGTATTCTCCTCAATGTTCCCGTTGAAGATCCATGGATCACGGGGTATTCTCCTCAATGTTGTTATCCTTTGATATGTTTTTTTGAATAACACTTAAACATCTAAAGACTCCCTAATGTATCAGGATTTATTCTCATTTTCCTTCTACTCTGTAGTTCTGTATCTGTTTTCTTAGTGTGGAGCCTCTAGGGTTGATTTCATGACCCCAACTATATTGCAAGAAAGAGAATCTGAACATATAAATCTTTAAACTGCAGTAGTGTAACACTAATCTTATCCTTGTTGTTATTCAGTTTCCAATTCTTGTATCATAAGACGTCGTATTGATTTTCATTCTGCACACTTCTTTAGCCTATGGGATCGTTCTTGATTAGTTTCCATTGCATGGGCTTTTGCTCGTAATTGTCTCTTTCATGAAGCGTCGTCGTGTAGTTTAAGTTGGCGTCCATTTATTGTTTATTTTGCGAGCATTTGTTGCTTCCTAATATGATATCTTTTTCTTTCACTTGCCAGTCTCTCTTCTTATTCTTCAATGGTTTCCTCGCGCTGTCTTTGGGGCATTTTTTATTTTGCTAAGCTGCTTTCATTTGTCTGCATATTAAAACGATTTTGCGATTGCCAAATATTAAGCAGACCATAGATAACAACAATCTTGCAAACGTAAATGGAACTAATAAATTATGCATGCATCCCATTATCGTTCTAACTAAGCCCGTTACATTCATTAGTTTGGATAGCTTGTATATTTATTATTTTGCATATCCAACTCATAGCGTCACTTGGAATATCTAAGGTGCCACAACCTACATGCATAATGTTGTTGCATACTATTTAAGATAAAGTTGCTTGTAAGAAGTCATCAAAA
Source organism: Isoetes taiwanensis (assembly GCA_021234155.1). Taxonomy (NCBI): domain Eukaryota; kingdom Viridiplantae; phylum Streptophyta; class Lycopodiopsida; order Isoetales; family Isoetaceae; genus Isoetes; species Isoetes taiwanensis. The sequence continues at coordinate 18,126,288 of JAJEKV010000013.1, forward strand.
TTGAAAATCGAAGTACAAAATATAAGAAAGTCAAATTCAAATGTATCAACTTTTACCTTCGCTGTAAAAGGTGTGTTACATCATGCACCTTGCATGATAAGTACATGATCTCTATCATTATTCTAATCTCGACTAGTAACGCGTGCCCGGCGTTGCCGGGCATAAATACGTTTCTATTGCGAGAATGGAACTTTTGATTTGCAACTATTTTTTCTTCTAGGTCTCCTATGGATTGCTATAGGAATGCTCAGTTTGAGCTACATAAACATAAGAGTGGATAACGAAATATATAAAATGATCTTATCTAATCTTATGAAAGGGAAGGAGGTGCTTTAACTGAGGTAAAATATTTGTTTCTCTTGGTTTTCAAAATTTATAAAATGTAGATATTTAATCTAGTCCAAGTTGCTAAGTTTAAACTTAGGTAGAATTCCCACCTTGCTCACATTGCTTGCCTTTTGCAAAAGTTCATGTTGGAGCATGTAGCAATTTATGGATGAGAAACTGAAAGTTGCTTGGCACGTGCAATCCACAATTCATATGCACTAATAGCTTCGCAATGGAAATGCATATTGCAAATTAATTATGGTTACTAACTTGGTTAAGGTAAAAAGTTTTCTTATATCCAGCAAAATAATAATTGTACATACATTATACAATGTCGAAAGGTGCATCTTAGAAACACAAATTTAATATTTTTTCAAAGTCCTAGTATATATGAACAGATGATGGAAAGATGGAATTATTAATGGTTTTTTATTCAGTTTAACTGGTGTAATGAAAGTGGCTTGAACAATAATAAATCATTTGAGAATTGAAATAATAATAGTGCACTCCATGTGCAAGAAGTGATATTTTTCATTCATTATTCAATCCATGAGTCTGCATGTTGCAATTTGCATCACCCCATAATGCAGTTGCTAGAAAGTAACATACGCGACTATCAGGTTGTTAAAATATATGCAAAATCGAAGTAACATAGGTACCTTTAAAGAGTAATCACGCCAGCATGAGGTCTTTGTTGTGAGCCATCATGTGATTTGGTTGGATACAAAACAACATGGTTTTCTAAATGAAAAGAAGCAGACAAAAGTGAAATAGGAAAAATACAGAGTTTACGAATGGTTATAGTGCATTGTCCAAAGACATGGTGAAGTAAACGATAGCATGTCTTTCCATAGCATATCTTTCCACTGCTAGGTATCAGGGCCTTATCAGTGTTGCATCCCATGCCATCATGCAAACTTGAAATTTAATGTTTCAAAGATGTGAATCAAATGAAAAGGCAATGAAAAGCATTTCCAATTCAAAATGAGGAAATCTGAGTAGCCTAAACATAGGATAGACACATGAGAAATCAAAGTACTCTTACCTTATGGACAATTATGCACAATCTAGACATCTACTTTTCTTGTAGCAACCTTTGCAGCTGTGCATATAATCAGCAGGCATTGAGGCCAAAAAATACACGAAATCCAACTTGGTTCTTTTATGAAGATCTCTAATTGAGCCTGCACCGTTAAATAGAGATTTTTGAATCCAACTTAATTCTTTTATAAAGATCTCCAATTGAGCTTGCACGGTTAAATAGAGATTTTTGGAAGAACTATCAGTGGAGCTTGCAGAGGCAAAGGTCAATGCAGTAGAACAACAATTGCAGATCTCCAATTGAGCTTGCACAGTTAAATAGAGATTTTTGGAAGAACTGTCAGTGGAGCTTGCAGAGGCAAAGGTCAATGCAGTAGAACAACAATTGCAACTGCAATTCGCATAGCTTATTACATATAAACTTGCAGCTCTATGAGGAGCAAAGAAAACAAATGGTGGAAAGAAATGTGGACTTCAAACTAAGATCCAACAGAATCCTGGATACTATAGGCAATGCAAAAATCACATTACCTAGTCTTGCAGATGCTATTCCTGTGATGAACACGACATACTGTTGTTGTTTCAAGAATACCTCCTGAAAAAACTCATGAGATTCAAAGTAAAAAAAGCCACATGTAAGAAATGGGTGGGTTGCAATGATGGTTGGAAAATGGAAACAAATAGAATCTTCCTTATGAGATACCTTAGACATATATAGAGTAAGCAAATCCCATTGTGCAGAGTCCTACATATTAAGCACTCGCTACAAATGTTTTTCCTGAACATATGTCACTGTAACACAGATCAGAACGGAGATTAGGTGCATGTTAGCTCTAGACAAACTAAGCAGCCGATTTAACATCTTTCTGAAAGGGTGGAGTGTGCAGTCAAATAGCAATTAATCTTGAAGCAGTCCATGAAAAGCATCACATTTTCTAATACTGTGTCTTTTTGGCAGTTCCAATGTAGAATATGCCCATTCTGAAATCTCAATGAGTATTTGCTATGAGAAGCGCATGCATATGATAACTTGGGTGGTAACAAAAAACAAATTGAAGAAGGTCTCATGTCTACATTTCCAAACTCAAATGACATATATTAATGGGCCTCCTTACAAATGCTCATTATTCATATCAGCTGCATTTTAGGCAATTTGCAATAACAAAAACAAAAGGTATTTATAGATAGAGATTCAACAAAATGCATAAAATCTGATTAAGGCAAACAAATATTGCACAAATTATGGTGGGCATACACTTTGGCATACCATGAAGCAAATAATTGCACTGTAACGCCAACAAATATGATACATGTTGATTCTGCCCTCTAGCTGAACTTCTCTGCAAATGCACAATCCATTTCACTATGCTTGATATATCCTTGCTCCATATGAGTACCAACATGATTATCTAAAGATGGGACTTTAATTCCCTAAGTTCTAAACAGCCAAGTAGGCCGATTTTTTTTTCCCAGTTGCATATATATGATATTGAAGTTGCTAGATTACTTTATAAGAACAATCATCTACATATTTTGAGGGATTAAAGATGCCAATCATTTAACTACCAAAAATAGGACCTTCAATACCTGATCTCTCCTTTCCCAACCACGTATCTTATTTTTTGAAGATCAGGAGGATGCTTGGCCAATGAGATGCTCTTTTAAAATCGAATATGAATAGGAACGATCAATTCAAGCAGCATGGTAGAAGCATACCTGTGAAAACGAAATCCAAACCTGAATTTCTACTCGTAAACATGTAGATAATGCATAAAACTGCTCTGAAACTCTGCAACTTAAGAAGCAAGAAGAAATATGCTTCAAGAAAAATTCAAGAAAGCGGCATATAGAAAATTGCAATATATTTTGCTTCTTTTGTCTGATTGTTGCCTGTTTTATCTAATTTAACTCAGACTTAGGGAAGGCCAAAACATTACACATTACCTGGCATGAATCCAACCATCACTTGCTGATGACCAGAATAGCTTGACCTTCCCTATATCCACTTTAAACTAATGCTGGACCGGAAAAGAAATAGAAGAATAACTCCGTCATCTGATTAGGTTGAGCCGGAAGCAAAGCAAAAATATAACACCCATAGTTATCATGTATGACAGGTACAACTACTGAAGCAAACAACCTCTTCTGACTGTCGCCGGAGGCAGTGGGAGTCTGAATTTCAGTTGCCAATGTAAACGTTTGGCCTGTTTCTACAACATCCTCTCCCGTGTTGAGACTGAGAGGCTGCCGGACAGGTGGCCCACATGTAAACAGCGCCCAAAATTTGAATTTTGTCTGAGATTTTGAAAAAGCTTATGGAACCCTAATTGGCAAACTGCAAGGAATGCTCATCTTGGGCGATGATACAGACACAGAGCTTCTTGATTGCAATTTTGAAGAAACTTGTATAGCGAATACGCCTGTGACATATGAAGTCGGAGTGGCTGAAAAGACATTGCCTAAAAAACATGAAGCGGACCTTGGCCATACCATCCTCAATTTACAGGGCAAAACTTCAGCGTCCGAAATTCGACAGAGATAAGAGAAAAGCTACTATTTCTGTCTTCCAGACGCCCTCCATTGCCGCTCCTGTCCAAATCTATCTGGCATATCCCGAGGCCAAAAATCATACCAATTTTTGTTTCTCGATTTTTGGAAAACCCAAAATATTTTCCGGTAGACAAAATTTTTAAAACCTTAGAAAACTAACCCAAACAAAAAATCCAAAAAGTTTTCCACACATCGGAAAAACCGAATTTAAACAATAGGATATATATTACATTGTAAATACTTGCATTCCATTGTAATGTTGATTGATGTATTTCATTTGGATACGTGAGGGCAACAACGAACAAAAAAAAAACAAAGCAATATTCACTTGCTTGAAAGACAAATGGCGAAAGACTATTATAGTTCCCATACACCAGGCAAAAGAAACGTGCAATAAGTTCCTTTGGAAATATGAGAGCAACAATGAACAAAAAAGGCAAAGCAGTGTCTGCATACGACTGGTATGGTGAGGGATGTTTAGCAATAAGCTGTTCTAAGAATAGAATAGAATAGAGTTTTTATCGTCCACGGAGACCAATTGGCTTATGGGACCCAACAGGAGGCGCAACAAACGTATTACTGTCCGGGTTAAAAAACCCCCTCCCCGCCCTAAAGGGTTGTTTGGGGGGGAAACCGCGACAAGAATAGGCTTGCTGTCAAAATGTACAAATACAAAAAACAAATACAAATATAGACAGAAATATGTACATGTATCAGGTAAGTGCCCGAGGGCCAAGCTGATCTTGGCGATCCATGATCTCTTGAATGTATGAGCCCAATCTCTGTATCGAGCTCGTGCTCAACATCTCAAGCAGGGGCTGGCCAGGATGGACCAGCTCAGCATGGCATGTCCGAATGTCATCATATGCCAGACAACTCTGAAGCAAACAATTGGTATTTGAGCTAATACCAAATATAATTGAGCTAATGACATAATTGTTGAGTTAATAGATGCACAAATGATGTTGCAACAAAAAAACGTAAAACATATAATTATAGGCATTTGAATGCCAGATACTATCATAGTTCCCTTGGACTATCTTAGAAGGTGCAATGTCACTTGCTTGAAACACAAAATTGCAATGTTAACATGTATATAATGCCCACTAATGATAGTTCTAGGCATTCGATGTCTATGCCATTAGCCATATAATGCCCACTAACGATGGTTCTAGGCATTTGAATGCTGGAATAGTACCATACTTCCCATGGACCAAAGGAAAAAGTAACATGCAATAAGTTCCTTCAAAAATATGAGGGAATCAATGAACAAAAGGAAGCAAAGCAGTGTCTGCAGGTATAGTACAGTGAGGGATGTTTAGCAATAGCCTGCTTTAAGAACACTAGCACCTCTAGTGATAACCAACACACCAAAAGGGCGGATCCTTCAAGGAAATCGTTATCCAATGGGCCCCAACCTTTTCAGGCTTTATCCCATACCCCACAGACCATATCAATTCCTCCCCCTCCTCGAGATGCTTGCCCTCAACCATGTGGAACACACCAACCCTTGGATTATCTTAGAAGGTGCAATGTCACTTGCTTGAAACACAAAATTGCAATGTTAACATGTATATAATGCCCACTAATGATAGTTCTAGGCATTCGATGTCTATGCCATTAGCCATATAATGCCCATTAACGATGGTTCTAGGCATTTGAATGCTGGAATAGTACCATACTTCCCATGGACCAAAGGAAAAAGTAACATGCAATAAGTTCCTTCGAAAATATGAGGGAATCAATGAACAAAAGAAGCAAAGCGGTTCCTGCGGTATAGTACGATGAGGGATGTTTAGCAATAGCCTGCTTTAAGAACACTAGCACCTCTAGTGATAACCAACACACCAAAAAGGCGTGCATCCTTCAAGGAAATCGTTATCCAATGGGCCCCAACCTTTTCAGGCTTTATCCCATACCCCACAGACCATATCAATTCCTCCCCCTCCTCGAGATGCTTGCCCTCAAGCATGTGGAATACACCAATGTTGCCATGAGGAATTGAACCTTGGCTCTGATACCAATGTTAAGCACTAGCGATAACCAACACACTAAAAGGGCGGATCCTTCAAGGAAATTGTTATCCAATGGGCCCCAACCTTTCCAGGCCCGATGAACTTAAAATAGTTGATATGATGACTTGGATGCTTGCAACACACAAAAAATAACAAAGTTGACAGCTTGATAAGTGTCTGCATATGTCCAATATGGTGAGGGATCTTTAGTAATAGGTTCTTTTAAGATGGAAAAACAATTGGTATTTGAGCTAATACCAAATATAATTGATCGAATGACAGAATTGAATATTGATCCAGAATGTTGATTTTAGAGACTTTATTTAAGGTAATACCAAATACACATCTACCTGCATATCTGGCCATTTACTATCCTTTGTTTTTTACTGAAGGATAATCTTCATGGGTTGGGACTTGATAAATTTCATATAGGTTGCAAATCAATTCAGAGAATAAATGTTTGTAGGACCTAAATTAGATGGTTTTGTAGTATTAAGATGAGTCTACTCAAAACCTTCCACGATAACATTAGAAAAAATAGAAGTTCAAACAGTAGGCACAACTCTAGAGGAGTTTTGTTTCTAGCTGTTTGTGCATAACATGTAAACAATACATTCTGAATTGGCTATCCTTTTTGCTTGGGAAACAATTATACATATAAGACATTTTACATAGCAGATTATTTGTTGGTTCCTCCTTAAAGAATATGGTGCAACGATATGCCAATGGGTGTTCATTATTTGCCTGCATGACATGCATAAAAAAATGTATGAAAAGAAATAAATACAAATGAAATAAAGAGCATATGATACGTTACCATTTTCATGCCTCAGATTCGCACTCAGGCCATCGGTTACGTCATAATTACTGTTTATTATCTCACAAATGAAAAAGAACATAGACTCGGAAGATGTGGAAAATGTGTGATGCTTTACATATCCGGGAAACATTGCCTACCAAGTTACCATAACTAACTCTAAATCCGCACAATTTGCAATATCTAGCATTATAACAGGGGTTTTTTTTTTGTGATTTTATACGTTTTTTGGCATGGTTTTCCTATGATTTTAGCGTTGTATCCATTGGGCCATACTAAATAGTATTTCTAGAGTGCGGCTTCTTTGGAGCGTTGATCTGGATTACCTTCAACAATCTAACGGTTGTTATTTTGACCTCCTTATTCATATGCATGAAACGAGAAAAGTTCTCTTCTCTGAAAAGTTCTGGTGGCGGCGTTGTCGATCCGTCCTGTTGATCCGTCTTCCTCTGTCTTCATTCAAGAGTTTTGGTATGCCAGATATTGCTTTTTTGTTTGCTAACAATGTTTCTCGTTTTAATCATATTTGGAATATCTAGCATGAGCATGGCAAAGAAACATTCATAAAAAAAACCGTTTTTGATTCTGTTTTACAGCGTTAGTTCCCTGAATTTCATGATCTTTGATGGCAGATATTAAAAAAAACCGTTCTTCATTCTGTTTTACAGCATTAGTTCCCTGAATTTCATGATCTTTGATGGCAGATATTCATCTTATTGGTAGATTTCAGATTTGCTGTTGTTTTATTTGGTGTTGCTTTTCAAAATCCGAAACCTACATGCAAATATCTAGCATGCAAAATTGGAGATGGAGACAGAACTTGCAGTTTTCCCCTAAATTTATCTTCCTCAACTTTACCTCTGAAAACCATTGGCCCCTCAGTCCGAAACTGGAGCCGCCATAGCCAGATCTTGCAGTTTTATCTTAAATCTATGTTGTTGGAGTTTACCTCTGAAAACCATTCGCCCCTAGGCCGAAACTAGGACCATGACTTCACATTGTTAAGGAGCAGAATCTGCCTCACACAAATTGGCCGCCATAGCCAGATCTGTTGAGCTTTTTTTCTGTAAACCCTCTGGAACGTGTGTCTAGCATGCTAAGATATTTTGTTTTCAACATCTAGCAACACCAAAGTTACATTCGACCCTCAGATCGCCCTATTCGATCGGCTTTCCATGTCTTCTTGTAAGCAGCTGCCATGTTCGATTGCACAAACCCTAACGGTGCCCTAATATCCGGCTGTCTCGAAAATCCCATGCTTCTTGACCTTTGCTTTCTTAACTATTTCCCTTTAAAATTTTAAATGTCGCCCTTCCTTTCAATATCTACTGCCCATTCTTTAAGCTTTAAAATTTAAAATCTCGCCCTTCCTTTCAATATCTACCATTACAAGCTGTATTACTCATATTATTACTACCATTACTAGTGATTAACAATTGTGTTGTTTTTTTAATGCTAGATATTAGATCTAGATATTACAATGAGACGAATGACATGAAATAGACGAGGCCCAGGCTCAACGTCACGAACGGGAGTCATGCAGGCAGAAGGCATCACGTATGAGATAAATCACCCTGCACAAGAAAATGTCGTGGAAGCCGAAGAGGCCGAAATCAACGAACATGTCGAGGTATTTTGCAACACATTACATCTTAATAAGTCTCCACCACGTCAAGTTCCTAGACCATCTAGCCCTATTAGAGATTGCAGTCTTGTCAGGCAGACAAGAAAAGGAAAGCAACCTCTTATTGAAGATGATGATACAGATTTGATTAGCATTCATACGTCTAGCCCAAGTGACACAGATTATTCTGAAAATAACCAAAGAAAAAACAAGAAAAAAGAACAAAGAAGCAAGGGAAGAACAAACAACAACGCAAAACTAAAGGGCCAGTTGGTGGAGATGTATCCATAACAATAGGAATTGGGGGCACAAATGTTGACCCAAAATTGATAGACAATATCCTACAGCTCTTTATTGGGCATTGTCATGCAGGATTAGTTGCAACAGAGCGTGGATCAAATCTAGATCATTTGCACTTCCAAGCCACAGCCAGACTCAAAACAGTAGGAGTCCAGGGTGCTGCAGCATTACTCAAAGTAGCTATGAGATGGAACATCACAAAGCCAGCTGGAGCCAAAATAATGTGCAGGATGCTAAAGGACAGAAAGCTGCATTGCTTTGAAGGTATGTTAGGTTATTGCATGAAGGACTTTGGAAAGCCTCATTTCAGTGTGCACATGCATAATGTCTCATCAACAGAATTAATGAGAGGGAAAGAAAAATATGCGCTGTATGGAGCAGGAGAAATCAAAGATGAGGTTTGTCTAGATCCTAAAAACTTACTCATCAAAGTCCGCCACTTTGCGAATTATCGCATGGCCAATCGTCGTAAGCCACCACTGACATTCACAATCACAGAGATGATCAAGACAGGAAAGTTCTATCTCAGCACACAATGGGCTATACCTACTAATGGTCAAAACATAGACCAAAGAAAAGTTGAAGCTGCATATGATCTAATAATGAACCCATTCCAAGCAACCCGTGAGAAAGTATCGTTAGTTCTTTATGGGCCACCGAATAATGATCCAACACGCCCGTCAAGAGCCCGTAGCAGTAATCCATTTGCTAATCCCCCAAGGTTTAACGAAGATCTGGACGAAATTATTGAAGCATATGTTGCAGACAGACTCCAAAATACAATTGTAGTTGGAGATTTAGGTGATAACGAAATTATCCTCACCAACTGGAACCCATCTTTTGTAGCAGAGTGACACTTACGGGTATTGAATAGAACACTATAGTAATTGTCATCTAGTTTAATATCTAGTATAAAAACATATTATTTCATTACGTTTTCATTTCCTCAATCTCATCAATTTGTTTTGTTAACATGCAGGTTATAGAAGCCCCCAATGAATCACCTCCACGTAACATCCTCGTCATTCCTGAAGTAAGCAATAATGTGGAGCCAGAAATTATCATAGTACCAGAAAGCCCAATAGTTAAAGTTCAAGTTCAGTTAATTCTTCCGCCATCAGCACAACCACCACCTCCACATGGCGAGGACCCTATTGACGTTATGTCACTGTGGTTAGTTGGATACATCAATGACATGCGCTCGTCTATACAACAAATCCGTAACACACTGAACTCAATTGAGAACTTCATTCTTGATGCGCACATTCATTTGGACATAGACCAGTGGAGGCAATTACGTGTGCAAATAAATAGGCTAACTGCCCTATGCAGGTTGTTTGATAGGCAAATCAACGAAGATGTGTATCGCATCTTAAGTCGCTATCCATATTGAATGCTTCAAAATTGATATATGCTACTTTTACTATCTCCAATGACTAAATAAATTTATAAACAATATGTTTTTAAAGCGTATGTAATTAAATTACATTATGCTATAATATTATAGTTTGTTACTTATGCTTCATATTAGTATTTGTTTTTATTTGTTATAATGCTATACATGTTTTACATCTGACATATTATTAATTACACAACATAACACCAACTCATCCAAGTGTGATGTAATATTGTTCGTTTTTTGCCCCGAAGGGACAAAAATGTTTTTATAACACAAACCATTACATTACACGCCTTAAATTAAATTCCCCCTTAAACCCCCTTTTGTTTGGGTGCATATTCACACGGGGGGTGACATAGGGCAGCGAGAGCCCTTATAATTATGTTTTGCACGTACAAAATCAACACCATATAGTATATTGCCTGAAATCTTATAGTATTTTGCAAATCTTGTTATACAGTATAACAAATTCTATACATCCATACCCCACAAACGAGGAACTTTGTGTACGATGTAGATTAAGGAATAAGGGGTGAATATGCCTATCCAACAGCTCTCGTTGCCCGGAGTCACCCCCTGTGTGAATATGCACCCAAACAACACCAAGTTGTGTGGGCCTGCTTAGTCTAACAATTTCATATATACTGGAACATACTTGACACGTCTCTTCCAAGTCCAACACTTTGCAGGCATGGAATGTTTAAACATAAGTTCGAATTATCAGAGTAATGTATAACAAATTATTCTCATTATATTAGCCTCAAATGGGTAAGCCTTAGATGGCCTTGTTTCTGGATTAATATTGGTTATAAAGCAAGAATAATCTTTTGCATATCCATGATTGAAATGAGAGTTAGCACATAAAAAACAAGAAAATGGCTTCCTGATCTGTTCCTTCCCTTCTCGTAACTACCTTGATTTCATTTTTGGGTTGCCCCTAGGGGGGCAAACCCTTGTTTATGTGGGTTTTTCGCATATCCTAGGTATATGCTAGAATATCCCTAGGATATCTTGGTGACCGCCAAACTTATGATTGGCCGTAAACTCGGTCACTTCGTTGGTGGGCAGCCGGCTCTCAAACAGAGCTAACCTAATCGCATCCGTTAACTTCATTGGCACATGCTCATTTAGGAACCGACCTGGTATAAGCTGGAAACGATGATGTTGGAGCGGATCATTTTCTCTGGTAACTTGATACGGGGTTGGACTACAGAAATATAGAAATATGGAAGACTCTAGGTATGCCTTATCCTTCTTCAACAGAGAATCACATCCAGCTTAACTTCATTGGCACATGCTCATTTAGGCATCACTGCCTTGAAGGATCTACATTTCAATGAAATATATTTTTCTCGGATTTCGAGGCTTTGTCTCATGCACAGCAAAAAGGCAAGATTCTAAACTCCATGGTGTTTCTTCATTTCTAGCTTTCAGGAGTGCTCTTTAAGAATCTATTTTGATTATAGTAATGCTTGCAGGCCATGTCCACACAAGCAAGTTGAAAGCGGATTTATACCTTTCTAAGATATGCCAATGTTCAACGTGTTTTCTTCAACGATAATAGTTCCAAGTTATGAAGAACAAGGTAGGCTCTAGGAAGCTGATCACGTTCAATTCATGCCACAGACCATGCCACAGAAAAAATCGTGTGCTGGCATGCGCTAAGACTGTTTGAAGATATGCACTAAAAAGGTGTGATTTCATGGAAATTAATAATCCGTCTTGTGGCAGAGCCCTATGGTCCTTTTTGCATTATCCCACCAGAATCATAGAAACTTTCGTTTGCCTTAGACCTACAATCTTTCTGTTTACTATTGCAAGAAACGTCTGCAAAGATGTAATTCAAAGACGCGTTTAAAATTTGAATATGACACGTTTGTGCAAACCGCGGAAGAGCATTTATATTGTGTGTCTCGCTCTCTTGTGTTGTTCCTTTGGAAGATTGGTATTGCTTACATTGCAGGCGTTGAATAAACCATGTATCAACATGTATCCGAAGTCTTTTTAAATGCGATCAAGTGTTTAACTAAGGTTTCGCGCGGGATGCATTTATGATGCATGATGATCTTTGTGTTATGCATTGCCTTTAGCGCATTGCGCAAATGCTTGCATCCGGATCTCGTGATCGAAGATTAAGGTGCATCTTGTTGCTTCTACTTATTGCATTGTAATCATGATCGAGGAATATGGTCTCCATCTAGACTAGTGTGCTTGTCACAAGTTTTATCGCCTGCTCACACTCATATTATTTAAGGGACGAAGTAGCTTGGAGATGAATCTAGGCTGTCCTTGATTGTTTATGTAGCGGTCGGTTTTGGGTAATCTGTGCATTACGTCATCATCACTTTATTTCGTTTGAACAAGTCTTAGTTATCCGACGCGTGGCGTGATTTACAACCCTTCAATTTTGATTGTACACATCATATATATATAAGCCCTTGTCAGTTTGGAGATATGCATTATCATGCTTCTTATTTTGCCTTCTTCAATAGGACGACCTTTCCTGCATCCATGTGGCCAGATGGACTAGCGGAAACTGGTATGTTGCATTAAAAAAGAGAGGCATTGTATGAATTTGTCATGTACATTACTAAGGCTTATATGGACTGCCAGTCAGAGCACTAAAAGAATCACATGAAATGAACTGCTATCAAGAATGTAAGAAATGGGCAATCGGCGGACTTCAGAAACTTTTCTTCACCAAGAGAGTGAATCGTTATTGCATCTGATGTTCAGAACCAATTGTAGTGGGGTTGGGCAAGCACGCATGGGGTGGAAGAGGATATCAAGTATAGACAACGCAGCAGTATCTTCTGGATAGTTTACCTATAGCATAGAGATCATAAGATGAGAGTCTGCTAACCATTTGCAAATTGAATGTGGGAGATGGCATGGAATCAACAATTTTGCAAGTACGTTAAATCTGCAGGCTGGGCAAAATCCATGTATCACATACCAGCGTCAAGGTTTGGAGAACTGTGCAATGGTCAATTTCTTGCAATTTCTTACAAGAGTGTGTAAGACTCCCTGTCTTCTCAACAGAGGTTAAATAGTGTAGATGTATAGCTGCCCAAACTGTCACGAAACATTGCACCTTATTGAACACTAATTTGACATTTAGCATGCAGCCCAATTGGCGAAGAGATCTTATTATTGAAACCATTTTAATGGCAATGAAGAGTAATGTTCATTCAAGCCAAAATTGGCGAAGGGATATTATAATTGAAACCAGTTTAATGGCAATGAAGAGTAATGTTCATTCTACTTCCTTGCAGATTGCTGTTGTGCTAGAGGATGTTGAATTTGTTGAGTACCTGATGTTTTTGTTGGAAGCAGTCTGGTGGGCATGTATGCTGAATGTGGAAGCTTTGAAGAGGCAAAGAAGATCTTTGGCAAGTGGCCAGTTCAAAATACTGTGATGTGGAATACAATGATTGCTGCATGTAACCTGCATGGTAAGCCTGGTATATCTCTAGAGTATTATAATAATATGATGAAAGCAGATGCACTTACATTTTCCGGCATTTTAAAAGCATGTGGTAATATTAGGGCCATAGGAATGGGCAGGTTCATCCATGAGCAGGTCATTGAAAGTGGTCTTTAATAGAGAATCCCTCTGAAGAGTGCTATAGTAGATATGTAGGCCAAGTGTGGGAACTTAGAAGAGGCATGCCTATACTTTGACAAATTCTTGAACCTGGATATTGTATTATAGAATACAATGATTGCCGCGTATGTGCAACATAGTGAGCCCTGTCTTGCCATTGAATGTTTTGAATGCATGAAACTACCTTGAAAGCATGTGGCAACATCGGAGGAATAGAGAGGGGCAGGTATTTTCATGAGAACATCAGGAAACGACTTCAATCTGATGTCATTGTGGGAAGCACTCTTGTTGATATGTATACAAAGTGTGGAAGTTTTGAGGAAGCATGCAAAGTTCTAGATGAATATCTGGAATGGAATGTAATATCTGTAATTGCAATGATTGACGGATGTGCACAGCATTCGGAAGGCTTCCTTGCACTGAAATACTACGAAGAAATGCAGGAAAGAGGAATAAAACCAAATAGTGGCACGTTTCTTAGCATGATCAAAGCATCTGGTAGCGTCAGTTTAGAATGGGGCAGATGTATTCATGAGCAAGTAATTGAGAATGGTCATCCCAGTATTCCTTTAGGTGCTCCCTGAAGCCCAGCAAAAAGCATATTGATTCAAGTTTATTTTTCATCCCTCTTTGCAAAATTTCTCTAGCAGATTGTGTTGGTAAAATTTTATGGCTATTTGTGCTTATATTTGGCAGCTCTCTGTATTTTGAGTCCGTAAACCATTAGTTAAAGTACGTTTTGAGCTTCATCTGATATGATTGTAGCTGAGGTGACACTTAGTTAGGGTTTTCATTTTGTAGGTATTGCCATCAAAAGGTTTGGAAGTGAAACTGAGTGGCTCTATAGCCAATGAAGATTCACCAACTACAGAGCCTCCTAGTGTTCTTCTAGTCAACTGGCAATGTAATGTTCTTTGATCGGTGTTATATTTCTTAAAAGAAGACTTAACAGTTTGTGATTTAACTGACTAGCCTATGTATTCAGGTGAGAAGCAGGCTAAAGATCCTTATCAGGTTTCAGTAACTATTCATGTAGAGGGATACAGTCCTATAGTTGTCATACAAACGATGTGGTAGGAGATGCATTTTGTTATTCCTTAAACATGCTATACTGTCTTTTATTAGTCTTCAACTTGCTATGTGATCTTTATGTTGAAGCTCATCTACTATAGAGAAGCGTCAAAAACTTGAGAATTCTGGTTCGAACGATTGGGCAACATTTTGGAGTTCTGTCATTTATGTACATTCTTCACTTAGCTGATATAGGTTCTTTATTACTGAAATTTGCCTTTCTTTGACATAGCATTTATAATGTAGCTTTACAATTCTGGGAGTAGTGTTTTGCTGTGCCAGTTTCTGCTATAATGTGCGCGTAGAGCATAAGGTAAAATTCCATTCTACAACAATTCTTAACGACAACTGATGCATGTACTTTAGGCAGCACAGACTTGAGGCATTGCCGGGATTAAAAATTCTCTCAAGCTCTCTCGAATATGTGGGTAATCGTACTACCAATGTGTTTTTCAAGGTATGAAATAACTGTTGAATACGTTTTGTTGGAGTCACACCGGCAAGTAGATCTTTGGAGGATACCAAGAAGCTGAAGCTGTGACTAATATCATTGGTAATTCACCAGTGCATGACTCGACATCAACATCTAGCCGGACAAACCAGAGGCATTCAGATAGTAAATGTGGGGCTGTATGAGTCGATTTGAATGTTATGGATATTCCAATCACTAAAGTTTACCATGTTATGCTAAGGCACATCCCCTGTACTAGGTAAGGCTTGAAGGTAAGGATGCCAGATTTTTGAAAGCAGACGTTACGTTTTTTGCATGTTGCATGCCAAAATTTGTCGGGCATATTAAAAGAAACGTTGAGAGGTGGCTGACTAGCAGCATTTTTAGTTCTCGTTAATTGTCATCTATTGCAATGGATGTCAGTGCCCTGCTAGTTATCAGATAATCTATTTAGAGCTAAATGCCACGCTCAAGTGAAACCTAGCCCTTAGGAAGGGAGTATAGATGTGAATTCGGCCTCATTACCAGGTCGCTATTATAAGAGCTACCATACATATGCCACAGACTTGCAGGCTTTTTGGATATACCTTTTGCCTTTGACATTTTGCAGGGTACATTTTTACTCGCAATTAAGTTGAATTCAGTTAAGGTAGCTGATACTTCAAAAAATGTAGTTAGAACTGAGAACACTAATTGATGTTCTCCTTGCATTGTTGCTTAGTTAACTTGGCAAAATTAACTCCAAAAATATAATATGCTCATGCCCAAGATGACTTAATTAGACAAGTGGGAGACTATATTTATTTTGAGCCAAGATTTCTTGTGAATGAGTTTTTCTTGTGCGCACCCAATAAAAATCACAAGTGTCACACTTTTAACCTGTTTGATTTGCCCATGTCAGCAAATAAGCCACACTAGATTTTCAACGACTTACTTCTTGACATGTCTTAAACATGAAGTTTTTTTTTTTTTGGGAAACCCTCCCAAAATGGTAAGATATTAGTTCGGCTTTTTCTTGGAAACTGGGGCTATGGTGGCTGTGGTATTAGAACCCATTTGTAGAGCAAATTGTCTTTCTCAGAGCAAAATAAAAGCTGGTAGGATTTGTGGGCACATTAAAAATAAAATTTGAATTCTTTGGAGAGGTCATCCACGACGATGGTTTGGTTGTTATTGTCTTAAATTATTTCGTTGGCAAGAATGAGCGAAAAGAAATAACTAAAAAAAATACATACCCTCCTTTTCCTTTACTGGGAGTATGCTTTTTTTTTTCATTTTGACTCTAATTTCAAATTAAAACAGGGATACCATCTCTTCGCTTGATTTGCAAAATGTCTGATAAGGGCATACAATGAGGTATGTTGGTGCACTTTGGAGAGCATGCGAAGTGCATGAATGTAGTTCGATGTATGTTCGATGTAGTTACATGGAACATTTTAATGGATGGATTTGTAAATCACAAATCATATGCAAAGATATGAATCTTCATTATTGCTGTCAAAAGTGTGGATTAAGTAACAAGCACAGAATGCGCCAAATTTTCTATAGGCGTTGTCTATTCTACTCTCTCGAGACTTACCAAGGATTCACCAACTAGCATATGTATCAATTTAACATCCCTTAAATTCGGACAATATAGAAATGGATGAGGACTATCAACTTCCACCTTCCACATCACAATGCATCTCTTTGCAAAGTGGTTGCATTAAGGCATTGAGACAATTAATATAAAGAAATATATACTCCATTATGCATCAAGAATGTGAAATGGACTCAATGGAATGATAACTGAGTTTGTAGATAACCGGGACCGTAACACATTTGTTTCTTGAGGTAGCTATGTGAGATAGCTATGGTACCTTTACTGGTCATGCCCATTAAAGTAGTAAAAACCATAAGGAGTAGAGAGCAATGCACGAGGATGTCACTATCAATGCACATTACATGCTACTCTTGAATTGGTTTAAACTATGCCCATTGCACATGCATACTGGGAACCTATCCTTGGATTGAAGATTATAATAAACTTACAGCCTTTATATGCATTCTCCATGGAAGATTGAACCATATGCTATGACCCAGGCTATGACAACATAAATTGTATGAGTATACTACTATATGCCCTTTTTATTATTCAAGATAAATGGAGTACGCACTTTGTTCCCTAGTTTTTTCCTTTTTTTGTACGTTGCGATTTGTTTAATGATGTCATAGATGAGGACCTAGAGCTTAAAATATGTGTCTGGAAGACATAAAACATGTTCAAACATTTCTAGAACACTCAACTACTCAGTTACATACACAATTTGATTGAGAGGCACTTGTGGACGGGCTTGTAGATGAATGTAGGGAATCTACAAACTCATTGTAAGAATATGGCAGGGGTCTAGTTTAATTCAAATATTGAGTTGGAAGATATAGTGGGGGGGTTTGAAGTAGAAATTTTGATTCCACACGGTTTGATTTAAGCCACTTTACCCTCAGGCGGAAGGCAACCTCCGCGGCGTAGCACCTTGTTTTGTTGTAGAACCCCCACTTTTCCTTTTTAATTAAATCCGTGGTTCAAAATTTATATCTATTTAAACAACTAATTTGTCAAAGGGGAATATCACAACAATCCTGAACATCTCTCTTTATCAATTCACTTCCTTACACAGAGGGGTGTTGGCAAAGAGAAATGCTCGCGATGTCACATTAAATTTCTCGTAATTGAAATTATACTTGTAATTTACCTAAACAAGGTGCTGCGCACGGAGGGTTGCCCTCCGTGACCCGAGAGTGAAATGGCTTAAATCACACTTCAAAGTCATGTTTTCGAGCATTGACTGACATATACTTGGAATATGCCACAAACCCACATGGATGAGCTGAGCGGTAAAGAAAGAAGGGCAAAAATCTCCCAAGTCGTCAAGAGTTGCATAGCTGAGATTAAGGGAGATGAGATTATGCCCTAGAGGGTATAAGGAAGGGATAAACATGTGCTCAACTCGCCAGAACCACGAAGGCGAAAGGGAGGGGCGAATCCGAGGTGAAGCCATAGCCAAGTCCCATGGATAGCGTTTGTGTAGCTTGCTGATAATGGGGGTTTGGATGACCAGACCATTTACAGGCTACACCAATTTTTTATGATCATCAAGATATGCTAGGTATATGCTAGGTATTCTTTAGAAGAACCTTCTTAGGTCCTCAAATGTATCCTAGACAATAGCAACATTCTCTTTTGGTTAAGTCCCAACCGTACTATTATAGTCATGTTACTATTTTAGTCTATTTGGGTTATGGCAACTTACAATTATGCATTTTTTGTTTAAATCTAACAATCGACTATTATTTTAAGCAAATTCCAATATTTAAATTTGATAAAGGGAGCCATACAGATTTCTACTATCCAAAGGAAAAATGTCTTCAAATATATGCTTCAATTCCTAGTGGCAAATGCTTCAATTCTTAAAGGAAAATGTTCAAAGTTTTTTAATTCTAAGATGTGTGACAAAACTATAGCTAACTTGTTTGTATTTTAATGCTAATGAATCAACGGTCTTGTTAACATTCATATACATTTGTGCTAACAAAGATTTGCTCTATATTGAGTCTTGCTCAATCTATCACCTTTCTATTTTACAACTCCTATACCATGTCCATGGACATGACCATGTCCCTTCTCAATATGTTGTCTTTCTAAGCTTAGATGGTACACAACTTAATTGTGTTTGGGGGATCCAAAATCTCCACTTTCAACGCAAATAACCAGAATCTAGTTCAATCTGTAAGTATAGTTCCCACCTTTTTACTTCATCTTTTTAAAAAGAGTTGTCATAAATCTTGCTTCAAGCTTAGCTTTTGCAATTCCTACATACTATAACAGCAAATAATTTATTTCAAAAAGCTCGGAAGTGTGTTGTCAAGGTTGTCATTTCGCTACAGAAATAAAGCAAATAACGCATAAGGAAAAATAGCAAACCCAAGGCTTACACACTTGTCCGCGATTACGCTTACGTTGAACATGTTACATGGATCCGGTTTGCAAGGATGCTGCTGCATTTTTATCCCACTTGACAAAGGATTACGTGGATCTGCTGAGAGGCTTTGCTTAAAGGCCCGAGGCGCATAAACTAGTAGAAAGAAACATGGCATTATGAGGCAATCACAATAATATGAAATATGGGCCCACAAATATAAGGTCATTAAACACTGATCACACCCAAGAAGATTGCTTAACACTTTAGTACTTGTTCATAAGTTGGTAAGACATAAAATTTAAAAGTCACCCACGAAATGGGATGTTTGGTAAATCGCTGTTGCCACTACTATTGCTGCTGCGGAATTATCAATCCATCTCCTATAGCTTTAAGCTTTCAGCACCTCATCATCGCCGTTATGGCGGGTGAACCAGGGCTATGGTACAAAATAAATGGATGTGTCTTTGCTCCTTGTCCGCATGAATCGTCCATCTTTCGCGACTAAATTTCTCCATTTTGCAATCGCCTTTTGCCACAAGATTCATCTTTCCCCTGCTAATGCATTGGAATTTTCATAAAAGTTTTGTGTGTCAGACAAAGCCAAATTTGATATCGTGATTCTGCAGAGCATGAAAAGGGCATTTTCTAAGAGGATAATGACCGGATTCAGGCCGAAATTAGTCCCTTCTTGCCCAACTTTGGTTCTAGGCTTCTTAGATTTCCTAGATTCATAAAGCCCAACTTACTCTAAATTCCAAAATTGAATCTGTGCCAGGAACTTACAGGACAACATTGAAGAAAGATTTTGCGGAGTTGGGAAGAACACATACATATGCCATTGAAGAAAAAGAAAAATTATATTCCGACAAATGGTCCTAATGCTTTGTTTCTAAAACTGTACTTTTGCATATTGATATTGATGATTATCTACAGCAGTCTCAAAAAGCCCCCCCAAATTAAACAAAAACCTTAACTCAGAACCAAATTTATTCCACTTGGTTATTAAAAGCTTGAAACCACAGAGGAAAGCAGGGCACACCAGAAAGAAATGACGGACATTATGAAGTTTAGACTCAAACCTGGCATAAAACGGGGGATGAAACTCTCTTGGGGCACAAATCCGGCAATAAACAGAGATTTGAAACAGATATTTGGATCAAATTCGGCAAGACCGCATAGATTGAAGAAGATTTGGGAAATAGAAGTAAAAAATAGGGTCTCGAAAAAAAATGAGGGGCATTTTTCTCCGATTATGCCTATGAAGAGCGGGGTTTTAAGACCTGCTAACATAATTGTCAAAATGATTCATTTGGCTTTGGCTTCCTTCCGAATTGCATGAAAAAACTACTGAGGCAAGAAGTCTTACACACGCCATCGACCCGACACAGTACATCCATTTGTTGCACATGAGCTTGAAAATTTGATGCTTTTTGCAAACTAAGATCATCACCGAGCAAGATATCCATGAGTTGGGGCTTCAAAGAAAGAATTTTGAGCTTATGGCCAAAGATAAAACATTAAATCAACCCAATGGGAAAGAAATTGTTACGGAGGAATGATTAATCGAGCTTTGCCATTATGCTAGAGCGTTCTGCTTGGGCCGAGGGCTTCCTTCACCATAAGATGCCCCAAATTTTGAGGCAGGGATCCATTAAAAGCGATTACGGAACAGTTAGGATTATCTCTATAAGCGCTGCCATGTCTTTCTCTGCTTGTTCTTTCTGGCGCCCTTCTTTTTCTTACGCAAAATCCCTCCGCGCGCCCTCTGCAATGGGAAGCGAGGAACATGTCCCTTGGGGCAAAACCCACCTGGACTCGACTTAAAAAATCCACGGACTTCGCCATACCTACAATTTATTTACTAAAACCTGCCCCTGTGCACATGAATCAATGCCCCCATGGCTACCATGCTGCCCGAGCCCATGATGTTTATTGAGCCACGGTGTTCTAATCCCCCAAGCACGCCCCACTTTCAGCGCAATTGCATGGAAGCATCTACCTCATCCATGCGGCTCATCGGCAATTGCAGGCTGCGTCCCGACCGAGTGACCGAGCATTTTACGGCGGCCGGCGTGACGGTTTTAGCAATCATCAAGATATGCTAGGTATATGCCAGCATATACTTGAATATGCCCACATACCCACATAAACGAGGGTTTGCCCCCCTAGGGGCAACCCAAAAATCCAGTTACCAAACTTAACATAATTGCTTAGAGAAACTATACGAGTAATGCATCTTTCCACTTTCACAACTCCCATGGGATCAGTTTGGTTTAGTCCTCGAATTTTTTTTGAGGTCGACACTGGTGTGTCAATGGTCTACTAGCAAAAGATTCTCAATTTTAAATATCGAAGAAAAATAAGATCCTTGGTATTTATAGTAAATTGCAAGAGTTTAGGATAAAATTTCTAGAACTAGATATGTTTCTAATAATTACCGCTGGAAAGCAGAAGTTATGCTTATCATTTTGAAGAAGTTGAGTTGAAAATTATGGTGTTAGCTAGTGTTGGCACGAGATATCCACCTCCACTGCGAAATGGAAACTGGGTTTGCAATTTCGGACTTCCCGTTTCCAGCTGATTGAACATTTGTTCTTTAGATCGAATTTGGTGCTCATGTAACATACAATTCTTCAAAGCCAAATGAACTATATTTTTAGATTTGATTTGTATTTTGAAGTCTTTGCATGAATTCGGCACCCATTAAGATCTAAAACTCTTAAACGCCTCCGTATTTCCAAATTTGAACTGTATTTTGAAGTATATATATATATCCCCTTCTGGTCAAGAACCTTGTTAGCTAAATCCGGAAAAAACCTCCATAATTTATGCGCCATAACTATGAATCTGACCAAGAACTGCCAAGCAAAATCCGTTACCTGCAGAAATCCATAGCTATAGCCATAGCCTGCTGCAAAAATCCATGAAGCTATTATAAAAAGCATTCCTCTCGGGGAAAGACAACAGAGACCCTTCTGGTGTGGACAATGGTGTCTCGTCACCAGCATTAGCCGGGAGGGGGTCACTGGATATTGCAACAGAATTGCAAGAGCTTCAATTGTCATTTCTAAGAACTAGATATGTTACTAAATAATTACCTCTAGACAACAGAAGCTAATGTTCTCATTTTGGAGTATATAAGACGTGTCTTGTTTTTTCAAGTTACTATTCAACAAGTGGGGTGATTCAAGTCTTCAATGACTGCATAGGAAAGCAGAGATAGGGGGATCGCCTGCTACTATCGAACAATCCTGGCACAATCAATCTTACTGCGCAAGAGGGACATCACCTATGGGTGCGCGTGCAAAACTGCAGTAGCAGACCTCTCTTTGTAGCAGCCTACTACTTCCCACATGCAAAGAAAAACTTCTACCATACCCACTTGGATGTGGATAGGCTGGACCCCTATGTCAATCTATACAATGACATACAATAACACAAGTAGTTGGGTAATGTCATACTCCTTGGAGACTTTAATGGATTCACGGGGGTAGAACAACCTATGAGATTTGACCGCTTGACTGATGATATGTTGCAGCTGTGCCATGCAGAAGGAGCTTGGCCTTGGGCATCAGGTGGCAATTAGTCACATGCTATGATAGGCAGTTGCTTTTGCTCTGTAATATCTTTGACCTAGTAATTTGCAATGGACTGGCACAGTGGCCATCCTCCAACAAGAGCACTTGTACGTAGGAAAACCAGGGGGGCGGATTTAGTGTGGTGGACTATGTGCTGGTGCCTGAGCAGGATATGCATGTCTTCAAGCACACCCACGTAGGAATAGATAATAGAGATGAGGGGGCCGACTTAGACCACCTACCACTTTACTTGCAGCTGGCTTGACAGGTTGTTCGAACCCTCTGTGGGGCAACTCCTCGTATACCTCAGCTGCGATTGGATTATTAACATACAAAGGCTTATACCCAGATGCTCATAGATGACTTGAGAAGAATTTCACAGTCTCTATACTAGAGCAACAGACAGACCAACCGATTGGCGTGCTCAGAACTACTGCGGAAGGTGCTTTGGGAGAAGTTGCCCTCGACGGATCTCGTGGAGCACAACTTGCCCATGTAATCAGTGGTTTGGTGCAAAGTGCAAGGAACACAAACACTGGCTCTACCAAGTCACATACCATGCTCTATGCCCATACAGCGGTCGGGCGATATCGCGTCTTTCCTTAAAGCTAGGAAAGCCGTACATCGCGAATGCATTAGCGGAAATGTTCTACCTCTTGGACCGTCATCCTAGGACCTTCCGGTGAAGGGTGCTCGTAAAGCGATGCAAGCCCACGAAACATCCCTTCCAAGCGGGGGGGCAATACTTGTAGCAACTATACAACCCTTAGGATGCACAAGCGACATTATCCTCGCCAAGATGGCCCTTTGGAAATCACAGAGGCGGACGTGGACGAGTTTTAAAATGTCTTGGCAATAGGGAAAGCCCGGACTTTGATGGTATCTTGGCAAGAGTTGCTTGAAGTTGTCAAAGGCTTTCCATAATACCAATATTAACCACCTTATTCAAAAGACATTACAAGAAGATCTCCCCCCCCCCATTGGACTACTAGCGAGTTGTTCCCATCTACAAGGTAGGTGACCGCGACCGCCTTGACCAATTATCGAACAATCATGATCAGTTTGGTATTTGACGAGTTGGGCTGAGGCAGCAAAGATGTGGGCCCTCATCCAGACAGGATTCAGGCCCTAGCACTCAGCCATGACCACATCTTCACATTGTAGACTCTGGTTGAAGACAACAGGAATGGCCGGCAGGACCTGTATTGTTGCTTCGTGGACTTCGCCAAGGCCTTTGACACTGTGCCTCGGGAAAAGCTATGGGCAAGATTGCGACAACTGGGAGTTCCTGTAGGTCTACAGAATGTAGTATACATGCTATATGAGACATGCTCAGGCCGATTGCGGCCGATAAACCAACCATTTGATAGAAATATCAGGGTCCACCAGGATGCCCTCTCTTTCCAACACTGTTTAGGCTTTACATTGATCAGTTAGAGAGTTGGCTTGCTGATAATGGGGGCGACAGATCTCACCTTCTGCACCAGATCATCAGGCAGCTAATATATGCTGATGATGTGGACCTTTTAGCTTACACTCCGATGGACATATAGTGCCATCTTGATGCCCTGGACACATTTTGCCAGGCGACCTGATATACGCCTCCCACAATGCTACATGCATACCCATTTGCCTATGAAAAGGCACGGAATCATTGCCTCGATTCGCACAGGTGCACACTGTCTTCGAATTCAGACAAGCAGATGGATTGGGGAGCCACGCCAGAACATGCTTTGTCAACACTGTGAAATGGGAGCCGTTGAGGATGAATGACATACCCTTCAAAGTTGTCTAGCGTATGATCAAATCCGAATACGCTATGCTGATCTGGTCAAGCCTGGCCAGCTACGACATGTGATATTAAGCATGGCTTCCATACGGATGTTGGGATCATATCTTCAAGATCATGGATATGCGCGAACAACTATGTCCTCGGGACACACACGGCATATATATATGTTCCATGATGATGTATATTTGTACAGTTTGACATCATTCTTATTATTGCCACGATTTTTCCCTCAAAAACCATTCGGTAAGGAGGGGGGAGTGGTTTTTAACCCTGACATTAATAAGTCTGTTTTGCTCGTTTATTAGGTCCCATAGGTCGATTGGTCTCCGTAGATAATGAAAATCATTCTATTCTATCCTAATCTATTATAGTTTTATAAGATAGAAAAGTTCTTTACTCTAATTATAGTAAGGAAGCGCTACCTAACTAAGTCTTTATGGGGTAGAAGACCTGGCCAAATTGAAAAGGATAGTTGCCTATTGCTTGAATAGCTCCTCTCTAGTGCGAAGTAACATCGACTTTTAAATTAAACTATGTACTTACAAACATGTTGTATCTTCTTTTTATGGCCGATCCTTTCATGCATAATGAGTGACCATGCCATGTAGTTGTAGAACCTGTAGAATGTACCTTTCTCATAAGGAATTGCATCAACATTGCCTTTAACGACGTTGCATCTAAGATGGAGTCACAAATTTATGTCATTGACCATATTCCAGCTATGCTTACATGAGGGAGGTACATCTCTTTGAATGACAAGAGTTGAATTTGCAACTTATCCAAAATTCAAATAAAATTGAATCAATTACAAGGACGAAAGGTTAAAAGGAGGTAAATTTTTACCTTGGCATTTCTTATTGTAGACCCTCCCCATCTCATGCTTGTTCCCCCCCTCCCTCCCCCACCCCACCCCCCTCCCCTCCTTTTTAAATTAAATCTATGGTTCAAAATTTATCTCCATTCGAACATGTAAGTGATCTGGCAAAGGAATGTCACATTTGGCTGCGAACATCTCTCTTTGTCTATTCACTTCCTTATACTGAGGGGTGTCGAAGAAGAGATATGCTTTCATGACGTCACGTTAAATTTCTTGTAATTGTAATTACACTTGTAATTTACCTCAAAAACCCATTTACCAAACCTAATGGCTTAGAGAGACTTGTAGGGGGTTTACATCTTTCCACTTTCATAGCTCCCATAGGGTCTGTTCGGTCTAGAACTCGAATTTTCCTTGAGGTCGATACCGGTGTGCCAATGGTGTGCTAGCAAAAGGTTACAAGGTTTAAACAACGAAGGAAAAATATGATACTTGGTATTTATAACAAATTGCAAGAGTTTAGGATGACAATTCTAGAACTAGATATGTTTCTAAATAATTACCTCTGGAAAGCAGAAGTTAATTTTATCATTTTGAAGTACAAAGTAGAAGTTGGGTTGGAAAATTTTGACAGTGGCTAGTGCTGGCATCACATTGCGGAATGGAAACTCAATTTGCAATTTCGGGCTCCCTGTTTCTAGCCAGTGTCTTGTTTTTCCAAGTCACTATTCAACAAGTGGCTATACTTGTGGGTGACTCATTATAATTTTATAAGATAGAAACTTCTTTACACTAGTTACACTAAGGAAGTGCTACCTAACTAGGTGTTTATGGGGTAGAAGATTTGGCCAAATTGAAAAAGACTGTTGCCTGTTGCTTGAATATCCCCTCACTGCGAGGTAACATCTGGTTCTAAATTAAACTATGTACTTACAAACCTGTTGTGTCTTCTTTTTATGACCGATCCTTTCATGCATAAAGAGTGACCATGCCACTCGTTGTAGGACATGTGTAGAATGTACCTTTCTCATAAGGAATTGCCTTTAACAAGGTTGCATCTAAGATGGGGCCACAAATTTATGTCATTGACCATATTAGAGCTATGCTTACATGAGGGAGGCACATCTAAGAGTTGAATTTGCAACTTAGACCAAAAATTTAAATCAATTACAAGGACAAAAGATTAAAAGGAGGTAAATTATTCTCTTTTTCTTCTGGGTTGGGGGAGGGGGTATCCATCTTAAGAAATCAGCTTGCATTTGGCCTACTCTTTTTAAAGATAAGTATCCATCATAAGATGAAGACGAAATCAACTTGCAATTGACCTACCTTTTCCAAGATAAGCATCTAAGGTAAATGCTGGCAAAGGTGAAACTGAAAGGAGGCCCAATGTTGAGGTGATGAGATAATATTTCTTTTAAGACCATGTTTTTGTGAAGTGGGGCCTCTTTGAATGTGCCTGTCCAGTCAAGTCCGATGATCCTCAAGCGTCAAAGGGTCAATTCATTTTTAAAACCATTACAAGGCAAGAATCTCACATGCATGCAATCATTATCTTTGCGCAAACGAGAATTGTTTTGGCGTGATGATACCTTCCTCAGAGGATGACCCCAATTATTTTATAGATAACACCTAGCCTTTGAATCATTGGGGGAGCAAATTTTCAATGATCAAGGGGATGGTTAGTTTGGAAAAAAAATGTGGCATTGTTTATTCAAGGGCTATGGAAGAAAGGGCTCCTACAATTCATAATATACACATGTTGCAATGAACAGCCTATAACTTTCCTTTCAAACCTCCTTTCTATGCATGCCTGTCTGTCTCATAACCCTAAAATATTTATATATCTTTGCATTCTGTTGCAAGTCTTCCTCCTGCACAGAAACCTCTAGTTGCTGGCATTCTATTTCCTTTCCTACTTTTTTTACCACATGAGTTGCAAATCATCATCACCCACATCTCGATCTGCCCAAAAAATAAATATTATCATCAATCCGGCAGCTAAAAAGCCTGCCTTCATCTGCATTGGCGAAGTGGGTTTTATCAAAGGACTTTATCTTGTTCTGTAGATCCACAGACCCCACACAGTCCGATTTTTTCTTTTCTCTTCCTTGATCTTATTGGGTAAAGACGGGCCGAATCTACCCGAGCAGCAATTTCCATGAATACAGTATCCTTGGGGGTTCTGCGAAATTGCAATGCAGGGCTATTTCCCTTACTTTTTACCTTCTTCTAATCTGGCTCAACGGATCATTTTCTATAGGCGGAGGCTTCCTTCGCCATAGCTGCAATTTTCGGCCCGGCAGACAAGTATATGTTATTCTTTTTTCCGTTGGGAATGATCCACATGCAAATTATTTGCTCTGTTATGTCTCTTCGATGCATGCTTCATAGAATTTGGGCGCTGCTGTTCACGGGTAACTTGTTGATTCTTCCTTCTTTTCTTTTCTGTTTCGGGTCTCATTCAAAGAGCATTTGTTCGAATCTTGGTAAGAAGAGGGCAATTTGTGATTGCGTGTAAGCATCAATTTACACGAGGACATGCACTTTGTCGGTGTTTAGTGGAGTAAATTCATTTCTAATGGCATGCAAGTACGAGGAATAAGATTGGTATGAAGCTTTGTCCTTTCTTCTATATGCTGCTGGCATGGTCTGAAGCACAGTACAAACGGATCATCCATAGACATCTACAACCTGGAGCCTATGTCTCATAATATGTTGTCCTTATAGTACTCCAGGTGTAAAACTCATTACTGACATAAGGTTTGAAGGACCACAAAATTTTGGAGCATGAGGAATACTCTGCACAGGAATTTCATGTGTGATTGATGTTGAGATAACATGTGAACAAAGGTTACTTTTAAATTTCTTTCGACGTCGAGATTGTCGAAATTGTCAGCATATTGGCTGCTTAGAACTTGTAAGTCATGATGATGTAGGAAGATTATAGAGCATTATTGTGGATACTCAAGTCTTCCACAAGACTAGTGTAGAAGAGAAATTTTGAAATGGATGCTGCAAGCTGGTCGCCAAGTGCAGATTATCATTATGGAAGTCCCCGATCGCCAATCAGTCCACTTTTTGATGCTGAACCTGATTCAGAGCCTAATACTGCCACAGCAAATGCTGTATCTTTTGGTTTCATTGCTGTAGCAATTTTGATTTCCATGTTTTTGATAATTGCAATTTTTGAGAGGCTTCTTGGATCTAGGCGTTCTATGGGTCCACTTCACCCCCATACAAATAGGGATATGGAAACAGCTGAGATTTCTCATCAAGATCGTCATGGAAACAAATATGAGGATGGACAAGCTGTGAGTTTTTCATCCTAATTAGCTTGAATGTTTCTCTCAACTTGATAGATTGAATGGCATATATACAGTCCAATGCATACTATATATAGCAAATTCTTCCATGTCAGGATCCTATCAGGCAATTTTAATCTAGTAATAGCGCTATGCTTTGAGATTTCTAAAAGGTGGTGATTAATTGCAAAGAATGAGAGGATAAGATAGTCATCTTTATGCGAACGAAGTACTTACTTGCCCTTCAATCAGACTGGTTAGTAAGTTACTATGTTTGCCTTTAAGTCCAATGATGAATCACTTAGTTTATATTTCAAGCGATTAACATGAGGAACTGCCATGATCAATTGTTCCTAATGTTTTACAGGTAGATGTCTGTGCAAAAAGCGTTCTTATGCCAGGACAGAAAATACCAACAACTCTAGCTTGTCCTGTTCCATTGTATGGGACAAAGTTGCAAATGAAAGGTGAGGGATGTTCTACAAAGGAAATCACACAGAAAAGTGAAGTTTGAGCAGCAGAGTTTATATTTTTGTGTTCATATAACGGCACACTTGCTTCTAACAAAAACTGGATGGTTCCAGTAGTTATCCTTTATATAGAAAGACACCAAACGACATAGAGTCAGCTGGTCGACGAAGCGTGATTAAGATTTTGGCGATTTGACACCTAGAGATATATAGAAGTATTATATCCAAAAGAAAAGAAAACCAAAATGTGAGGAAAGATCCTGAGTAAAGCACGGTATGGAAATTCACAATTTTAACATTGTGAGTTCAAGCATTCCCCTATCAGAGCACAAACTACAGTTTTACCTACATGTGCATGCTATCTTCTTGAAGTCATGCAGTATATGTAAGTAAGCCATTATAAGCCTACTCCATATACAAGAGGGTGGAAATATGCCATGTACTCTTAGATTTATATGCATGTAATGTTCACATTTATTTCGTGGCAGAAGAAAGAACGAATTTAAAAGGCATAAAAAACATATTTAGCGGTACCAATGTGGTTTCCAATGAAACCCTCCCTCCCTGGACATGTCTCAATCCAGATTCTTATGGATGTCTCTCTTTGTTGAAGAACTATATATGGGAACAGAATATTTTATCTGTTTACGTGTACAAATTAGAATTTACTTTTATTTTAGTGGAACATTTTCATCAAAGTTTCTAATTGCCTATCTATTATCCTAATTCCTCTCAACCATTAAACTATTACTAATTCCTTGCTTGCGTCATTTTGTTTGCATCAGCATCATTAGTACACACAATTCCATGAATCTAAGCATACTAATGGGTTGCACCTAGTCATGGCCACAAGTGCAAGTCCACCATTAGTTATTTTATTTATTTAATTACCACCACTAGTTATTTTTTTTATTTAATTATTTATTCTACTAGAAGCGTCCATCCAAACAAATGGGACCCTCTTGCAAGCTGAAGGGCAATTATGTGTAGATAATAAACGTATAGACCACAATATCTAGATCATAAACCTCTAAATCATGGTCCAGGAAAACCAAATGTTGCTACCCATTCAAATTTGGATGAAACTCTTTAAAAGGGAGAGTCTCTTATGGGTTTTATTTGTGAGATGGAATGCCGACCGTAGATCTCGAGCATATGCCGGGCATCATGCGAAATCGGCGGACAGCATCTTTTTGGATAAAAAACCACTTGCAACTTCCTAAGGTGTCGATTGACCACAAGAGAAAAAAAAAAAACAATAGTGACAATGCGTACTCGTTGAACGAGCCACGGCCGGCCGACCACTTCGCTCCCTCTTCCTCCGAATCGATCCTTACTCACTAATCGTAAATTCACATAACCCGGGGTTGGAGGATTTCAACCTCCAGCGCCAAAGCCAAGGCCTCACCAGAACCCTTCCAATTTACCTCATTTCAGACAAAAACATGTTTGAGCCCTTCGATTTTCAGAGTAATCAGAGAAGCTTCAACATCTTCCGACAGTTCTAGATCTCTAAATCCTGCATTCAAAACAACAAAAACAAAACCATGCCTTAGAGCTCAATCGATCGAGGCCTAATAATAGGTTAATAGATAGGCAAATGATCTTTGTCGAGGCCTTCCGCAAACCATGCTTTAGAGCTCCAATTAGATCAACACGCCGGAATACAAGAATTAAATAGCGATGTCGCTTAGTTTTCCTCATTGCCGAAGACATTCCACCTGGCCCCGCCACTCATATATACACCAACAAACACCTATCTATAATGTACACATGTTTTATTTCCTGGCTTCGCAAATAGCCATATCTCTCACCAAGGTAACACATTCGGCAAAACCAAAGGGGGACTTTGCAACTCTGCCTCACAGAGTGAGGCAAAAAACCAGGCCGACCCAGGCTGGAAAAAGAAAGTGGCCTGACATGCTATCCACACCCTACAATTTAGGATGGAAATTCGCCGGCCATAGCAATAATAAAATTGCAAACACATCAAAACTAAAAATTCGACCTCTAAATGGAAACAAGCTGCTCAAACATGCACAAATATACCATTTTCAATACAATACAATACCAGAATCATAGTTTCCACCATTGCGAGAATACCCTCCCCCAATACCAAACGAATTGGGCAAACTTAATAGTTTTGCCATAGGCCAAACAAATGTATTAGCAAAACACAGGAACAAGATTCTATATTATGCAATAAAGCCTCACTAGAAAGGCATCCATCGAACATAGTCTATCCATACCCTATCACGCCCAAACAAAAAGAAAATTTTGTATTTAGTAGGTAAGATTTTCTATTGTCCACATGGCAAAAAAGTGATGCTCGTCAAAAACTAATATTGCCGTCCAAAAATTTAATGCATGCTAAAAGCCACATCATACTTTAACCAACATGGTGCAATATATTGGGTGCTTGTTTTATCAACATTATTAGCCTAGGCCAAATAAAGTTTGGGTTTGCGTGCGTGTTATTCTAGCCACCTAAAATTCTTAATAATTGGCTATTATCACTGGAAATGGTTAAACTAGATATGCTTAACATGATGTTTTTGCTTCAAACTTCAATTAATCTTGTTAATTAGAGTTGTATGTCCAAGTACCCAAATGAAACAATTCTTCTCATGAATACAATTCTCCAAAATCATTCTTGCTATAAAGCTCCAATGTTCTATAACCACTCCATAAAGCTCATCAAATCATCACAAATCTGCACCTATGATAATGAATGATAGGTCTTGCATCTACATGGATGCCAAGTGGTTTCTGCTTAAAATGGCCATTCCTAGTTCTTATTTTAAGCAAATGCTATTGTTGCATCAGACCAAGTGGTAACATAGTTCCCATGGCCATTCTAAATCTTCTTTTTTAAAATGGTAAGGCATTGGTATTTATGCGTGAACGCCGCGCAGGGGTGCATTACATGCGTTCGCTCCCTTTGCTTTGTGGGAGTATTTTTGGTGTATGTGTTTTCTCTGCTACCCGGTGCCTCCACGGGTTCAAATCGTGTTTGCTTTGCGAAGAATGGTGTTCATTCTTTGAATTTTAGGTTATGGCTTATCTCGATTTCTCCCTCCCGGCGCTTTCCTTTCCCCGGTGCGTATCGATAGCGGCCCGAGGATGCTAGATAACGTTGTTTCCCAAACGCAATGCGCCCGCCAGAGGCCTGCTCAACCTCTTGGATTGGGGGCTATTTTTATGTCCTTAGACCCGCAGCCTTTGGTCAGCTTTTAGCGTCGGGATCATAGTCAATTTGAGCATTCATGCAAGATTAAGGTAACTCTTTTCTTCTCTCTTTTTTTTTCTTTTCTAATATTTTGCAAATGTCTAAGCAAATAAGAATGTTCCCATTGTATCGATATCGCAATTAATGCTTTATCAAGCATACAGCATTCTCCGGGTTATAAAGTCCGAGATGGTAAATGCATATTATGTTTTGATTTTTTTTTCATTTGTGGAAGGTACCGTGAGCATCTACCGAAGTGTTTTGCAAGTATGTGCTTAACCTTGGTAATTGCCATGTGAATCGTCCGACACTACATGTTTGTAATGGCTCCAAATTTTGTTGAATTTTAAAAGCTTCAAATTCTTATTTAAGGTTTGTATAGACAACCTTCTCTCTCGCTATAGTTGTGGATCACCAAGTGCAATTTGTCCAAATGGTAGAAAAACATATAATTCCTGGTTTTGAGTCATCGTTTGGAATGCACTCCTATATATCCATTATATTATCTCTACAGGCCAAACATGGGTGATCTACATGAAGAGAGAAAAAGAGTAAAGTGGAAGCTATTTTTCAATCTCCAAAATCCAATTGTAACAACTTCTAGCATTTTGAAACATGGTACCAACTTCTAGCATTTGAAAAACATGGTAATCATGCGTGTATTTTTAAGTCTCTTTGTTTTTCTTTGAGCCTTTACCCAAACATGTGTTCCCTTATAGCATCCAAAGACATGAGAATTCCTTTTCAAAATTCGTTTTTGCATGCCTTAATATATTAATATTTATGTTCTAAAAATCTCATGATTTTTCTTCCTTTGTAAATTTGGTGCGAAGCAGGGGAGGCGGTGGCACCTTTATTGTACAACCCATCTTCCCCACTATATTCATTATGTTCCTCCTATTATTTGCTTAGTTGAAGGGGCTCATAAGAGCTTTACCATAACAAGGTCTTCATTTCGACCGCTAATCCTTTCTTCCTTTGTAAATTTTGTGCGGAAAGCAGGAGGAGGCATCTTATTTTGCAGCCCATCCCCAAATCTTACATTTTGCAAGATGGTTCAATCTTTCAACATGACCGGAGGTGAGGATTTTATCAAACATATGATTGTACCTATGGTCAAAAAGCAAATGAGCTCTCGCAAATGGAGATGATAAACTCGTGAAAAGGCATTCATTAAATATCTATTCCCTATAAAAAAGCATAAATTTATCCAAATGGCATAGTTTTGGGTTTTATTGTTTAAAAGCTCAAGACTCAAAGTACAGAAAAGTAGTAGAGCATTTGGCATTAGGATCTTCTTATCCAGATTCTACGGGATATCTACTAGCTTGACCGGGTGAATTTAGAGAGAGGTGCTACTTTGCGCTATTATTTGCACCCTAAGGGCATATAACAGCCTTTATCATGCAAAGGTCTCCACAACATACATTACCCGAAAAGTATTAGAAAGGACCCTCTTTAAAAGAAACTACATCATCCACCGCAAATTGGTCAGCCTAAAAACTTGTTCCAAATTTTTGTGAACACATTGAACTATGCTCAATAACTTTGTTCAATATTCCAATATGCATGTATTAGGATTAGAATGAGCATTTTGGGGTATATGGGCTCACTTTTCAAGAACATGAATCTAGACAGCCGCCCGGCCATGAATCCAAAATTTAATGTAATCTTGTTAACGAAATTTTCGGTTCAATTTCTAATCGGCCTCATGTAGCATTATAACATTGCTTCATTTTTTGTTTAGGGATTCTCAATTTCGGCTTTTTCAGGAATAGAATAACATAGAACTCTGGGCTTTTAAGGATTAGCATTTTTTTTCTACCTTTTGGGTAAAAGCATGTTAGGGTGTCCCTTAAAAGCATTATTTAGTGACCAAAAAGCCTTAAAAGGTACCCGAACTGGTAATTTGCTTGTGTAATATCTCAATAAAAGGTACATTCTAGAACTTTTATATATATTTTGTCTCCAAGCATTATCTTTATCTTAACTTTGAATATTAATGCGTCCTTTGACTTTTATTTTGGACTTTTGTACTAGTTTTAATGAAAATAAAAATGAAGATTACCTAGTGTATGTACTTTTTAGATCCAAAGTGGTACACTAACATGCTTTTTACCCTTTTTGTCTTTTTGAAAGAAGATGCATTGATAATTACTTGCCTTTACCCGATTCTTCTAGCCTTTTTTAAAAGGGAAGGGTAGCTATAAACGATTGCATATTTGTTGTAGCCGGAGCTCCATAAGTTTGATATTGTAAGTTTTCTTCATTTCCGAAGTTGTTGATCAATTCAATCCCTTATCATTCAAGATAAGATATCATGTTCTATCCTTAGAACCAGATTTCATGTTCTATTCATTTTGAAAGCAAGCATGTAATCCTTGCGAGTACACTAAATTTTCAAGCTCAAGTCTTTTATGATTTGTTATCTCAGTTTATTGTGCCCGATCCTTGCGAGTACAGGTTTGAGGAGTATTGTCATTTCAGTTGATGCCTCATGTTGATATAAGTTAGACCTGATGTTTGTTCCTATTCTCAAGGGCATTTGCGGTAATAAAAGTCGCTGCGCCAAAGAGTTACCCAAAGCTAGCAAGACATAACTCTTTGATTACCGATGCACAACAAACCCCAAGCTTTTACTTTTTTGAATGCCCACCTACTGCAATAAACATTAAGCTTCTTTTGCATCAACAACCTTATGTTAATGTAATCATTCCATCAATCTAAGCGGCAGTTCCTTCATAAGTAAGCAAACAGCTTGAGGGATCTGCTTTGGTCAATAATTCTTCAAAGTCTTATTGGTTGGAAGTCTTATACAGAACCAAGTGTGTATGGGGCAGAAGTGTAGGGTACGGTCATATCCCTCAACACCTGGAATGACCTCGAGCAGGTACAGAAGGCCTTCTTGGCATGGGCCCCGGGGTGAAGTCCACGTTCCATACCGCATCCTACTCCAGAGATGTGCTTTCTACCCCTTCAACGGGGTGCATTGGAACGCCATATCGTTTACTTCCAAAAGGTGGTCGCTATGGCTGATACACGCTTGCCTCACCTTGCTTTGGCCACGGTGATGAGTCCCCCTCCAAGTCCTTTGGAAAAGACAACAAGCAAGCTCAATGGTTCTCACGTTGGGGTGTGCAGGCAAACAGATGCGTCTAGGTCGACAAAGAAAGATTGCAAGGCACTTTGCCGCACTGATGCTACTTTCCTTCGCAAGCTCTGGGATGCGTGATGCTCGACGCGACGCTAAGCGGGCGACTATCGCCAAGAAGTCAATCCTAGGCTCCTGAGGCCCACACCTCGTATTTCTGTACCCCAAATTTTGCCATGAAGAAGCCGACTTTATAGCTTCCATTCGCCGCGGGTACACATAAGCCTGCATTGAAAACAGGGCGTTGTTTCGGAAGCACGAGAGCAAAGATTCTTTGCTGTTGCCACCGTGGCCATTGAGGATGTCATAC
Organism: Isoetes taiwanensis; assembly: GCA_021234155.1. Classification (NCBI taxonomy): domain Eukaryota; kingdom Viridiplantae; phylum Streptophyta; class Lycopodiopsida; order Isoetales; family Isoetaceae; genus Isoetes; species Isoetes taiwanensis. Next base: position 18,162,101 of record JAJEKV010000013.1, read on the forward strand.
CCTCCAGGCCCGGCATTTTGCCCATCAGAGCCGATATTTCATTACTGAGTGTCCGGCCCCGGTAGTTGCATCCGTTATTGGCTATGCCGGTGGGTTTGTTAAGGGTCATACCTCCAGAGGTTATTATGGATGCACGGACTCATTTGTGTCCCTACGGGGACGGTATTGAACGCCCTATACAATTGTATGCAGTGTGCCGGCGCGCATGCTTTATCAGATTTTTCCCTCGAAGACCCTTCGGGGCGGGGGTTTTTTAATCCTGTCAGTAATACGCTTGCTGCTCTCTTTTTTGTTTGGGTCCCATAGGCCAATTGGTCTCCGTGGACGCTAAAAATCTATTCTATTCTTTTATCATGAATAGAAAATGCATGTCTTGCCTCACTTTCATCTTCAAGTTCTTCCTTTTTATTATTTTCTTGCTCTCTTGCAATATAAATGCCAGTAGATCTTTCTCATTGTGTACTTGCATTTGTTCCTCCTCCTCTATTATTATTATTATTATTATTTTCCCTTCCTGTGCTTTTACTATAATCTTTTGATGTTGGACATTCTGCAGCTGCATGGCCTTTGCCATCAAGAGGTCATGGACCACCGGGATCAGCTCGGTCCTCGAGCACTTGCTTGATATATGTACATATTTATTTCTTTCTCCTCATAATAGATGCCTGTACAGTTTGATAGCACTCTTATTCCTGTCATGGTTTTCCCCCCGAAAATCCTTTCTCGGTGGGAGTTTTATAAGCCAAACGATAATGCCTTTTGGTCCCATAGGCCGATTGGTCTCCGTGAACGATAAAAACTCTATTCTACTCTATAAATATTAAACTTAGAGTTTAGTTTTGGAACAATTGTTTTTGAAATGACCAGATCTATAGCAACACAAATATTTTCTATTTTCACTTGCATTTCTGCTCTTTTTTTCAGGTTGAGTCACATCATTTTCCTTCATGACTTTTCTTTGTTCAACTTCTGTTCTTAGAATATTTTCAGCTTCTTCTCTAGATTTGGCTTCATTTTTAAAAATAGGCCAGGTGTTCATTTTCAATCACTGACTTAGCAATGGAAGAACTTGATACCCTTTTGTTATGTTAATACCAACTGCTCCTGGATCTGTCATCGATGTCGTCGTCATCATGCAAATTTAGCTTGCCCCAGCCCTTCTTCAAGCAAATTTGAGAGGATATTCATTCCTCAAAATGTTTAAGAAATTTTGCATCTTCCTAGAAGATATATTTTTCAACCACAATATAATAGTAGGACTAACCTTTGCCATAATATCTCAAGCTTCGTTAAGCTTTTTAAAGTTAGACCCCCAACTCCATCAATTGCAACTAACTATTGCAGAAGATCTTTCTGAACTTATATCATCCGGAATCCGATGGTGCAATATTAATTTGAGCATTAGAAGATCATTTTATAATAGGCCTTATTGTAATGCTAATTTCAATTCTCGAATGTGCATAATCTCCTCCAGAAGGATCAATAAGATCCCATAAATCTTCCACCTGCAGAATGTATGGCATCTTTTCAAATATGAAAGACTGACCCTTCCTTGTACACAACCGTGCTGCTGCTCAGTAAGTTAGCATCAAACATGCTTGACATATTAAAAAGAGAAACAAAAATAGCTATAATACCAAATATTGAATTCAGTATGCACTTCAATAACTCAAGTTATAACAAAATCTATGTAGTTAGCACTTCTAGTTAGAACAACTCGACAAATAATATTCAATATACGTTTAAAGATAGATAGATAGATAGATAGATAGATAGATAGATAGATAGATAGATAGATAAGGTTTTTATCATCCACTGAGACCTAATTGGCCATGGAACCCAAATATTAAAAGGGGCATGAAAGCCGAAAAAACACAAAGAAAATATTTTTCCTTTTTTTTGAAGGATGACAAGCTTTATTTACCAATCAAAATTAAAACAACATAAAGTGCAAAGACAGGATTATAACCCTAGTGGACAAACTGATCCAACTGAGCATAACCACCTGTCTATGCATAAAAATGAATCTGAAGATAAGTATGTCAAATCAGTTTTTTCTTCTATTGATCAAGAGAAGAACAATTATAAGCTGTAATGTTTCATGGTAACGAAAGCAGTTTCTGCTTCCATACTCAATTCAAATGGCACATCCTTTGCTTGTGTCGTTAAAAGGAAGGATGATCTCCGAATAATCCCCGAATAAAACGTCCAATAGAAGTTGGCAAATCAAGAAAACACCGAACATCTCTTACGAAAAGAAGGTGTTTGCCACTCCAAATTAGTGTGACCTTTTCGGGATCCATAGAGACTCCATGAGGAGTGATACGATAGCCAAGAAACTCCACAATATCCTCATCGAACTGACACTTTTCGAGTTTGGTATACAACCCATGCTCACGAAACCTCTGGAGGACCCATCAAATAAGCCTTTCATGCTCTTCAAGAGTCTTAGAATAAATAAGAATATCATCCAAATAGATGATAAAAAAAATATCCAAGACCTCCCGGAAGACATCATTGGCCATATGCTGGAATACTGCTGGAGCATTGGTGTTTGCCCAAAGGACCTAACTGTGTACTCAAAATGGCCATATCTAGTATGAAATGCTGTCTTCCACTCATCACCCTCTTGGATCTGGATGAGATTGTAGGCACCCCGAAGATCAATCTCCATAAAATAGTGCACATGCTGGAGCGGCTCTAACAACTATGAAATTAGTGAAAGCGGATAGCAATTCGGCGGTGTGATCTTGTTGGGGCCACGATAATCAACGACGAGGTGCAGAGAATCGTCCTTCTTTTTGAGGAAGAATATGGGTGCTTCAGCAGGGGACTGAGAATGTCGAATGAAGCCAGTATATAATTTTCCTCAATATAATCTCGCAAAACCTTCAACTCAGCAAGAGATAGACCATATATCAGACCATATGACAGTATTGTCTCGGGCTATAAATCAATAGGACAAGCATTAGAGGACTATATATATAATCATCCCTTCCGTCAGAGTACTGTGTAATTATTATGGTCCGATCCTTAATTTTCAATGTTATCCCCTATGTTGGAATCAACCTTCAATACGCTTCAATAAAATAAATATAAAGTAGATCAAAATATAAAGATACAAATGGAACAATTTGCTCTAGCCTCAAAGGGTTTATCCATTTGCCGATAATGTCGACATGTGGCACCTAAATGCGGTGATTCTATGACGCCAAATATGGCGTGGTGATCTCGCCAAAACAAATACCCACGGGCGTGATTCCACGGGAGGGGATAATGGCATAAGATATTCCATCCGGCAAAATAGTTATGTGGTGATTCCCTTGGCAAAATCCCAGAATCAACGGCTCGATTACCTAGTTAAGCGCATCTAATCGAGATGGACTAAAAGTATTTGGCAAGTGTCATGTACCGCTACCATGATCCCCCGTGGTAGAACGGGGATCGCGCCACTAGGGTCGGTGACGCTAGGTTGGCGATGCCCCTAGAGTTGCCCCCAGGATCCCAAAACTTCCTCAAGGTGGGATTTAATCCACGCTACAAAGTGTGCATGTATGGCCAAAGTTTTGCCCAACGGATGTGTGGTGAGTTGGTATAGGCCTAGTAATGCCAAAATAAATGTGCACTTGGTGGGGGTTCAAACCCTCGCGGTGTATGTTTATATTTGGGAGTTGGTTCTTGGGGTTATCTGGCCATGATCCCCCCATGTGGTAGAACTTAAAAAGCCTATACATGTCCTCCACTTTGGCTGCTTTCGTTGGCGATGGGACAAAAACTAGCTAGATGCGTCAAAAGACTAGTCTAGACCGATAAAAGTTGGTTTTACATTCTTTGTGGCTGGTTTTTTCAGTTCTTGTCTAAAAAACCCTCACGGTCCTAAAAGTCATATGTGGCGGTGACACTAGGTGGTGGACGCTAGGTTGGCGATGCCCCTAGAGTTGCCCCTAGGATCGAAAAACTTCCTCAAGGTGGGATTTAATCCTGCCTACAAAGTGTGCATGTATGGCCAAAGTTTTGCCCAATCGGATGTGTGGTGAGTTGGTATAGGCCTAGTAATGCCAAAATAAATGTGCATTTGGTCGGGGTTCAAACCCGGCCGGTGTATGTTTATATTTGGGAGTTGGTTCTTGGGGTTATCTGGCCATGATCCCCGGCGTGGTAGAACTTAAAAAGCCTATACATGTCCTCCACTTTGGCTGCTTCGTTAGCGATGGGACAAAAACTAGCTAGTCTGTCAAAAGACTAGTCTAGACCAAGATAAAAGTTGGTTTACTGATTAAACGTGGCTGGTTTTTATCTTGTCTAAAAGCCCTCCTGGTCCTAGGATGCCCAAAAGTCATATGTGCAAAAGGCGGCACTAGGCTGGTGACGCTTAGGTTCGGGCGATGCCCCAGAGTTGCCCCCCAGGATCCTAAAACTTCCTCAAGGTGGGATTTAATCCACGCCTACAAAGTGTGCATGTATGGCCAAAGTTTTGCCCAATGGATGTGGTGAGTTGGTATAGGCCTAGTAATGCCAAAATAAATGTGCACTTGGTCGGGGTTCAAACCCGGCCCGGTGTATGTTTATATTTGGGAGTTGGTTCTTGGGGTTATACGGCCATGATCCCCACGTGGTAGAACTTAAACGCCTATACATGTCCTCCACTTTGGCTTTCGTTGGCAGTGGGACAAAAACTAGCTAGTCTGTCAAAAGACTAGTCTAGACCAGATAAAAGTTGGTTTCTGGTCGTACCGCTGGTTTAATTAAAGTTTCTTTGTCTAAAAGCCCTCCCGGTCCTAGGATGCCCAAAAGTCATATGTGGCGAGGCGCACTAGGCTGGTGGCGCTTAGGTTCGGGCGATACCCCTAGAGTTGCCCCTAGGATCCGAAAACTTCCTCAAGGTGGGATTTAATCCTGCCTACAAAGTGTGCATGTATGGCCAAAGTTTTGCCCAACGGATGTGTGGTGAGTTGGTATAGGCCTAGTAATGCCAAAATAAATGTGCACTTGGTCGGGGGTTCAAACCCGGCCAGTGTATATTTATATTTGGGAGTTGGTTACTGGGGTTATACGGCCATGATCCTAATTGCCTATCTAATGGTTAAACTAGATATGCTTAACATGATGTTTTTGCTTCAAACTTCAATTAATCTTGTTAATTAGAGTTGTATGTCCAAGTACCCAAATGAAACAATTCTTCTCATGAATACAATTCTCCAAAATCATTCTTGCTATAAAGCTCCAATGTTCTATAACCACTCCATAAAGCTCATCAAATCATCACAAATCTGCACCTATGATAATGAATGATAGGTCTTGCATCTACATGGATGCCAAGTGGTTTCTGCTTAAAATGGCCATTCCTAGTTCTTATTTTAAGCAAATGCTATTGTTGCATCAGACCAAGTGGTAACATAGTTCCCATGGCCATTCTAAATCTTCTTTTTTAAAATGGTAAGGCATTGGTATTTATGCCAGGAACGCCGCAGTGCAGACACATGCGGCGTTCCCTTTGCCCCTTGTGGGAGTATTTTGGGTGTATGTGTTTTCTCTGCTACCTCGGTACCTCCACAGGTTCAAATCGTGTTTGTTTTGCCGAAGAATGGTGTTCATTCTTTGCGATGGGTTATGGCTTATCTCGATTTCTCCCTCCGATGCTGGCGCTTTCCTTTCCCCGATGCGGGGCGATGGCGGCTTTGAGGATGCTAGATCACCGTTTTTCCCCAGCAATGCGGCTCCCGAGGTTCGCTCAACCTCTTGGATCCCGGTTTGGGCTATTTATGTCCCTTAGACCCGCGACTTGGTGCTTTAAGCGTCAGGATCATAGCTGGGGCTGGAGCATTCATGCAAGATTAAGGTAACTCTTTTCTTCTCTCTTTTTGTTTTCTTTTCTAATATTTTGCAAATGTCTAAGCAAATAAGAATGTTCCCATTGTATCAGATACGCAATTAATGCTTTATCAAGGCGAGCATTCTCTGGTTATAAAGTCTGAGATGGTAAATGCATATTATGTTTTGATTTTTTTTTCATTTGTGGAAGGTACCAGGAGCATCTACCGAGTGTTTTGCAAGTATGTGCTTAACCTTGGGTAATTGCCATGTGAATCGTCCGACACTACATGCTGTAATGGCTCCAAATTTTGTTGAATTTTAAAGCTTCAAATTCTTATTTAAGGTTTGTATAGACAACCTTCTCTGCTATAGTTGTGACTGGGGCCAAGTGCAATTTGTCCAAATGGTAGAAAAAACATATAATTCCTGGTTTGAGTCATCGTTGGAATGCACTCCTATATATCCATTATATTATCTCTACAGGCCAAACATGGGTGATCTACATGAAGAGAGAAAAAGAGTAAAGTGGAAGCTTATTCTTCAATCTCCAGCTCCACTGTAACAACTTCTAGCATTTGAAACATGGTACCAACTTCTAGCATTTGAAACATGGTACTGGCGTGTATTTTTTTAAGTCTCTTTGTTTTTTTGAAGCCCTTTACCCAAACATGTAATGCGCTATAGCATCCAAAGACATGAGAATTCCTTTCAAAATTCGTTTTGCATGCCTTAATATATTAATATTTATGTTCTAAAATCTACGTGATTTTTTCTTCCTTTGTAAATTTGGTGCGAGGAACGGGGCGGTGGCACCTTCTTGTACAACCCATCTTCCCAGCTATATTATTCGTATGTTCCTCCTATTATTTGCTTAGTTGAAGGGCTCATAAGAGCTTTACCATAACAAGGTCTTCATTTCAACGCTAATCCTTTCTTCCTTTGTAAATTTTGTGCAGAATGAGGGAGAGGAGGCATCTTATTTTTGCAGCCCATCCCGGCCAGGCCTTACATTTGCAAGATGGTTCAATCTTTCAACATGACTGGAGGTGAGGATTTTATCAAACATATGATTGTACCTATGGTCAAAAGCAAATGAGCTCTCTCAAATGGAGATGATAAACTTCGTGAAAGGAGCATTCATTAAATATCTATTCCCTATAAAAAGCAGACACTATCCAGCCATAGTTTTTGGGTTTTTATTGTTTAAAGCTCAAGACTCAAAGTACGTAAAAGTAGAGCATTTAGCATTAGCATCAGGTTCTTATCCAGATTCTCTGAGATATTCTACTAGCTTGACCGTGAATTCGAGAGAGAAGGTACTTTGCGACTATTATTTGCACCCTAAGGGCATATAACGACTTTACCATGCAAAGGTCTCCACAACATACATTACACGAAAGTATTAGAAAGGACCCTCTTAAAAGAAACTACATCATCCACACGCAAATTGTTGCCTTAAAAACTTGTTCCGACCTTTTGTGAACACATTGAACTATGCTCAATAACTAGCCCTGCTCAATATTCCAATATGGACTGCATGCGATGTAAGTTAGAATGAGCATTTTGGGCATATGGGCTCACTTTTCAAGAACATGAATCTAGACAAGCTGTCCCAGTTATGCGAATCCAGCCTAATGTAGGTTGTTAACGAAATTTTCAGTTCAATTTCTCTTTGGCCTCATGTAGCATTATAACATTGCTTCATTTTTGTTTAGGATTCTCAATTTCTTTGGCCTTTCTCGTGAATAACATCTTAACTTTGCATAGAACTTCGGGTTTTAGCAGTTAGCATTTTTTTTCTACCTTTTGTCTTTTGAAAGAAGATGCATTGATAATTACTTGCCTTTACCGATTCTTCTAGCCTTTTGTAAACGTAAGGGTAGCTATAAACGATTGCATATTTGTTGTAGCCGGGAGCTCCATAAGTTTGATATTGTAAGTTTTCTTCATTTCAGTTTGTTGATCAATTCAATCCTTATCATTCAAGACAAGATATCATGTTCTATCCTTAGAACCAGATTTCATGTTCTATTCATTTTGAAAGCAAGCATGTAATCCTTGCGGTACACTAAATTTCCAAGCTCAAGTCTTTATGATTTGTTATCTGAGGTTTATTGTGCCCGATCCTTGCGGAAGTACAGGTTTGAGGAGTATTGTCATTTTGGTTGATGCCTCATGTTGATATAAGTTAGACCTGATGTTTGTTCCTATTCCCGCCGGGTTTAAGCGCAATTAAAAGGTAGCATAAAGAGTTACCCGACAAGCAAGACATAACTCTTTGATTACGGATGCTGTAACAAACCCCAAGCTTTTTGTTTTTGAATGCCCACCCTCTTGCAATAAAAACATTAAGCTTCTTTTGCATCAACAACTGTTATGTTAATGTAATCATTCCATCAATCCGGCGGTGGCAAAGTTCCTCTTCATAAGTAAGCAAGCAGTTGAGGGATCTGCTTGGTCAATAATTTCAAAGTCTTATTGGTTGGAAGTCTTATCTGAGGAACCAAGTGTGTATGGGGCAGAGGTGTAGGGTGCGGTCATATCCCTCAACACTGGAATGACCTCGGCAGGCTGACGAAGGCCTTCTTGGCATGGGCCCCGGGGTGAAGTCCACAGCCCATACAGATCCTACTCCAGAGAGACAAGCTACCCCTTCAACGGGCCGCATTGGAACGCCATCGTTTACTTCCAAAAGGTGGTCGCTATGGGCGATACACGCTTGCCTCACCTTTGCTTTGGCCACTTGATGGGTCCCCGGCCAAGTCCCTTGGAAAGACAAGCAAGCTCAATGGTTCTCACCGTTAGGGTGCAAACAAACAGATGCGTCTAGGTCGACAAAGAAAGATTGCAAGGCACTTAAGTCAGTACCGGATGCTACTTTCCTTCGCAAGCTTTCACGGGATGCGATGCTCGGACGCCGCGTTAAGGCTGGCGCACTATCAGCAAACAAGTCAATCCTAGGCTCACAAGAGGCCCACACGCATTTTGTACACCCAGTCGCCCATGAAGAAGCCAGTACTTATAGCTTCCATTCGCGACGGTGCACATCGCCTCGATTGAAACAGGCGTTGGGCTCGGAAGCACGAGAGCAAAGACTTTGCCAGTGTTGCCACCAGGGCGCCATTGAGGATGAATGTCATGCCCTCCAGGTCTGCCCAAAGCATTTGCCCATATCCGAGAGCGATATATTCGATTACTAGTGTACGGCCACCGTTGCATCGGTTATTGGCTACGGCGTCGTTGGGTTTGTTGGGGTCATACCTCCGGGGAGGTTATGGATGCCGCGACTCATTTGTGTCCTGGCTGTGGGATTGGTATTGAACTGTCCCTATACAATTTATGCGGTGTGCGGCATACTTATTACTTGCCAAGATTTTTCCCTCAAGACCGCTTCCGGTGGGGTTTTAAATCACGGGTAATACGCTTTGCTTTGCTCTCTTTTTGTTTGGGTCCCATAGGCCAATTGGTCTCCGTGGACGCTAAAAATCTATTCTATTCTTTTATCATGAATAGAAAATGCATGTCTTGCCTCACTTTCATCTTCAAGTTCTTCCTTTTTATTATTTTCTTGCTCTCTTGCAATATAAATGCCAGTAGATCTTTCTCATTGTGTACTTGCATTTGTTCCTCCTCCTCTATTATTATTATTATTATTATTTTCCCTTCCTGTGCTTTTACTATAATCTTTTGATGTTGGACATTCTGCAGCTGCATGGCCTTTGCCATCAAGAGGTCATGGACCACCGGGATCAGCTCGGTCCTCGAGCACTTGCTTGATATATGTACATATTTATTTCTTTCTCCTCATAATAGATGCCTGTACAGTTTGATAGCACTCTTATTCCTGTCATGGTTTTCCCCCCGAAAATCCTTCAGGGTGGGAGTTTTATAAACCGGGCAGTAATGCCTTTTTGGGTCCCATAGGCCGATTGGTCTCCGTGAACGATAAAAACTCTATTCTATTCTATAAATATTAAACTTAGAGTTTAGTTTTGGAACAATTGTTTTTGAAATGACCAGATCTATAGCAACACAAATATTTTCTATTTTCACTTGCATTTCTGCTCTTTTTTTCAGGTTGAGTCACATCATTTTCCTTCATGACTTTTCTTTGTTCAACTTCTGTTCTTAGAATATTTTCAGCTTCTTCTCTAGATTTGGCTTCATTTTTAAAAATAGGCCAGGTGTTCATTTTCAATCACTGACTTAGCAATGGAAGAACTTGATACCCTTTTGTTATGTTAATACCAACTGCTCCTGGATCTGTCATCGATGTCGTCGTCATCATGCAAATTTAGCTTGCCCCAGCCCTTCTTCAAGCAAATTTGAGAGGATATTCATTCCTCAAAATGTTTAAGAAATTTTGCATCTTCCTAGAAGATATATTTTTCAACCACAATAGAATAGTAGGACTAACCTTTGCCATAATATCTCAAGCTTCGTTAAGCTTTTTAAAGTTAGACCCCCACTCCATCAATTGCAACTAACTATTGCAGAAGATCTTTCTGAACTTATATCATCCGAACTGATGGCTGCAATATTAATTTGAGCATTAGAAGATCATTTTATAATAGGCCTTATTGTAATGCTAATTTCAATTCTCGAATGTGCATAATCTCCTCCAGAAGGATCAATAAGATCCCATAAATCTTCCACCTGCAGAATGTATGGCATCTTTTCAAATATGAAAGACTGACCCTTCCTTATACACAACCGTGCTGCTGCTCAGTAAGTTAGCATCAAACATGCTTGACATATTAAAAAGAGAAACAAAAATAGCTATAATACCAAATATTGAATTCAGTATGCACTTCAATAACTCAAGTTATAACAAAATCTATGTAGTTAGCACTTCTAGTTAGAACAACTCGACAAATAATATTCAATATACGTTTAAAGATAGATAGATAGATAGATAGATAGATAGATAGATAGATAGATAGATAAGGTTTTTATCATCCACTGAGACCTAATTGGCCATGGAACCCAAATATTAAAAGGGGCATGAAAGTCGAAAAAACACAAAGAAAATATTTTTCTTTTTTTTTGAAGGATGACAAGCTTTATTTACCAATCAAAATTAAAACAACATAAAGTGCAAAGACAGGATTATAACCCTAGTGGACAAACTGATCCAACTGAGCATAACCACCTGTCTATGCATAAAAATGAATCTGAAGATAAGTATGTCAAATCAGTTTTTTCTTCTATTGATCAAGAGAAGAACAATTATAAGCTGTAATGTTTCATGGTAACGAAAGCAGTTTCTGCTTCCATACTCAATTCAAATGGCACATCCTTTGCCGTGTGGCGTGTCAAAGGAAGGATGATCTCTGAATAATCCCGAATAAAACGTCAATAGAAGTTGGCAAATCCAAGAAAACACTGAACATCTCGGACGAAAGAAGGTGTTTGCCACTCCAAATTAGTGTGACCTTTTCGGGATCCATAGAGACTCCATGAGGAGTGATACGATAGCCAAGAAACTCCACAATATCCTCATCGAACTGACACTTTTCGAGTTTGGTATACAACCCATGCTCACGAAACCTCTGGAGGACCCATCAAATAAGCCTTTCATGCTCTTCAAGAGTCTTAGAATAAATAAGAATATCATCCAAATAGATGATAAAAAAAATATCCAAGACCTCCCGGAAGACATCATTGGCCATATCTTTGGAATATCATTGAGCATTGGTGCTTGCCAAAGGACCTCAAACGTGTACTCAAAATGGCCATATCTAGTATGAAATGCCGCTCTTCCACTCATCACCCTCTTGGATCCGGATGAGATTGTAGGCACCCGAAGATCAATCTCCATAAAATAGTGCACATCTTTGCCGGAGGGCGGCTCTAACAACTATGAAATTAGTGAAAGGATAGCAATTCGGTGTGATCTTGTTGGGGCCCGATAATCAACGGCGGGTCAAGAGAGAATCGTCCTTCTTTTGAGGAAGAATATGGGTGCTTCAAATAGGGACCCAGAATGTCGAATGAAGCCGAAGATATAATTTTCCTCAATATAATCTCGCAAAAACCTTCAACTCGAGAGAGATAGACCATATATCAGACCATATGACAGTATTGTCTCGGGCTATAAATCAATAGGACAAGCATTAGAGGACTATATATATAATCATCCCTTCCGTCAGAGTACTGTGTAATTATTATGGTCCGATCCTTAATTTTCAATGTTATCCCCTATGTTGGAATCAACCTTCAATACGCTTCAATAAAATAAATATAAAGTAGATCAAAATATAAAGATACAAATGGAACAATTTGCTCTAGCCTCAAAGGGTTTATCCATTTGCCCGATAATCTGACATGTGGCACCTCTGTCTGGTGATTCTATGACGCGAAATATGACGTGGTGATCTCGCCAAAACAAATACCCACGGACGTGATTCCACGGGAGGGGATAATGGCATAAGATATTCCTTCTGGCAAAATAGTTATGTGGTGATTCCCTTGGCAAAAATCCCAGAATCAACGGCTCTGATTACCTAGTTGGGCAGACGACCGAGATGGACTAAAAGTATTTGGCAAGTGTCATGTACCCGCCTACCTTTCTGTATTGTGGGGTGATTCCTTCTTAGAAGATTACGAGTGTGTGATTCTGTCTCGAGGAATCACTTCCAAGTGATTCCTTGTGACGAAGGTATCACTTTGAAGGTATCACCACATTCAGGGTATTCTAGGTTCATGAACCTAAGACAATATTGGGAACGATTGATTGCTTTGTAAAATGCTAGTTGTTCCGCGAAGAACTCATATGTTGACAATTGAATAAAGACATTTCGTGACGGTGGAAATGTAAAGAACCTTCTTCTCGTAGGCAACATCACATTTATGGCCACTTATAACACGACAGCACGGCACCCATTTTCTGCAAACATAAATTTAGCTCCAGACTTCCGGCCACTAGTTTAGCTGCAAAGCCAAGCATTTGAAGGGTCTTCCTCGAATTCGACCAAAATATAATTTTCTCAGTTAGGAGATACATGATTGGAGGTATTTGTTAGATTAGAAGGCTCTCATTTTCTATAGCCTTCTAGCTTAGTTCTACTTAGCTCGCCATGTTTATATTTACATCATCCGTAGCTTTACTTTGTTGTTTCAGGCTCCATGGACGCAGTATTTCTAAAGTGCCTATTTTAGTACATTTCTGATTGCATTCCATGCGCACAAAATATAAGTATTATAAAATGCACTGCGTCTGCCAGAATTGCAATTGCTTGCTTTATCAGTGGTCCAACCCTAAGTATTTATCTTCTTATTGATGCCACATATTGTTCAATCGCCAAACCTAAGGATTTTAACTGCTTATTAAGGCCATATATTCACATACCAATGTTTGGTTTACACCATACCACATTTTTCAGCGTCTCGCTGGACATATCAAGGTTTTTTATTGCAGCACTTTTCTGAATTTTCCTATAAGTGGGTTTATGGCATGCATATGAGGCAGGCAGAAGCAGCATATGCTGGATTACTTGCCTTTCTTTCTCAATGACTTCCTGCAGTGCAGAAGCAATGCAAGGCCAGAAATTGCCTGTTCAGCATCCAAAGACAGGGCCTTTCTCCTTTCATGATATTACCTGGCATGATTTTGATACTCCAACAAATACAATTGGAAAAGTGAAGTGTGCATATATTCCTTATGATCGTGTTGGAGATTTCATCAAGGGCGAAGAGGCCAATAGTGATTGCCCAACCTATTTTCACAAACGTAGCCAGCTGAAGAATGAATCTGGATCACTTTCCAGACCAAAAGCAGACTCATGGATATCAAACACTGTGTGAGCTCCATCTCAATTTTTTACATTTCTTTAGATCTCGTCTTTATGCAGCATGAACTAATTGCTGGATGTTTGTTAGTTATTGGTGCTCCTACGGTCCAACAGATAACAGGGGGGCAATATCTGCCATGGTGATAAGTGAGGATAGACCCAAGGCTGGCCCAGGAAGTAGGCCTAAGCGTCTGAACAGCTCCATTAAAAGAGGTTGCCAATGTCACTTTGCAGTAAAGCGTTTATATCTGCATCCGAATGTTGCACTCATCTCATATCAGCAGGTTTTGCATGTTGACAAAAACACACAGCCTTGTCATGGGAGGTTAGATGCAAGTGTCTTAGGGATGCGGCCAATGCTAGCACCTAGAATATCTGACACACTTAGGCAGTGGGTTTTGTCAATGCTCTATGTAGGTCTACCTCCATCAGAAATTTTAGATGCACATATCAAAGTCGTTCGAGAAAGACAAGCAAGAGATGCTGGTTCTTTAAACAGAGATGACCTTCTACGTTCCAAGGATGTATTTAACCTTGCCCGGAAGGTGCAAAAAGGCACATTCCAATTACATGTTAATGACGAGGAAAGTGTTCGGCTATGGAGAGAGCAAAATGAGGATATGATATTTTTTTATCAGGACTGTGAGGGTTGTCTAGGCCCATTCACTTTGGGAATTCAGTCCATCTGGCAGCGAGAGATGCTTATTCAGTATGGCCACAATGGTATTATAGCATGTGACTCCACATTTGGGGCAAAAGATATTAAGGTGAGATTTTACTGTGAGACGTTGATTCGTTAAAAAAGAATGCATTTAAGAGTTTATAAGTCTTATACATTTAATAATTTTGAATCAATGGCACTATCTGGTGCAGTATCCTCTGTACAGTTTGCTGGTATTTGATGAGTTTCAAAGTGCCCTGCCTGTAGCTTGGGTTATAACATCAAGCTCAAAGGAAAAGGACATTGAAAACTGGATGGAAGCTTTAAGAGCACGTGCACTAGAACATTCACCTGATTGGTCGCCAAAAGCATTCATGATTGACAATCCAACTTTTGACAGCAGTGTTATACGGTCTTGTTTCTGCACCCTTAGTATTATTTTGCAATCATAAACTCAACTCGTTTTGCCTTCTTCCAGGCGCGTCTTTGCCGTGGAAATGTATATCTGCTTGTGGACTGTAAGGGCAAGCTGGCTAAGACATCTCATGACAATGGTAAATTCTTGGAGTGCAAGAGCAGACATGCTAAAGAAGCTAGGTGAAATAATGTGCATGCACAAAGTCGCTTAGTCTTCGGAAAGCAGGCATCTATTTTGGTTCAAAGTTTTATGCAGCTTTACCAACATGAAAATGCATTTTTGGTTTACTTTATGCAAGAATGGCTTCCTAATAATGGTGAGATATCATTAGCTATTGTTACCTACAGATGTTGAAGATCATTCTAATAATGTTAACATATGTTTAAATGTCATAGAGCAATGGATTGAAACTGCAAGAAAGCTGAGACATGCAAGTCAAGGTGTCAATGCATCTGTAGAGGCATATCATAACACCATGGAGCAGCGATTTCTAGAGATAGGCCATATACAAGAGCATAGAGTAGATTGGTTGGTCTACAAGTTGACAACTGAAATACAAAGCTGCTACAGATACTTCCAGTTCCAAAAACAGCATGGTTTAATTTGCAGTTTGCAGCTGGATGGGATTATTGAAAATTCTTATAGGAGGGCATTGCAAATATTGGATAATCAGGTCGAATTCTTAGATCTGGATGGGTCAATCGCTCGAGTTAGTAGCTGCTCGAAGCAGCATGTCATCTATACTGTTTATAATGTTGGATCAGAATGCTCTTTCTGCGATTGTTTGTGGTCGCAGAAGGGCAACATATGCAAGCATGTTTTGAAGACCTACATGATGCTATATGGATCAACATGGCACATTTTTGATACACTGTCTCAGCCATTAACAAAAGCTGATAACAATCTTCCAATGTTTTTATCAGAAAACGTGGAGGGTGAACTTGCAATAGCCGGTGATACAGTTCACTCAAACATGAATGCGAAATTGCTCTACGAAAAACTAGATTTGGAGTTGGAAATGTTCCGTTTAGAGTATTCAAATGATGTTGTTCTCATGGAAAGCATGCTCACAATGCTTCGGCAAGTCCGACATGAATTTCAGCAACTAAAATCAAAACGGGGTTTTAGCATGGTGCCATCCAAAGCTATAAGGCAACGGAGAGCAGATGAAATTAGTTCAAGGTTGAAACCAAAATCAGGAATAAGTAAATTTTCAGGGCGAAGACAAAAGGAAGTTATGATTAATGGTAGCCATCCAGGAATTATGCAATGGACCAGGTCACGGGCTCAAAAGAAAAGAACTATGCAACACGAAATAGATGTGGGCTTGGGGCAATGTCAAGGTTCATTCGATTGCTCTCTTGTTGATTATACAGATAGTTATTGTGGTACTTAACTGCCACGCTATACATATCCACTCTAAACACCATTTTTTCTCTTTTAATATGGGGGTTGGTCCGCATTATACTAGTTGCATCCTTGTCAAAGCTTTGGATGGTGCAATCTTTGCAAACATGTACCTTGATTCATGGCCTGCCAGATCTGAGTTGGTCTCAAAAGTAAAAAGGATACAACACTTGGTGAGGTCAAGGGCTGAAGGGCAACTGCAAATTGAGACTCCGGATCTGAATCTATCAGCCATACATATCGAGGGCATGCCTGGGAAGGCAGAAGAGTCCAATTAAAGTTGCCTGTTCCTGCGTCCTTATACATCTGGTGGAAAGGGAAGCAGTTTAATACATACGTCTAGTTTACAACTCTTGGGTATTGGATCTGCAATTTTTGTAGATATACACATACAATCATTTATAGATCCAGCCTATATGCATGACAACGATGGAGATTCTTTTGTGGATTCCGTTTTATAGTATGCCACTGATTCTACAGGAGCGGAGCGGGCTACAGACTTCAACAGTTTCCATGTCTTCATTGAGATTGGGCTCCTTCGGAGCGGGCTACAGACTTCAACAGTTTCCATGTCTTCATTGAGATTGGGCTCCTTCAAATGTTTTCTTCTTGTACATTAAGCATGCAGCAGAAAAAGGAACTCTAAATACCACCACGCTCATTTCTTTTATTCTTGAGGGTGTACCTTGCAGTACTCACTACTTTACCATCAACTTCTTTGTTGTGTCCATTGAAGTAGTTTTGCTGCAAAATGCCTCACAGCAGCCCTTGTGTTCGATTTACTTGTAACTCCTGAGCGCCCTTAGCCGCAGCGCCCTTGTTTAAATGTGGCATAGCAATGTCTCTTTAACATATCTATGTTTGAATTTATGAATTAACCTTTATGTGTATTGACTCACCATTTCAATGGAAAATGGATTGGCTGTAATATTTGGGGATGAGCGGAAACAAGTGTAATAAGTCAGGTTTTCAAAGCTCGAGCAACAGTACATGTGCACTCTATTGCACTTGAGAACTAAGTCAAGAAGAGTGTTGCTGACCTGTGTAAGATTAGATGCCTGTTTGTGGGGTTGACGCAACTTGCATATAGACCTGGTTCTCTGATTAGGCAAGTGTCATGATACGGTTTCTACATATTGTCAGTTTATGCATTAAATTGAGCTGTATGTATAGGCAATTTAGTTAGATAGTTAAAGAACAGGTTTTAAATCTCTATATACATGGAATCATTGGTTTGTATACTAATGTCATTACTTGTGAGAATGTGGTATTTTCACGCATTCCCCTTTTTGCTTTTTTTTTTTTTTTTTTTTATAGATAGATGGGGCATCACACCGGAGGGTTCTGGCGAGCCAGGCAAAATTGCCTATCCTGGTACATTTTCACATTTTTTAACGTATTGGGGCAGAGGTTATTCAGGTTAGGATAGATTCCATAGGACAACAGTAGCAAAGTATAAAAATTTCAAGAAATTTCTTGTGTCCTTGAAGAGCTCAGGAAGAGGAGGCCACTATCACTTATAATCTGGGTCTGTAATTGCTCGAACATTACGTGGATGTTTCTAGAGGTCATTATCATCTGGTGAAATAAAGTACCTATCTATATATAATACTAAGATGATAGCTTGTACAAGATCTTGCCCGTTCATTTTGTTGTGTGTGAAAACTTTCATTGAGTCGTTAAATGATCAGTAATACACACCAGGCCAAGATTACTGTATTTTTAGCTTAAAATTATATGACGCACTTTTCCGCCTCGCTTTCTCATTCACGCCAATGTAAATCGTTTGTCTGCCCAAAGAAATTATTTTCCGCCGCCATTGTAGTTAGCCACGAGTTCAAGCATCTCCTCCGACCATCTTAAGGAGATCACCGATCTAAAGCAGTAGACCATCTAAAAAAAAACCACCGATCTAAAGCAGAGGCCATCTAAAAAACAAAGGGAAATAGAGGCCGAAATATGATGATGCGCCTATTTTTGTCCATTCACCATCTCGGCATACACCACTGTAATCGAAGCACCCGCAGCATCTCCATTCGAATCGTAGCACCGCAAGCATCTCGACCGGAATCAAGACACACCAACTGCTCGCAATCTTGGCCTCGAGGACTACGCCCTTCACGGGAGCAGCATCACGCCCGGTAGGGCTGGCGGCGCCAGCCAGGCGGCTGGCACTCTCGCCCGGGCCGTCGCCCGCCTCGGCTAGCTACAAGGCGCCGCCGAAGCCCTACTTCGGGGCGAATGTCTCTCTCCCGGAATTAATACGTAGTCCGTTATTATTTTGCCCCTATTGAGTGGGGAATATTTTCGTGAAAATCAGAAAAGCATTCTGGAAATGATGCACGATCTTTACTATAGAATGTTTCCTGGTGCAGATTGTCTAGTTACCGGAACAGCCAGAGATAAGTTGATTTTGCTACTTTATTTTTATATGTCAAATGCGGCCGTTATTTTATGCCATTTGATTTCTTCCCTTTTTGGTTTGTTAGATGGAAAAAAGATCGGGTCTGTGCTTTCGGATGGATATCCCAGTCCACGCATCTAGCTTTAGAAGTTAGGTATTGCTCCACTTGTTGTTATTCATTGCTTTAGGTTTCCATAGCATCTGCACATTGATTTATACATGGAACAGACCCTTTTTGGGAGATAGGTCGACATCTTCTAATTGATTAGTGCCAGGGTTGTTAACGGCTAAATGTTCAATCCACCCATTTGAATTTGGGTCTTTACATATGTCGTCTGATCCTCTTCTTAAAATTATCGAAGCTTTATGTGATCTGGTGATGCTTATACGCTCATGAACTGCTGGTCCTCTATGGCAGTAACACAGAAGAATCTTGGCAAGTCCTTCTGATTCATGTAGCTATAATCAGTTGGTTCCTGAGCTCTTCCAGATTCTAAACTTGATCATGTTTACTAAATTACTTAATTTCTGATACATAACTCATGGTTTGGCACTCTGCAACAATCATTTTCTTATTAGCAACAACCATTTGCATGTAAGATGTTACAGATTAAGATGTTGTTGTAGTCTTTGTGTTTTTATTATTTCTATTTGTACGATTTGTTTCCTTAACGATTCTCCTTTGGATTAGCGGATCCAATGCAGAGTGGATGTACAGCATGAGAACTCAGATTTTGGCTACAACATTTTTATGCATTTAAGAGCTCACTATGATTTTGGGATATGTATTTAGATCGGGTCTGTGCTTTCGGATATATATCCCACTCCATGCATTGCTTCCTCACAAAACACTGCGATTGCATTATCTGGCGCCAGCCAAGACATTATCCATTATTTTAGATGGTTGTGCAAAGGATGGTTGTGTATGCCTTTGCAATAGATGGAGAATGGTAATGGCAATGGGTAGATTGTGAACAGAGGTTGAGTCCTTTACTAGAGGTTGCATACTGGAGGTTGAGTTGCAACGGGTCTCCGTCAGCAAATTTGGAAACAAGCAATGACCTAATTTTAGTAGGTAATGTTGTTTCACCAATGATGTAGGCAATAGTCTTTATTAAACACCTGGCAAGTTTGGCGTCTGCATGAGCATCGGAAATGTAATTTGTCTTGACGACACTAGAAAGTCGAAGTCATTACACAGGCTTGTTATTTCCTAACAATGCAATGGAAGCTTTAGTAGGATAACATATATCATTAAAAACAATAAATGTAAACCCCTCATATCCACCATGCAAACAACCAAATTGCAGAGTTTTAGGTGGAATTAACAGCAGAAGCAGCTGATCCAAGCATATAACTTCAGACAAGATATAGTTGCTTGGTCAATTCTCAAATGTTGAAACCAAATGGTAGGTTAATGCACGTCTTTGGGATAGCCATATGCCCATCTTGCATGCATCTTCCAGCACATTTCCCAGCACCTTGCAACATATTTGAAGAAAGAAGAAGCAAATATGTCCAAGAATGATTGTTGGCTCATGATTTGAAGAAAGAAGAAGCAAATATGTACAAGAGTGATTGGTGGCTCGGGCTTTTTTTTTTGCTTTAAAACATTTTTCCCGCCTTTCGTCAAGATAGCTATCATGGATCCACCGTGGTGTTGGAAATCGGTAAATGATTTTCACTTTCGAGCTTCAGGCGCAGAAAAAGAGTACGTATGCTGGAGCCATGTATGCAACCATTTCACTTTGTTTTTGAGTAAGGTTGTTTCTTATTTTCTATTTGTTTATGCTGCTACCTTTCAGAATGCAGATGTTTATTCTTTTGCTACTTCATTTGCAGGTCCTCTCGAAGTTGTGAATATGACAGATTGAATATTGGATCAAACTAGACAGATTACTTTTACCATCAGCAAAGCCCTTTCTGTGGCCATATTTCTATCTTTTGTACCAGAAAGCATGTGTTGGTATTTTGAGTTCAAAAAATGTCCAACTTACTTTGTACAAGAAATTTATCGCGGCGGCCTTGGCCGCCGCGAACATTTCTCTTTCCCACTTCCCTTGCATTTAGGGAAGTGAGTAGTACATAGGGATATTTGTGGCATAGGATTTGAACCTAATTCTTTTGTTCGACTTGTTGGGATGTTTGTGGCATAGGATTTGAACCTATGCTAATTCTTTTGTTCGACTTGTTTTCTAGTTTGAACTGTGATTATTGATTATCCAAGGTATTGCGAAGAAGTCTTAGTATCAAGGATAACTAGTTTGAGAGCATTGTTGTGGTATAGCTTTTAGAATCTTTGGCTTCTATATGGCTCATGCATTATATGCAAGAAAGATAGACTATGGATTTATATTTCACTAGGTAAGCAATATTGTTTCTTAGAGGTGGGTTATTATGCTTATCCATTGCCTAAGCATTATTGTTTTCTAAGCGTGGGTTATTAGGCTCATCGAGGACCAAGGGAAATGAAGCATTGGGATACCAAGGTACAACAATAGCCTTTAGATAATGGGTACCACGAGGTATTAAAAAGAAACAATGGTTGAAACCATTAAATAAATTTGTTATAAGAAAAAAACAATGGTTCCGAAACACTAAATAAGAATTTTGATTTATCTCTGGACTCATGACTTCCCTGTTATTCTGTTCTTCTTCACAATCGCTTGATTTCTTGCTAACCTCAGCTTCGTGGGTCAAATCGCTAAAACAATTGCTCTGAGAAGTAGAATTCACTCGCAGTATGCCCACTGGATCCCCTCGCATGCCATGTAGATGTATCATGCCATATGTGTTTCTCTAGGCCTATAGTCTATATGGTACATGGATTGTTAATAAGTATGAAATGGAGGCACGTGTACTCAAAATCAAGTCGGTGGAGATACAGCTATAAAATAAACAAATGTAACGAAGGAAAAAGGCAGAGGTGCAGCAGTAGAAGTCGACGTCCGGATTCGGCTTGTCAGAGGTGCAGAAGCCGACGTTGCTTTGTCGGCTGATCGGTTTTGCTGGTTTAACCTGCCGTGCAGGTATCGTGATTGCTTGTAGGCACATCTGAGCGAAGATCTTTCATGTCGGGTTTGTGTAAAGCGATGTTCTGAATCTGCTGTTCAGTACATCGGTTGCTTGTGCAGTACATCAGAAGCTTGGTTGCAGTTATCCAGAGTTTGCTGAGAGTTTGCTGAGCCTTGTAAACCTTGCTGGCCATTTGTTGCTCCGGTTTTTTTAACTGGAAGAGATTGTATTGCGGTGAATCACCTTGCTCTGGCTTTTCTAGCCAGAAAGTTATTTGTGCAGCGAATTGCTAATCACTGGTCCACAAAGGTTTGAAGTGATATTACAGTTGCTTTATTGCATCTTGTTATTTCTGTTTTCATAAAATGAAAGAGGGACGAACAGTGATGAGGAGATGAAGAAGTCGGAGAAAACATGATATCGCTGATAATCTAGCAAGTAAGAAATGATATCGCTGATAATCTAGCAAGTAAGAAATACAAAAGCACGTTATGTAGTCCATGTCATCTTTGTTGTACCATGCTCTTTCTATATCTAGTATGACTTTCATAACAGATCAGATATATATTATGTACTCATGTTTCCCAGTAGTTCCGAGCTAAAATTATACACAGTTGCAAATATAGAAAAAAAATGATGTTTACCATTTGGAGCAGCGATAAAATGAATTACAGCAGAAATAATGCTTGATGGATAAAAAACAACAGAAGACCCAATGAGAAACCTGATATGGAAAAATTAAAAACTTACATGGGATTTCTGAGTCGTTTCTGGTTAAAGAAACGCCTCCCTTAATGACTTTGCTTCGTTTTAATGTATAGGGGAACTGCAGTTGGGATGGCATTCCGACACTTAGGGAGGGGCCCCGCGACCGGCCGGAATGCCAGACCAACTGCAGTTCCCGTGTGCCGGAATGCCAGACCAACTGCAGTTCCCCTACAATATAGAAGTTGGGGATTGATTTTGCTACAAGAACTCTGCTACAAGAAAAATTGAAGAAGTCGAACTTTGCAGCACTGCCGGAGTTGCATTTACCTGTACTTTGAAGCACTGCCCGATTTGCATTTGCCAGGATCTGCTCGGATTTGCCCGGATCTGCCCGGTTTTGCTTGGTGTGTTTGCTCGGATCTGCTCGGCTTCTTATGCTGCTCGGATCTGCTCGGCTTCCTATGCTGCTCGAACTGGCATGCATTCTCTGTTTGCTCGGATCTTAGGCTTCCTCTTGCGGCAAACAAGCCGTTTCCTCTTGCGGCGGTCGAAACCCTAACACAAGCCAGCCGGTCAGAACCCTAAAATAAAACACTGAAGAAAACCGGCAGAGCAGGTAACGCGGAATCAGGGGACCCGAATGGCATTCCGCGATATTGGCGTCGCCACGTGTCGTCGCCAAAATGCACCGTTGAGCAAAATTAAGACCCAACTTCTATATTGTCTTTGCTTCGTTTCTTTCCTCCATAGCCAGTACCCATTTCCGATCTTAACAGCCCCTAATTCCTACTGTAAATCTTCATCAAGGCCAAAATGCAAGTGAATCGAGCCTTCAATTTCGAAATCCCTGAGAACTATAGAGAGCTATATTGCCACCAAACAGGGCCTTCAAATCCTGGACATTTGCGTGCACGAAGCTATTAATTATGGGTTTCGAGGCTCTGCCATCCTCTTCAGAGATGAATTTTCAAGCTTTAGGCACCCCATCGGGGTGGGAAATCATGGATACCGAATATTGAATAGAGGATACCAAAGGATACCGAAGGTTTAAACAGCTGTACCACGCCGGAACTAACTCGACCATTACAGATACATCACACTTGAAACCTTCGGCTACATCTGTTACACTTGAAAGCTGCATCTGTACATTTCACATCACAGAGGTTGCTGGCCGCATCCAATTCATCACGGATCTAAATCCGATTGTTTTTTATTTGAACCACAAGTATTTGAGGACACGTGTTAAAAATTTAGCTTAAATGTGTTACAAACAGATAAGGTAACGTGTCAATAAATCAAATGAGAATTTGTATAGCATATTCTAAAAGAATCTTGCCTATCACAATTATATAGTTTAGATAATTATTTTATTGAAGTGCGTTACTACTTTTATGGGCCTTGGAGCATTTCTACTCCAATGTGGTGTTTTCAGCTTTTGCAAAGTTGCTCTCTCTTTTATAACGATGATTGTGGAGCATCGTTGTTAGCGAATGACATGTGACACGCCACTACTCTTAGATGACTAGATATGCCACATATGTTGCTGACATGGCTCTTCTATAAAGCCATAGTCATGCTTTATAGTTCTTTATCCAGTTTACTCATAGCCTAGCTATATCAATCTCTTTCATTCTAGCATATATGGATACAAGATTTCTTCATGGTATCAGAGCTAGAATGCAGGATGAAATGAGCGTAGGAGATAGGATCAGTTAATGGTATCAGGTCTGATCAGAGGAATTGGCATCATTTCTCTTGCATTGTGCAAGAATTAGTCTAGAACGGGTCTAGAATGTGTTGCGGGTCTAGAATGGGTCTAGAATGAAAGCTCGAGAAATCTTTGCAGAGATTCCTCTAATCTTTCAAGATTCTTCGTCTGATTAGGTTGGGGTTGTGTTTGTGGTTTAATTGGTTTGGTCGAATCCGAAGATTGGTGAAGATCTGACGATTGGTAATCTGTTGGATATTTTCGGCCGGATTGATGCTTGACTGTTCAAAGTTGGATCGTGAGATTTGGGTATATTGCAGCCTCAGTTTTTCTTATTCTTTCTTTTCTTAACTTGCCCAGGCTCTCTGCAACCAGTATCAGCCCACGGAGCTCTTAACTTTTCCCTTCCCAACCTCAACCATCGAATTTGAGCTCTGTTGCACCACACACCTCGGCTATTTTTGGACATCACAACAGCGAATTATCCTGGACCTGTATTTTTATTGCAAATCGGCATCATTCCAGTTCTTTTCGGTCAGATATAGTTTTTTCATGCTAAAGTCTGTATAAGCATTTCTATTGATGTAGGGCTTCGTGAGGATGTTGGGCTTTTGTGGTATAGATCCATGTTCAAATTTGCTGTGGGGCAGTTTTAGTTTCCATTTGAATCATCTGCATATTTTTCTTGACACTTTTAGTTCTGATTGAATGCCCGTCTTTCCTATATATATGATTAGTAGGAAAGAAAAGAAGTTTTCAGGCAAAAAAAAAATCCAAAAATCTTTTGGATGGTTCCTTTTGGCATTTATTTGGTAAGTTAATCCTTCTAGCTTCAAGTTAATCTCTTTCCTTGATTTCTTGTTTCTTGCTTAATTTCCATCATTTGCCTTTCTGTCATCTGCTCTGCTTTTTCTCCCCTTTCTTTCTCAGTTTCTCATTTTCACCTTTATCTTTTAATTGCATTAATGGCTAAAATTCCTCAAAAAATTCAAATTTCTCCTTTAAACACCTCGGCTACCCTAAACTTGCAATCTTTGGCTCTTCTTCATAACTATATGCTTCTTCCTGCTGATCAGAGATCCGAGCTCCTCACACAGTTAAGTTCTTTTAATTCTGATCCCTCCAAAGTTTGGAAATTTGGAGATTTCTCTTACTTGGTTTACTCTGCCAAAGATATGCATCATTTCAGCACCTCTCCTCCTCAATGGGACAATCTTTCTAATGATCCTCCACTGGATGCCAATGGAGCTCCTTTACAAATGGTCCCGAGGCCTGCTGCTCCATTAATCTCTGATCAGGATCTTGCTGAAGAATTCGCCTTCCAGCAATCAAGGTCTCCAGTTAACACCCAACCATTCAGAGGTATTCAACTAAATTCCCCTCTGATTTCCTCCAGAATTGATTGTCTTTCAAAATGTGATGTTATCATCAAAGTCGATTCAGTGGGATTAAGGGTTGAAAAGCTTTGGGATCATTTGCTTAGGCTTCACAAAGGGATCATCATTAACTCTATCTATTGGCTCAACTACCCTTATCTTCTAGCTGAATGTGGCTGTGAGAGAACCTCCAATTATTTTCTTAAGCTTGGCAAATCTACCTGTGACACCTATCAGCTTACATTTCTTAAATGGTATCCCACCTTGCCTTTGAATGAATTCAGTAAATTTCATGTTGCCTCTGTTACCATGAGTGATCTCAATCCCATCTACTGGAATGTAGACTGCTTTTCAAAAATTTTCAACTCAATTGGCACATACTTGACAACTGAATTCTCACCTTACAGACCTCCAAAATGCTTTGCTCAAATTGATATATCCAAAACTGTCCCAACTTCTATAGCTATCACTGATTACTTTGGGAAACAAATTAACTTGCAGCTTAATTAGGTTGGTTTACCAAGTATTTGCCAAAAGTGTAACCATAGACATAATCATCTTGAACAATGTGACAACGTGGTTGTTAACACAAGTGTGAAGGAGAACATCACCAATCAGACTGGTCTCCCTCAAGTCAAATCAATCTCAGGGAATCAGGAAAATAGGCAATCCACTCCTTGGAAAAGAATTAATGGGAGTCAGAAGAGAATCTCTAAGCAAAGAGAACTAAAAGCTAGGGAAGTTTCTCCCAAGGGTCTTGATGCTGCTCTACCTCAAAATTTCTCATATGCTCTTGACAGTCAGTCAAAGGTCAAGATTCTCAACAAAGGCATTCTTATAAAAGAAAATTCTGCAGCTCCACAAAATAACACAGGTGGTTCTGACACAAGCAAGAATTCCTTATATAATAGATCAGATTCTCTGAATTCTAGATTACTGAAAGAAAAGATGCCTTTGACTACAAAGAATTTTGATCTTCACGGTACTTTGAAGAATATTCTCAGCCATTCTAATTCAAAACGAGAAATATCAACAATTAAAATATCGCCACTTTACGTAAATGGCAAGAAAAACTTTATTTCAAGATATTCTACAGGTACATCTTCAGATACAGATTATGAAGTTCCATTAATTATGGAAGGAAATACCAATATTTCTACTGATAAACAATGTAATTACACTATCAAGCTGGATAGCCAAATCAAAAACACAAGCTAGTATGGCAAAAGCAAATCTGACAAATCTGGAATTTAAGTTTTGTCAATGTCTTCTGAGGAGGATCATGATATTATTTGCTCCAACAACTTCAGTGTTCTTGCAGACCTAAATGAAGACTACTTGGATGGTAATTTGGAATCAAACTTGGATCCAAATTTGTTCCCAAATAAGACTGTTCACCCCCCAGACCCTTCTCATATTATTTCCAAGAAAATTGATCTCCCCGAACCTTCAATTGCTCAATTACCTCAAGTTGACCTTATTGACCTCTCTCCCTCTTTTTCCACTGAACCAAATATCCTTCCTTGCCATAAACAGGATGAGATTATTTCCCCATACACTGAATCTTTGTTAAAAGAGTTAATTGTACCATCAGTTGGATATGAGGTTACAATCTCAACAGATCAGGCATATCAAACAAAAATGGAAAATTTGAAAAGTTTTTTGGACAAAGAACCAGCAAAGGTTTCAGATTCAGCATGTGACAATCATATAAGCCAGGAGTTACTTATGGACACTTTCGAATATCTGAAAACAATCCTGCCTCAAGGAATTCTGAAGAAATTCAACATCAGAATATGCAGACTCAACTTTGTTCCAGGCAAGATCTTTCCTCTATAGACTTTAATTCCTTTCATTCTCAAGGTAAAAGCAAGTTTAATGCTATTAACTCTTGTGATAATTCTGAGTTAAATCCTAATATGGTTTCTTCTGATCCTAAAGCTTGCTGTAACTCTAAATTTTGGACTTGTCCTCATGCTACTAATACTGAATCTGACACTGATCTGGAAAAAGAAAATCTATGCCCTCAAGGTAACATATCTACTGATTCTTGGGATGATGATTCCTATTTAATCAATAATTCTATTCATACAACTCTGATAACCCGCAAAGGTAATCGATCACTTCTTCTACTTCTATTTCTCAAAGAAGACATAATAAAAGGAAAAAGAAATTGAAATCAGGCAAGCTCAAAGGGACCTCATATCTCTCAAGTACTCCAGCTGCTAATACAAGAAATAGCTTGAGAAGGATCACTAGGAGCCACTGCTCTTAATTTGTCTTTGGATCTGTCCTCCTCGACTTTATCTCCCTATCTTTCTTAATGAAGATTCTCTCTTGGAATCTCAGGGGAATCAAAGGCCCTCTTAAGAGGAGAAGGGCAATTTCTCAAATCAGATCCTACAACTCAAGATATCATTCTTCTTGGGAGCTCGGGCTCCCAAACTTTGAGTGCTCAATCTTGGTGATTGGATTGGTCAAAGCTACTCCTCAATTTGATTGAGGCCTCGCACATTATCACAGGTATTTGTATTATTTGGAGGAATTTCATTCATGAAAATGTTTACAATAGTCCTTGCAGAACTTGGCAGTCTGTCATTCTTAAGCATGGTGATCTCTCCTTTGGTATTATCAACATCTATGCCTCCACTGATTCTAGAGCTCGAGAAAAAACTTGGCTGGAACTCAATACATGGCTTCTCTCTCAAACCTGTCAAACATGGATTTTAGGTTTCAACAATACCCCTACTTGGGATCTTAAATGTGGCAAGAATCTTAACATGTTTGTTTCTGAGAGGACCAACTGGGATTATTTTCTGGATCAACATCTTTTTAATTATATCCCCTCATCTACTGCAAGATTTACCTGGCCCAATAAGCAAACTGGAAATGCTAGAGTATTCTGCACCCTAGACAGATTCTATATAAATAATATTTCTAATTCTTTCTGGGATAATTGTGTAGTTTTTTTTTTTTTTTTTTTTTTTGAAGAAATGGCAGATTTTTGTATTCATTAGATCATGAAATACATTAGGCTAGCTATATAGTAGTAGCTAGTATAAAAAAGTAGTACCTCTCCTTTATAATATAGGAGTATGTAGTTACTGTTAAACAAAAACCTCATAGGCACTCGCCTTGAGTTTTGCAAAATATCTAACTTAATATAGACTATAAATAGAAGTCCCAATAAAAGATAAAAGATAAGTACTAAACTGTTTTAGTATCAGACTGTTTTATGCTGTTGCAAATAAAGAGTCCTGAGGTTGGCTTTTAAGACATGTCGACCTCTGCCTGCATAAGATCATCAACGGTGAACTCAGCAATAACCTGTCTCCCAAAGATCTGCAACCAATCATCCAGCTCCTGTTGTTCAGTAGACTCATTGCTATTTCAATCCTCTGTCCTTGTTCCTTCTCGTACAATTTTTTGAAGATAGGTTTCAGTGTATTGTGTTCCCACACAGCCTCAGTTTTCAGAATCCTCTTGACTACCTTTGTGTAGTTTTCAGTGATGAATCCACATCTATATCTGACCACCAACCTCAATTCTTGTCTACCAAGCATAATATTATCATGAAAAGGTCAGGAAATATCCCCTTCAAGCTAAATTGTTCTCTTCTTGACTCTGACACATTCACTGCTGAATTTACATCATTCTACAATTCCTTGCCAAGAGTGAGAGCAGAAAACTCCATGAAAGCCTTTTATTCTAATATCAAGCTCTCTAAATCTTGGATAAAAAGCTGGTCCAAGAATCTTCATGACTCCAAAATTGCTGAGAAGAACAATTATCTCCAGAGAATGAAAGAAGTAAGATTAAATCTCCAAACTGATCCTTTGAATTCTAATCTCCATAGGCTAGAGGAAAATCTTGAAATGTCCATTAGAGCTATAGAAGAACATGATGCCAAAGGTGCTGTTATCAGGAGTAAACTTAAATACCATTCTTGTATGGACAGCAGTAATTCAAAAATTTTCTACAAGGTGGCCAAAAATAGGATCCTGAAAACCCAGTTATCTCATATTGTCAAGGATGATGGATCCTCAATCTCAGATCATTCTGATATCTCCAATTTCTTCCATGACAAGTATAAGGATATCTTTGCTAAGCCATCTGATAATATTGCTCAATCTATCTAGGGAAATAATTTCAAAGACTTCTTGAGCAATCTGCCAAACACATATCCTATTTCCACTTCTCCTGACATTGAGAATCTCCCTCCGAAGGCGAGAAAATTCTACTATACAATCTCTTGGGAAAAAAAAAAGCCACAGGTCTGATGGTGCGCCTATTGAATTCTACATTAAATTTTGGGATATCATTAAATGGACTGTTGCACATGATTCATGGTTTTTGGAATCTCAATCACTTACATCCCTCTATCTGCTCTGGATTTATCACCATGATCCCAAAAGTTGACAACCCTTCCAAATTTATTCACTGGAGGCCTATTTCCTTAACTAATTCTTCCTATAAGATCTGTGCTAAAATAGTTGCCAAATCTTGAGAAAGTTATCAGCTCATGCCAATACGCTTTCCTCCCTAATAGATTTATTCTTGATAACTATATT
Organism: Isoetes taiwanensis; assembly: GCA_021234155.1. Classification (NCBI taxonomy): domain Eukaryota; kingdom Viridiplantae; phylum Streptophyta; class Lycopodiopsida; order Isoetales; family Isoetaceae; genus Isoetes; species Isoetes taiwanensis. Next base: position 18,191,976 of record JAJEKV010000013.1, read on the forward strand.
GCGACTATGGAGGGTCTTCACTTTGAATTCCTTGACTAAACAGCAATTGCATTTTGTTAAAGCCGGATTTCTCCAAAGCATTCGATCTTGTCGGATGGGGACTTCCTAGAATTTGCCTTAATTAAGCTTGGCTATCTCCGAAAGATTATTAAGCTCATTATTGGTCTCAATCAAAGATCTCAATATGCCATCTTAATAAATGGATCTCCTCTAAATTCTTCCCTTTGGCAGAGGTGTTAGGGGTGTCCATTAGCTCCTATATTTATTTATTGCGGTGGTGAAATGCTTACCTTTGCCATTCACTATTACCGAGAATGCATGCAATCTACATGGTCTCACTCTTCGACGACAATTCAACACTCACTATATCTCAATATGCGATGATACCTTCATTTGTTAAAAAATGATCCAATAAACATTGATTCTTTCTTCGGGATCATTGACTCTTTCGATCTTTGCCGGGGTTTATTTAAAACGAGGGGACAAGTGTGTCATAATTGGGGATATTTCGTGGATAGCATCTCCGGAATTAAATGCATTCATTCAAATGACTCTACCAAACTTTTGGCATGCCCCCTATCCTCGAATCCATCTATTAAAGGTCTTTGGTCCCCAATTATTTCTGGATCAAGAAGAAGTTGTCAAATTATGGTTCTTGTCTTTCCTTAGTAGCTAGCGAACTATCATTGCCAACTTTCGGCCATTACCCGACTCCACATCTATTTTCATCTCAGCCCTCCTTGCCCCCAAAAATCTATCTATCAACAACTTGAAAGGATTATCGGGAATTTTATCCGGGGCAAACATCATATGGTAAATTGGAAATCTGTTTCTAAAAAGTAAAATTCATGGGGGGGCTTGGTTGCAAAATCTTCTTCTCCAAGGTTATGCATTAGCGGTAAGTATGTATGGAGATCCCTGTTTCAATCAAATAACCACTCAATATTTATTAAACACGGCTATCTTTGTAGTTTTATAAAGGGCATCCCTCTGTGTCTCATCACCGCCTTCTTCGCGCCTTCTTCAATCTTTCTCGGCTCCAACACATCTCCTCCTGATGAGAACATTATTCTAGCCCTGGAACCTATCTCATAGAGCCTTCAAACATGTTGACCTTCAAGCTTGCCATCTTAGATCTCTATTTTTACGGAATCCGCTTTATCCAATGATACTTCATCCCTCCGGCTATAATTCATCCTAGAATTTACAAGAAATGGAGTGAATTCAATTTCCTCACTTTGGGGATCTCGAGAGTCAACAACGGATGGATCACTTGGACCCGCCTTCAAGAAAATTAGGGGAACAATTTCGTCCGGAATCTTTTCAAGCATATCTTTTTCGGAAAATTAATGAATCTAATTTAGACTCTAATTCCATTTCCTCTCATGATTGGACCTTGAACAACAAACATACATACAAAAAGTTTCCCGATATACAAATTTAGAGTAAATCTGATTCAGCTTCCAAAGCTAAAATTTCCCGGAATATCTCCACTGACATCGAGCATAAATTGTTTCAAAGTGTTTGGAAATCCTTCTTATCTCCAAAGGTCAAATACTTTATTTGGCTTATTGCAAATGGTAGTGTTCCAAACCTTCAATCTCTTGCCAGACATCAGTCTAGAAATGCAGTTCCTATTGATTCTCATTGTCCCTTGCAATGTAATGAAATTGAAGATTTGAATCATATTTCTTATGTCCCAAGTTAAATTCCTTTTTTGCCTTTGTTTCCTCGCCAGAATTTACAATTCCCAAGCCCAATTGCCTTCTAAATTCCCTTCTAAATGATGATGCTTTTATTAACTCTTTAAATTTTATAGCATTATGGAACATTTGGAAACATAGGAATAGATGCTTACATGGCAAGCATTCAGTTTCATGTACCTGGATCAAATTGCATTTTATTTATGATCTAGAGCTGTCAGCCACTTATAACAAAAGGGAAACACATTTCGAGGAGAGATGGAATCATTTGGGAGTCTTCAATGGTCACTTTAATTTGTTTAGATTACATTGTCATGATGAATTTGCTAACAGTGACATTTTATCTATCAGATTACATGATCAATTCAGGAGGGATCTAGAACATGAATATCAGATTTATGTTGAACAGCTGATGGACAATGATATTGAATCTTTGGACAGGTCTAGTTAGGGGCAGAACTGAGGTGGACATCCTTGATATTCCTGATAGTGAGCTTGATTGGACCATTGAATTCTGCAGAGGCACTTATCTAATGCATGAGTTATGGTGGTTCTTAGATAGATTTGGCAAAACAACATGTCGAAAGGCGGTTTGATTTCTACAGGGGATGCTACTATTATCATAGAGGAATGGCAGATGCTTATGGTTCTCTCATCCTTATGAGGGCCACTATTAACTCTGATACTCTGATTCAGGAACTTAACTGGGGGAACAATCGAATCCTCATCATTAAGCCAGATTACCCAGCTCATTTCAACTATCTTAACTTTTACCATTTTTAACTTAGCCTTCCCAATCCTATCTTCTACCACTTTCCTTTTGTCTATCTTTTGGCTCCATAATTTACCATCTAAGCATCCTCTCATGGTTTGAAATCCACTTGAATCTCGACTATCGGTTCTATTGCAGGTCTTCTATTATTCAAGCGTGGTTTTATCATGTTTTACCTTCATATCACTATTTCACTCACTGTTGCTCCAGCAGACTCTTTGTGGATCCTCAATCCACATCTATGTTATAATTATTGTAATTACTGCTATTACCTACAGTTCTTTTGTCATGTTCCCACATTGACAATGAACTTTATTGTACTTTTCTTCTATAATTAATGGAAAAAACTTCATTCTCTCAAAAAAAAAAAAAAACCCGTCACCAACTAGCATACGCTAGACCAGCATCTACCTCGGTCAATCCCTTGGTAGTATTATCATCCTACTATCTAAACTGAACAAGCCAGTCTAGACTAGTACCTCTTTTTCCAAAGCCTAAATAATTTGAAGACCATTGATAACTGACTACAACTTAAAGCATATGCCTGATGAGACTGAAACTCTTTTCCATATATTTAGACTGAGCCAAAAAGAAGAACTACATCTTTTAGACCTTTATCAACGTGTCACATCATATCTTGAATCATGTCATCTTTACGGATGAAATTAGATCATTCACCCTAAATACCTTCAATCATATTTCATGTTTGAAATACAGAAGTATAAAAGCATTCTAGAAATGAAAGTTGACAATAATAACCGGTTTTGACTCTGTTTTACGTCATTAAGATTTTTTTTTTTTTTTTTTTGAAGGACGAAAGCCAAAAAGTTTATTAATCGAGGAAAAAAGTACAAAATTTACATGTCTCATCTAACCGTGTAAGCACAGAGATGCCATGGGAACACGAGCACGGAGCACAATGTACTTTACCCGTAATAGGAGACTAATGATAAGAATCAATTCAAGATATTGCCCGAATCCGATTATCGTTCCACCGGTTTGTCAAAGGGGAAGAACACTTCGTGAGGGTCAATATCTTTTTCAGGCCACTATAATAACACTGCGGTAAAAAAATAAATGCCAACGGAACCAAGATGAAATGCCCTTTGTTTAGCCGGAGGCCATGCGTTGGGATAGGGCGCCAAAGAATGCATCGGCCATCAATGTCTTATATTAAACAAACCTTTTTAGCCGACCATCTTTGGGTTGAACCTCGGGACAATCAAAGCGACAATGCTCAAGAGTCTCAACGTCCGAAGGCTCCTCCCATCACTATGGGGATATGCGAGGGATCATAAAGCGATGCCGAAGGCATGTCCCATGGACTTGTGGATAACACGCCACCCTACGGAGTATAGAGACTTTAGGTTGGAGCAACCTATCCCAAAGCCATCGCCATATTTCGACACAAAGTGGGTTGTGGAACATGTAGGTGCCACCCATCTGGCAACCAAGGGGTTGTGGTGCTAAAAAGAAGGCTTTATTCGATCGACAAATTGCTTGCCTTTTGTGAATATTTTCATGAAATGATTTCATGGCACCCCTTCGAAGACCAACTTGCACTATGAGAGGCAAATTTTCATGCAACCTTCTCCCATAGAGATACATCCCAACGAGAGGCCTCGGACTTTGCCTGAAATTCAAAGCCAAGACAAGAAAACCCTCCTCATACCATGCTTTAAATAGAGACAACACCGCAAGAACCCATCATCCTCTGTGTAGGGGATGAACCGGCTGCCAATGGAGTCTTGTGGGGAGAAGGCGGTGGTGCCACCACCATGGTCTCCATAGGGTGTGGATAGAGGGCAAGGCCGAAGAAAAGATGTCCGATCTGCCTCCCATTCTTTGCCAACAAGCCACGCTTTCCCGAGAAGCATGAAGGAAAAAGGCTCAAGTCCAAAATAAGGCCCAATTTAGGACTGGTTTGACGACCTTCTTGCCTAGAGGGACATGCGAGTGACCAAACTTGTCTAAGAAGGAACGTGAACCGAGTCATCCTCACCATTCGAGTCTCAAAATGAACTTTGAAATAAGCACTTTGCTCTGCAGAAAGAAGTCCATCATACCCGGACCATCGCCCATTTTGGAAGGATGCGCCGACCAAGCCACCTTAACCATTAGACCTTCCATCCCCGATTCCTTAAATAAAGTTCGAACTATTGCAATAAGCTCAATGCACTTTGATTCGTGGTGCTAGCAAGATGGGATGCCATATAAACATGGGTACTACTAAGGACCGAATTTGGGCCTTTGTAATTTTACACTGCAAGAGACAACTTAGCAAAGTGGACCACCGAACAAGTGCTTCTCCAAACCCCTAATGATCTCCTCCCATGCAGCCCCCATGGTAACATGGATACCAACCGGAATCCCCAACAACTTGATGGCCTGTCCATAAGTAATTTCCATGGATAATCGTTGAACACATGCGAACCGGATTATCCAATGTCCACAAAAATGTACATGCCTTGCCACCCACAAGAACAGGAAGCGATGGAAAAGTGTCTAAAAAGCATTTTGGCAGCAACAAGATTTTCATCATTAGCGACTAGGAAGAGGAATGTCGTCACCGCATATTGATTGCAAACCTCTTGTGTGCGTTCTCCATTGAGACCATGGAGAAGTCCCTACGTGTCGTTGCAATGGTGAATAAGCTGTGACAAAGCCCTGCAACAATTGTGAAAACAATGGTGCTAAAGGGCATCCTAGCGAATACCACGACCAAGTGAAAGGCATGTGACGACTCACCATGGAGCAGGCGACGGTCGCCCCGCGTAGATATCTTCGACTTCATAATATCGAGCGTGAATTGTTCCCCAAATCCCAATCTTAGCATACAACTTCGCATGAATTCCCGGTGACAAGTCATAAGCTTTTGCAAAATCAAAAGCTTAAGATATACAACCGGAAGGTTTTGCCCTACGTGCCCAATAAAATTCCCTCATAGCGCGGCGGCAACATTATTCAAAATGCCACCCGTTTGGAAGAAAAATCCATGCGGGTTGTTGAGATGGACTTCTGCCAAGATGTCCTTTACCCGGCTGCAAAGCCTTGGAGAAGATCTTATATACGGATGACGCCAATCGAAATAGTCTGAGGATCCTTGACCTTGGGGATGAGTGAGATGGCACCTGTGTTTTAGAATTCTATCCAACGCGGGGACCTCTTTTTTTAAAGTCCGGAAAAGCATCATACACATATCTTAAAGCATTCCCAATACTCTTTTCCAACTCAATTGGCAAACCATCCAAAAACGGGCATTTGCCTCTTTTCGACCTCAAAGACTCCATGATTTTAAATCGTCACCGGTCATAACCACCTCTCTATTGACTTCATGTTGCTCACCGTAGATGATGGGGAAAATCCTAGATAAAACAGCATCTTGCATTTCTGATTGAAAGGGAAGATGCTTCTCAGCAAAAAATGTCTGCTGACACCAAGCTTGTTTCCCAGCTACAGCTATAGTCTCTTTTCGAAATCTCCATCATTCTTGAAGCCTAGTCCAACTACAAAAGCAAAGGGAACAATGGGAAGAAAATCCCGCACTGCGATGTCAATCAAGACTCGTTAGCCGCGTAAAAGCAGATCAGGCAAGGGCCAAAAGGTACATTGGGATTTTCAGCTCTTCGCTGATTACCCATTGTGCCTTTTGCCCTGCCACTTAGAAAAAGCTAAAAGAATGAAAGGAGAAAAAAGCAACTGCGTAGACTCGTCCAATAAAAAATACAATGGCAAATTGACTTAGCTAAATTCTATGCCATTTCAGAAATATTTATGCATTTGCATATTAAATGATGCCATCATGAGTATATAGGCCATCGAATCAGCTTATATCAATCTATCAAGATTTTTGAGTCTGGTACACTCAGCACCATCATCACACCATATGCACAAACCTGTTCATAAAGATTACGTGACAATTTGAATATCCTCCCATGTAAGAGCAATGATAAGTCCATAAGACTTGTATAAGTAAAGGGTATTTTGCTGTAAGCTCATGTCACATGGACTTGGAAACAAATTTAACCTAAAAGTTCAGCTTGTAACATACTGCTGTAAGCAGAGATGCGAAGAAATAGAAGTATTATGGATGCATTTTCCAGTATAAAGTCAAGTAACTGCATGCTAGAGTTTTATCTAACAACCAAAGCAGTAAGAAAATAGAAGGCTTTACTTAGCAAATCAATTGCATTCTCTGTATACATTTAGAAGACTGACTCCAAAAATATTTCATAAAACCTGAATGATTCTGGAAGTTGTCACTATGGGCAGTTGCAAGTCCTTCATGCAATTCGAACTGGAACTATGCTATACATGGCATCTGCACAGTCCTCCAAGCTTTCGCCTTGGATCTCTAGATGGTGAAGAAAAGCTGTCCAAAAAACTGGCTCTTCATTTGAAGCGATAACCAGCTTATCGGCAAAAAACGTAGCTTATCCAGGCTTCTGTATTATGGAAAATTGGCTTTCATAACATGACCCAGAACTTGCTAAAGAACATGCTAAAGATCTGGCATAAGACTCATGCATCCCAACTTCGTACTTCCAAGGCATGAACTGTAGCTATAGAGTACAGTATTTCAGAGTTCTTTTTGGATTGAAGTATTGCTACCAGAGAAGACATGAAGCAACAAAGCCTACTGCAAGAGAAGACATGAATCCGTGAGCCCATATTTGGGGCATATGTTTCGAGTCCTTGGAGATCCGGACTGGCTGTTGCATGTAGCCGCTCAAAACTAGGGCATCAGAGAAACTCTAAGACTTGCGTTTTCCGTTCAACCATTCCAGCTTTTCCCTAATACCTATTCTGGTCAAAGCACACTGCAAACTTGCAGCAAAAATTAAATTCAAAGCACCATTATAAATTTTGGCTGCCATTATTTATACCCATAGGGCTATCTTCACCATGTTGTACATAACCATAGCCAGTATTCCTTAGAAAGCCAAAGGAGAAACTTTCTATTAATATCAATCTATGCTCCATTCGAATATATCTACCATGGTTTGAAAATACATCCGTATTTATCTAAAGAAGAACATTGCATTGTGTATCAAATAACTCCAATTGGTCCAAGTCTGGAATTTCTTAGGTCTCAATTGCCTTAATGTGACCAAGGAACGTCCTAGTTCCAGCTTTTTGTCATAATTTTATTGCCATCACTTTGGCTCTAGCCAACACTTGGCTTACTCAAAAGCGTATATCCCACTGATCATAATTGCACACCATGTATCATTGCCATACAGTCTCCTAATGGATATTTGCTTTAGAATTGACAACAAAAAGACAAACATGCCTTGCTCAGTTGCCCATAATTGCAATAAAAAAAATAAATAAATAAATAAATAAATATTTCAGGCAAAAAAAAAAAACCAAAAATAATTACATTTGGCATCAGAAAGAGGGTTCTGGTGTGGACGCATGGGGATTGTTAGGAGCTCTAAATTCCAGGTTGTGGTCAGCGGCCAAATTTGGGCAGAAGCTTTGCTTTAGAGAGTCGCCTTCCAGGCCTCCAAAATTGTGGGCTATTTATCATATTTGGAAGCCCAAGTTCTGATTGATTCGGCCATTACACAGGGTTATAGAATCGGCTTCTGAGGAATTTTTTTCTGGGTATTCTTGCCCTCTTTGGTACTGGGATTTAGCTTCTTGAATCCTAATTGTGGAGCAACTCGTTTAGAATTTTGCACGCATCCACGCAAAATCGGGGTAATCAACACTAATTGAGAGCTTTGGGGTGCTAAAATTTAAATGGAAACTAGTTAAGGCTTGCCAGGGCTAGTTTGAAGAATCAGCCCCCTCTATTATAGAATCCAAGCTTGTGCAACGGATTGAAGCAGATGGCCCTTCCCATTGAGCGAATCGGCCCCCCTGGCGCTGAGTACAGGAAAAAATACCAAAAATCTTGTGTAGTTTGTCTTATCACAGGCGTGGGGAGGGAGGCGGATTAGTTCAATGGAGGGACTCTACTGTAACTTTCCAGGCGGATACACTGATAGAGGGGGGCAGTTCAACCTCCCCCGTGAGCCAAACCCAAACAATTTAGTTTGGGAATTTCACTTCTTGAATTCTAGTTGTGGAACAGCTCTTTTAGAGTTTGATACGCATCTTGTCGTAGTCATTTGTCTCTAAATTCAAACTCTTTATTTGTTCTGGATTTGTATGGAATTAATTCTTTGTCAGTCAATTCAATTCAAGTCTTTGGATTGATTAAACAATTCCAGGTTCTTCACGCTTCCGATTTGCATGACATGGGTCCAAAGGATTAGTTCTATAAATTTGACGTCGGACTTCATTTGAAGCCCTGGCTATGCCCTGAGCACGCCCGCTCTGCACCAAAATTCCTGAGCAGCGGCTCAATTTCCGTCCTGACCCAGCTCTTCAAAGGCAAGCCGGAGCTCTATTATTTCCTTTTTGAAAGAAATGCCCCTGCTGGATTTCACATATGTCAAGGATATCGCTCCCGCTATACACAACTTTGCCGATTCGATTATGTTGATAAAGAAAATAGCAAGCCCACGAATAGCTCTGCAGGCAAGGTTTTGCTGTGAAAAAGAAAAAAGGGGGCTCCGACGAGGATTTTATTAGGGTCTTTCTTTTATAGGTTCTTCTGCAATACCAATTTTCGCACATGGGAGCTCCAAATGCTCCTCACAAACTGAGGAATTCGAACCAAAACTCCAAATTGAGGTACAATCCTGTGCTCTGCCAAGAACAGGAAGTATAAAGATGGAGCCAAGTCCTGGGGCAAGATCATTCGACCAAATTTTGTAGCTCAGTTCTCTTTTCTGCCTTCCGGAATGCTTTAGAGAGCAGGTTTCAAGCCCTTTTCTGCTAAAAATCTTTTCTATTTGTTCATCACGTTTTTCTTGTGCAGAGAAGTGATTAAAGACAACTTATTTTGTAATGGTAAGTGTCACTACTACTTTGACCTTCCTTAAATAAACTCTTACACCTCCTACAAACTAGATAACCTACAACTTTTTACTCTATGCTCATTCAAACTTAGAGGAGACATATTAAAATTCAACTCCCATGGCGCGGGCTTCACCAGCCAAATTCTTGTAAAGATATACAATTGTTGGGCCATACACAATTTATATGTTTTTCATCTTTCTTATGAATGTAAAATGTGTAGATTTCTAAAGGTATTTGATCCTATTCATAAATGACATATAAGACCTGAATCATTTCTAGATTGTTCCTGAATCGTAGAGGAGGCCCGGGGGGTTCACCTATACTATAGGCGGATATGCCATCTGCGTTACTCATGTAACCCAAAAACCTATTGTATACGACACATTTATATCAAAAACCCCTTGTAATACGACTAGTCAATGGTAAGGAAATGCAACCCATATCATACATTTACATGCCAAATATGCATTACAAAGTAGTCCTTTCCTTATATATACGTTCTTTCCCTCCCCCCCAATCTTATTCGTATTATTACTACTATATCCTTATTAACAATAAATATTTATGATCTAACGAACGTGAACTTGTGATAGAACATAAATGCATCTAGTGAAGACAGACATGTTTAAACTATATTCCTTATTTTTTGGTAAGTATACGATACGACTAAACTAATAAAAAACCCCATATAGTTCATGCAGATGGTTCGTACGGCATATACTTGGTGCACCCCCTTGAGAGGAGGTGCTAAATTATTCCTAGAAGCGGTCGTCTTCATTATTTCTTGCATTTATGAGTCTAACTAACATGGTTGATGCACAATTCATGCTGTTAGACGTCAAATCCTATTTGTCAAGGTTTATAGTTAAAGAACATGTTTTTTAATCTCTATATACATGGAATCATTAGTTTTTATACTATTGTCATTTCTTGTGAGAATGTGGTATTTTCACGCATCCCCACCCCACCCCTTTTTGTATAGACAGGGCATACACTATCACACGGAGGGCTGGCGGCGAACCGGCAAAATTGGCTATCCTGATACATTTTCACATTTTTTAACGAATTGGGGCAGAGGTTATTTAGGTTAGGATGGATTCCATTGGATAACAATAGGAAGGCAAATTCAAGAAATTTCTTGTGTCCTTGAAGAGCTCAGGAAGAGCCACTATCACTTATAATCTGGGTCTGTAATTGCTCGAACATTATGTGGATGTTTCTAGAGGTCATTATCATCTGGTGAAATAAAGTAGCTATCTATATCCTTTATTATAAAATTTTACTGTATGTCTGTCGGGTGCAAATATTCTTACCCTGGTTTTGGTGATTCCGGTGAATACTCTCCCCATGGAATCACCAATCGTCAGCGGGATCCGTTCCGAGGCCCCCGGTATTCGTACTCGCAGTCCGCGTGTACCTTACGATGGATCCCAACCATCCGCTCTGCAGCAGAGGTCCATCTGGCCGTCTATTTTTTATACCTTCCGGTGGAATCACACGTTGAAAAATACCGCGACGACGGAATCACCGCCCTTTTATTCCACGGGGCCCGAATCACCATTCAAATATCCTAGTAAAATTCAAATTTTTGGCGTCCCGTTCTTCTTAAGAACTAGTGCGGCTATGGCGGTTTGTTCCGGCGATAGATGGCGATTGAAAAAAAAGCCATCAATGGAGCTTTAATCAGTTAAATCTTTTAGTATAAGGTCAGATTTGGCTCCTTTTTATTCTAACCCTTTTTTTTACTGCTTTCCGAATCTACCCTAGTTTGCGCCAAGCTTTGCGATGGCCGGTTCGACTTTCGGCCGAGGATCCGAAGAAGACCGGAAAGGTGAGGTGTTCCAACAACTGGAAGGATTTGGATTCATAACTTCCGGACGACGAAGGGGAACGTGATGCAGGAGGCAGAGTTTCTATTGCAGGCTTTGATTCGCGAGGTTTTCTTGGTGCAATGAGGTTTCTGTTTCTCTGTTTCCTCTGTTTTCCCTCTGTTTTCCCAGGGTTATGCCCCCTCTCCCAAATCAAATAAGAATCCCCTGAAGGAGAAAGCAAACCAGGGCCGAGGGAGACCTCTTCAGCGGCTGACTTGGGCCGCTAAATCCTCTTCTACATTTGGGTTCCTTATGTACCAGGCCCCATTTCAAGCCGGTCGGTAAGACCCAAGCTGCTTTAACATTTCCACTGTTTTGAGTAAGGTTCAAGCATTCATTTCTTATTATACTTTTAGAATGAGCATGAATAGCGGTAGCGGAACTGTTGAAGCCCTAGATAAAGATGCAAAGACTCCGCATATCATGCAAAATCGCCTCTTCATTCTCCTCGCCGGTGAAGAACCAAAATCGAGTTGATTTTAATATGGAAGCTCCATAACGGATGAAGACCCTAATTCGTCACGGCGAGTTTTGGGGCGGGGATGATCTTTCTAGCTTTTGCCTTGGCTGTTGATGCCACCACAGATCTTGAGGCCTCCCTTGAGATGCATGGAAATATGAAGAAAATGAAGTGTTGCAGGCTTTTTGATTGCGGAGAGGTTTTTACGTTTTACGGAAAGTGAAGGGATTCAATTCTTTCGGACGGCTACCTCATTCCAAATTCTTGTATTCCATACAAAGAGCCTCTCATCTTTTGACATACCTGAACTAACTCCCCGTTTCTTAGCTCCATTCATGCGGGTTCTTTCATTTTGTTACATAATTTGAGCAAGGTTAGGTCATGTCGACATGTTCGGAAATACGGGGGTTTAAGCGGTTTTGTTTCTTGTTTCCTCTTCTTGTTTTTTGAAGCGACCCATGGCATTGCCGATATTGGCAAGGGGTTCAAATCCCCAACCAGAAATGTTATGGGCAGTGCAGAACATAACAATGGACATGCACACACACAGCTTGTTTTTTTTTCACCATTGGTTTAGTATTAATTTCATTCAGGATCTTCAAGTAACGTAGGCTTCCTTAAACCATCCTCAACCATTTTTTATGGAATCGGGCATAACCTTCTTCTGGGATTGGACTATCTGCCAATTTTTCCTCCCTGCCTGTAGTTATTACATACTTAAAGGTCTCCAGGTGATTCCTTCTCGAGGAATAGTACGAGGTGATTCCACGGCGGAGAATATTACCGCGGTGATTCCACGGGGGAGAATATTTACGTGGTGATTCCACAGGGGAGAATATTATCGTGCATGATTCCACGGGGAAGAATATTACAGTATGCGGTGATTCCACCCCGCAGGATCAATTCCATGTGATTCCGTCGCGTAGAATAAAAGGTTGGTGATTCCATCCGGCAGTATTTCGCAGACGTGATTCCGCCGGAAGGTATAAAATGGAGCCTGTCAGGTACGGATAACGGGGCAGGTACGGATAACGGGGCAAGAGGGTACGGATAACGGGGCAGGAGGGTTAGTGATTCCGCGGGAGAGTTTCACCGCGATGGAATCAACCAAAACCAGGGTAAGGATATTTTCACCCATGTCTGTCTTGCGTGTTGCCCTAGATCGTGTGGCTGAGACTTACTACGACTCTGATCCACGGCGGCTACCGGACAAAAAAAGTCGTGGTTATGTCTTGAAGCATGTGGTTCTCACTTTCTACAATTTGGCGAGCCCTCCAGCGAGCATCAGCGCCACAGGAGATGCCGTAGAAACTGAAGCTTTCGGGTAGTAGCCAGGTGTGGCCTTGCCTTACGATGTCTTTTTTACACTGTGCTCTACAATCCCCCTTTGCATCCGTTTTACATACTTCAAATAGGAGGGCATACCCAGTGAGCACAACAAGCCCTTCTCCCTTATCTGTTTCGGAAGCTAAAGTAGGAGGAATGGTAGAGATGGGGCGCTTCTGTGTGGGTGCCCAGGAGTCTCTGGGAGATCCTTTCGCCATAGCCAGAAGCTAGAAAGCTTAATGAAAGCCAGAAAGATGTTCCAAGAAATATGATCCGGTTATGTTTTTAAGCTTTGGATCCGTTCCAGATATTGTTAGTTTCGAGTCCAAATGCAGCAAGGAGGTTTCTGCGATAAGCAGGTTATATCATGTTGAGTTTGCAGAAACTTCTACTATAAAGCTCGCCCATTGCAGTTTGTTAGGCAAGCCCATTAATCGCCCAAAAACCGAACTACTAATAAGGTAGTTCTGAGGTTGAAATTCTCTTCCTCTAAGCAGTTGAATGCTTCAGCAATGCTAAACTGACACTTTAGGAACTCTCTGCATATATGTTACACCTGCAAGGCTGCTGTGTGTATGGAGCATAGTTGTGTATCAGAATTTAAGCTTCCAGAAGGAGGCATCACAATGTGCATCTCAAATGTCTCCCCTCTCCGAGCAGAGTTTCTCTGTGGAGCATATCTGAGCCACTTACATACTTCAGTGTTTGGAGGAGTTCTGCTTTATTTCCCTATCTCTCTTCTATCACGATCGAAGAGGCACAAGAAAGGGTTTAACCTCGAAAAGCAATCCTGAGGCACAAGAAAGGGTTTAACTTCAAAAAGCAATCCTTAGCAACTTCAAGTCCAAATCAAAGGCCACAAAATGTTGGGAAGATCATGCAGATCTCTGAAAGGTTTGTCATTTGTAGTTGTTTCCATTAATTGTGTTCGAACTCCAGACAACATTGCTGAATGGAAACCTGTGATATCATTTTCAATGTGTTATCTTAAAGAGTATGATGAGTTTTGTTCTATGTTTGTTTGCAGTTATTAAAAGGATCTATTTGCAGGACCTAAGGCAAAGCTGCGCATGTCAGACTGGGCAAAACACGGGAGGAGCAGCTGGTTTATTAGCTTCATTGTCAACATGTTGATTGTGTCAATCTAGGAAACAGTCAAAAGATTACAGGAAGAGATATCTGAAGCATATCAGATCAAGGTGCATTTTGCACTTAGCATTTGATGGACTCCACATGGAAATATGAAACTACGAAATGCACAATTTGCAAGCAACATCTTCATCAAGATGCAAAGTATTGTTAGTCATGTGCGTATAAAAAAGGTGAGAATTTTTTAATGTCTATATAATATTCTGCAAGAAGTCTACACAAATTGTCAAATGTATGCACATGGCCTTCACCACATTGAGAACATTATGCTGTAGATTTGATGCCTTTATCTGCACCTAATCCACCTCTGGCATTCCAACAGATAGAAGGCATCCTAGGTAAGAATTTTGGCAAGCTCTTTTTGTTGAAATGTGGCTTACCACAGATCCGAAGATGCACATATACTTCCCATATTTTTTCTTCTTGCATGGGTTCTTCTCATTCTGTGCAAATTCGATCTGTCTGCCATGGTTCCAAATTGTTCGAGATAAAGTTCAGCAATCTGTTCCAGCACTCAATGATATGAAAAGGGTCTCTGATCTTGCTGCCCATGGCCATGGCCAAAACTATAAGCTATTTGTTTTATGCTTTTGTTATATTTTGCTGGCAGTCTAAGAACTCATTTCTCTTTGCTGGCTCAGTATCTCATTTCTTGCATAAAAAAATCTTCAACAATTGCTCGATTAGGTTTCATTTTGGGGTGATGTCCACATTTCCAGCATATGTGTTTGCCAATAGCTATGGGCTTCAAGTGTTTCGTGCTTCATATAGTTAGAGGTTTCTGTACACACACCTTTCAATCTCATCATCTCCTTCAACATTTCAGAGGCTTCCCTCTCTGTTTGTGAACGTGGAAATTGTTTTCTATATGACTGCATTTCTTGAAATCATCAATGTCCAGATCGTGCATGACAAGGCTGTGGAAGCCCAATTTGTTTCTGTCTGCTTAGACGAAGTATTCATTTAGAATCAAGAATAGAGATCTGTGGCTTTGTAACTGTAAGTTCTTTCTATATGCATCAGTATTTTTTTTTCCATATTTCCATGTCGTATGTGGATTCGCATTACAATTCCTGCATGTGTGAGGTGTTGGACAGAGTGAATATGGCAATGAAAACGATTGCCTGTTTAAATGTTTACGAAGAAATTCCAATACAGCAATAGTATTTCAGTGTCTTAGAGGCATCGCCATTTTGTAGGTTTGCTCTATAGATATAGATTGATATAGTGGTTGGATATAGTGGTTGGAGATGGCACCACCAGTTTCATAGTTGTTGCTGGTCGTCTGTCGAAACACTGCCTTTAAAAGGAAGTTCATCCTAGCATTAAATGTGAATATTATAAAGAGGACATTATAAAGAGTTTCTTCAAGAAGACACCATACAAATTACACATGCTAGGCATTTTTTCTCTTTAAGTGAGGCCATGCGAAGCCCATGCATTAGTTGATGGCTATAGTTGCAACTTAGATATTGATGCAAATAGAGCTATAGCAAATGGCAATGCTTCATGCATCACTTTTGCTATACTTTGACATTGTATGGTTATTCTATATAGATCCCTTGAACTTGACCACCTATTTTTTAGATGGACAAGGGTTATGAGCACATCTCTACATATCTTATGCCTGACGAAAAGCGTTGTATGAAGATCTATATGAAAATTGGTATAGAATTAATTATGAATCTTAGTTAGGTCATTCCAACCATAACACTTTTGAATTAGTTTTGGATTAAGACCCCTGTATGTTATTTATGTCTCTCAGTTAGGTCTACATGTATATTAGATAGGGTTTAAAGCTGCATTTGTCATTGCCACTTCAAGGTTCAACTTCAGGGTTCTGCAACTTTCAGTTCCCTTCTACTGCCTCTTGAACATTGCAAGCTGCCCAAAACGGCGTAGAAGTATAGCATCTACATCTTAAGGGGCTTCCAAACAACAAAAACTGTACCCCATACTTTAACGTCACTTACTCATAAACAACACATTAATATCCCAATCTTCATATCACATAGAAAGCCCACCAACGGTGGGCAATTTTCTAGTATAATACTAAGATGATAGCTTGTGCAATATCTTGCTTGTTCATTTTATTGTGTGTGACAACTTTCATTGAGTCGTTAAATGATCAGTTATTATTTTGCCCCCTATTGAGTGGGAATATTTTCGTGAAAATCTGAAAAGCATTCTGGAAATGATGCACGATCTTTACTATAGAATGTTTCCTGGTGCAGATTGTCTAGTTACCGGAACAGCCAGAGATAAGTTGATTTTGCTACTTTATGTCAAATGCGGCAGTTATTTTATGGCATTTGATTTCGTCCCTTTTTGGTTTGTTAGATGGAAAAAAGATCGGGTTTGTGCTTTCGGATGGATATCCGAGTCCATGCATCTAGCTTTAGAAGTTAGCTATTGCTCCACTTGTTGTTATCCGTTGCTTTAGATTTCCATGGCATCTGCATATTGATTTATACATGAAACGGACCCTTTTTGGGAGATAAGTCGACATCTTCTAATTGGTTAGTGCCATGGTTGTTAACAGCTAAATGTTCAATCCACCCGCTTGAATTTGGGCCTTTACATATGTCGTCTGATCCTCTTCTTAAAATTATCGAAGCTTTATGTAATCTGGCTGGTGATGCTTATATGCTCATGAAACTGCTGGTCCTCAATGGCATTAACACAGAAGAATCTTGGCAGGTCCTTCTGATTCATGTACCTATAATCAAAGCAGTTGGTTCCTGAGCTCTTCCAGGTTCTAAACTTGATCATGTTTACTAAATTACTAAATTTCTGATACATAACTCATGGTTTGGCACTTTGCAACAATCATTTTCTTATCAGCAACAACCATTTGCATGTAAGATGTTGCAGATTAAGATGTTGCCGTAGTCTTTGTGTTTCTATTATTTCTATTTGTACGATTTGTTTCCTTACTGATTCTCCTTTGGATTGGCGGATCCAATGCAGAGTGGATACATTGTGAGAACCCAGATTTTAGCTACAACATTCTTATGCATTTAAGAGCTCACTATAATTTTGGGCATAAGTATTTAGATCGGGTCTGTGCTTTTGGATGTATATCCCACTCCATGCATTTCTTCCTCACGAAACATTGTGACTGCATTATCTGGCGCCTGTTATCCATTATTGTAGGCGGTTGTGCAAAGGACAGTTGTGTATGCCTTTGCAATAGATGGCGAATGGTAATGGCTATGGGTAGATTCTGAACAGAGGTTGAGTCCTTTACTAGAGGTTGCATACTAGAGGTTGAGTTGCAACGGGTCTCCGTCAGCGAATTGGGAAACGAGCAAATATGAGGTATACTTTCTTCTTTCGCATAGATTACCAGATTTAGAACTTAGATATTTTAGGTCCTTCTTTATGGGCAGCACCAGATGGGCGATTTTATGATTGTATCTTTTGGGTATCAATCTTTCTTATTAAATATCTTTCAATATGTTGAATTCTTCATCACATGTTTCATGTTCTGATTTCTGGTTTTTTCTTAAAAAATGGTTAGTGCCATCCCCTGCGAATCGTGATTCATATTCTAACTTAATATATCTTGGAGAAAGTTTTGGTTGTCAGGTTTGAATTCACGAGACTTAATTCAGCACATTATAGTGCATTAGTAATATGCTTCATAGCACTCCTGCTCAACATATTTGCTTCAACGAATGGGGATGAAAAGTTCATTAATAGAGTAATAAGCTTCAATCCTCTGAATCTCATCAAGAAAAAAAAGGAAAAAAAAAACCATAATCCATTCAGCTGCTTCCTACCTAATTTTAGTTGGTAATGCCATCGATGCGAGCCATCGGATCGAGATTCTTGAATGGACGAGCATGCACCTCTCCCATGCATGCATGTATTTTCTAGAGCTCTGGTTCGTTTAGGGATCGCTATTTCTTGCAGGTTCTTCATCGACTTTCCATCGGCGTTTTCTCCTCTCTCAGCAGTTCCTATGACTCCCACCCATCCTCTCTTAACTTGTATATTATTGTAAATGTTGTTTTTTGTCGCGTGGCACGCATGACCAGCCCCTCGCTTTTTTGACGTCTAAATATTGTTTTTTCGCGTGGCACGCGTAACCAGCCGCTTGCTTTTCGAGGTTTTTTCTCTATTGGTTTTTCGGTTGGTGATGTTCAGGTCCAGGGGTGACACTACAAGAGAATGATGGTTAAACGTCAGAATAATCGTCAGAGAGCCTTTATAAAATGGACAACCGCCTCAGCCCTTATTCCGATTCGAATATACCGACGAGTTTTAATATACCGACGAATAATAGTTTTATTTAGTGACATAGTCGATAATAGTCAGTTGAATAGTCAGAGAATTAGTCATTTAAATAGTCACAAAATTCGTCATTTTGTTAGTCAGATAGTTCGTCAGTTAATCATAATATTAGTCATCGTACTAGTCAATTTATTAGTCAATTCAATAGTTAGAATATTGGTCATTTTATTGAAAATATTGCCAATACATAAAAATTGGTATTTTTCGTACTGCAAATAAATGAAAGGAGCTCCAAGGAATCGAACCTTGGTTAAACCATTATCTCCAACAACAACTGATGTGTATAAAAGAATCATTTTTTCAGTCTACAAAAAAATCAATTTTTCAATTGCTCAGAACTTTGCTAGAAAAGAGAATTAACAAGATCAAGCTTTAACTAATTATGATTACCTTGTTGATCTCCAATATGCATATACTCATTTTCGCACGTAAGAGGATCTTGTTGTAATTTCTATATATGACAGAGAGAGATTATTAGAGAAAGAATGTACCAAGTACACATTTTCACCAAATCAAGTTGCACAAATCGTAAGAATAACATAAAATAATTAAAGCATCCAACAAACCTATCGTCACTGTGGCTCACTCTTTTCTGCATTCCAATCAACTGCCAGCCAGAATTTAGGGATGCTGCGTCCCTGTTTTGCAGAAAATGCCCGGCCTGAAAATAGTCAAATAATTTCTTGTTAGATCTTATGAACCTGCATTAAAGCGCAATATAATTTACTAATAAGATTACCCAATCTACAAGCATGTCGCTTTCTTCACTGAAGGCCAGCTTTCCTGTTAAGATCTCAAGCAAGAGAACACCAAAAGAGTAAACATCTCCTGCTCGACTATATACTCCTTTGTGGACAACATCTGGATCCACGTAGCCACCAGTTTTCCGCACTACTGCAAGCTCTGAACTCTTTACAACAGGGACTCTCCCCAAGCCTGTCATCTGCAGAAATAATATGATATAATAGGTTTCACGATTAAACTCTCAATAATTAATTGTTCTCCATACCGTGTAAGTTTTCAAAAAGAGACCCGTTTGGCGCATACTGAAAAATGAGCATTCTGAAGGAAAAAAACTTCCAGATGAGTATATAAAGTTAGCCATAAACACGACCCTCAAAAGTAGACTAGACATAAACATGCATGTGGGTCTTCTCGTCACAAAATCCTATCAAGCTACTCAAGTGTTGATGATGAACACATGACATAAGTTCAACCTGTATTAACATTACTAACAAGAATTTTGACTCAAATGCACCCTTAAGGACACCTACATACCTGAAATCTGAAACTGGCATCCACGTCTGAACTTTCAGCAATGCCTTTCTTTATGCTTTTTGTGGCAACCTCAGTTCCATCTCCTAAAATTCCCTTGTATACAAGATTAGTCGTGCCTTCTCCTATCAAATTACTGAATCCCTCACTCACCACTTCAATTTCCTGATACGTGAAACGGAAAACATGACCTGCAAAGAAATTTGAAACTTGTAAGTGCTCCTCTACAGGGGTAAGGAACACATTTCAAGGACATTTACCTCTTATAAGCCCCTTTGTGAAGACGGGTTTTCTAGCCTTCTGATGTGTAACAGGAAGCTTCTGTTTGCAAAACCGCTTGCGCAAAATCATAATCAGCCGCCTTGTCTGCAGTATTAAGCGGCCTCTGCCGCTTTGCCTCTACATATAATTAAAAATGCCATATCCTAATCCTGTCTTTTGCTGCATTCAAAAATTTGATAGTGCATTTCATTAGATTACTATGTAAAACATGTTACCTTGTGATCATGCGCCATATCGGTTTGCTGCTCTGCCAGACTCTGCAGTCCCTCCAAACCGCTCCGCCAGACTCTGCCGTTCCGGAACGAAAACTTAATGGCAATGAAAACCTAAATCGAAATAATGGAAAGGGATTAAAAAACGAAATAGAAAATACTGAGGGAAAAAAGAACGGAGTTGAATGGGTATTTTGCACAGAGATGCCTTGGATGTGGATAATCTCTACAAGCTACCTGTTCTAAGACCCATGATCAGACAACAATTCTTGTGTGCTATTATAAAGAAATTGCAAAGAAATCGCAAACTTACAAATACTCGCTCTCCTGTCACAAACAGATCCATAGAATCATCTTTATGTAGCTCATCTGAGTTAATTTTACAGGGATCATCCTCTAATATATAGCAATCCAAATCGACATCAGTAGCTTCTAAGATTCGTTGTTTCTTGTTTCCAACTGCAATCTCTTCCGAGTACGACCGCTTACTGATGGTCTTTGGAGACAAGCAAATTAAATCATCATCATCATCATCTTCACTTGAAGAACTAATCTCCCACACTTGGGGTTCTTGCGACACCATCTTCAATTCAAATCCTTACCATGCCAAGATCTTTTTCACGAGCGAATAGCGGCAAGCAAATTATGCACTTCTACCATGCTTTCCTGAACTACATTAGGTCACATAACTCAAAACCACGAGAGAACCCTCACTCTAATAAAAACAACTAGCTCATCAGGATCAATGTAGAAACCCTAAACCTGATACTTTGGAATTCTTCCGCCATAACAAACACCTCAAAATTCTGGACCTATCTGCGCTTGACCGTCGGACCTATTCTGGACCTTCACCGTCCGACCTAAATTTGCCGCTTGCAATTCAAACAACCCTGTTCAGCAACGAAGCCAAGCGTCCCAACAAATTTCCCGATCGGCTGGGGTTTTTTAGCTGGGGTTGAAAAGCTTAGGTAAGATGTAGTCTCTGTATGGGATACCGGGCCGATTTGCGTAAAAGTTGCTAAGCTTATAGTTGGTTTTTAGCAGGTTGCCTAACCCGAGGTGACCGATTTGCTGCCATTCTAGATGCCACGTGTTATGCCATGTCAGCTTTTTTTTTTTTTATCTCAGCCGTTAAGATTTAATTTATGAATCGACGGCTAGAAAAAATAGAAAACCCAGGTAATTCTTTCGGCCACCAGAAAAGCTATGGAACTTAGTTACCGCCATTTCTACCAACGACAGTCTTCATTTCTGCCATGGAAATTGCTTCCTGCTCTTTGCTTGATTCAATCTAGAAGCTCTTTGATTGCATTTTGGTGCTCTTCCTAACCATTATTTTGTTTAAGTTATATTTTGGACGGGATTGGGCTAGTGTTTATGGGGTCATAGCTGGTTATGCCCTAAGTGGTTTGTGTGTGGCTGTTGGTGGAGGGGTCTATACAGAAGCAGCAGATTTAGTTGGAAAGGTCGAGAAAGCCTCATATTTCATCGTTGAGTATGATAGGAAGTTTTGGATATGTTTGGAGCATGTGCTTGTAATTTCAAAAAATTGCATGTGAGAGGAGAAACAAATTGTAGTAAACAACACCTAAACAAACACAAAATTTACTACCAACTCCTATTTCTCCATTGCAATGGAGTTGGTGAAACATGATCTCCTCAAATTACAAAACATTTGGACTCGATTAAATAGAGATGTTATTTGATAAATCAGAAAGTCTAGATGCTTAATATATCACTTACATCGTTATATTAATAAAGAAACTAGGGAATAGCAACAACTACAATAGATATTATGCATGACCATTATTCTGACGAATATGGA
Organism: Isoetes taiwanensis; assembly: GCA_021234155.1. Classification (NCBI taxonomy): domain Eukaryota; kingdom Viridiplantae; phylum Streptophyta; class Lycopodiopsida; order Isoetales; family Isoetaceae; genus Isoetes; species Isoetes taiwanensis. The sequence goes on from JAJEKV010000013.1 coordinate 18,214,065, forward strand.
AAGATAGTCAGCATAATAGTCACAAAAGTAATCAGTGTAATCGTCCACTTGTAAGTCATCTAATTAGTCAGATATTTAGTCAAACATTTGGACAGACAGATAGTCAGGTTATTAGTCAGACTCTTAGTCAGAAAAATCGTCAGAATTGATTCGTCCGACTATTCGTCAGCTCATTAGTCAGATTATTAGACAACTAATTAGTCAAGCTAAACGTTAGTTTAATGGTCAGGTAATTCGTCAGATGCTTATTAGTCAGTTTATTAGTCATATTTTTCGTCAGATCCAAACGTCAGTTTGTTAGTCAGATAAAAGCGTCATATTTATAGTCAAATACGCATTTGACAAACTATTTTAGACCCTTTGACGATTTTTCTGACGTTTAGCTGTCATTCTCTTGTAGTGTGATGCGCGAATTCGGTATTCTCTATGGAGCGTGGGTTTTTTTTGTGGGAACGTTTAGCAGCCTTGCGTTGTCTAAGTCCCTTGCAGAGATTTTATCACTAGGGTTTTTTCTCGAAAACACGAAAGGGCGAGGCTTTTTAATCCTGGCAATAAGCTCTTGGCAGGTACACTAGCTGACATCAGTAGCACACAATTTTATTTGGGGTCCAGGTGTTATAACTGGATATTCCCTATGTTTTTCATTTTTTGGGTAGCCTGCGATGTGCAGCTACCCACTCTATACCATTGTAGAAAAACTGCTGAGATGAATGAAAAGCTTAGCTATTTCTCCTCTCTTAGCAGTTCCCTTGTCTCTCTGTTTTTGATACCAGGCAGGGGAGGGGCTTCTTCCTGCTTGGTTTGCCAGTTTGACGTCTTTTTCTATATTGTGACATGTTCTTCCCCAATCTTGTACCTTCTTTGGCCATCCTTCAACCTTCGACCTCGATCCCGTTTTGATAATGAAGTTCTCTTTTTGTCGGGAGCTTTTGTCTGTTTTCATGCGAGCCCTTATTCAAGAATGTTGTTTCATCAATGACGTAGGCAATAGTCTTTATTAAACACCTGGCAAGTTTGGTGTCTGCATGCGCATCGGAAATGTAATTTGTCTTGACGACACTAGAAAGTCAAAGTCATTACACATGCTTGTTATTTCCTAACAATGCAATGGAGGCTTTAGTAGGATAACATATATCATTAAAAACAATAAATGTAACCCCTCATATCCACCATGCAAACAGCCAAATTGCAGAGTTTTAGGTTAAATTAACAGCAGAAGCAGCTGATCTAAGCATATAACTTTAGACAAGATATAGTTTCTTGGTCAATTCTCAAATGTTGAAACCAAATGGTAGGCTAATGCACGTCTTTGGCATAGCCATATGCCCATCTTGCATGCATCTTCCAGCACATTTCCCAGCACCTTGCAACATATTTGAAGAAAGAAGACGCAAATATGTACAAAAATGATTGTTGGCTCATGAATTGAAGAAAGAAGAAGCAAATATATACAAGAGTGATTGGTGGCTCATGCGTTTTTTTGCGTTAAAACATTTTTCCAGTCTTGGTCAGTATAGTTATTATGGATCTGTGGTGTTGGAAACTGATAAATGATTTTCACTCGGAGCTCAGAGCAAAAAAGAGTAGGTATGCTGGAGCCATGTATGCAACCATTTCACTTTGTTTTTATGTAAGGTTGTTTCTTATTTTCTATTTCTTTATGCTGCTAACTTTTAGAATGCAGATGTTCATTCTTTTGCTACTATGTTTGCAGATCCTCTAGAAGTTGTGAACATGACAGATTGAATATTGGATCGAACTGGACAGATTATTTTTACCACCAGCAAAGCCCTTTCTGTGGCCATATTTCTTTTTTATTTACCATAAAGCATGTGTTGGTATTTTGAGTTCAAAAAATGTCCATCTTACTTTGTATAATTCTTTTATTGAAGGGTGTTACTTCTTTTATTGGCCTTGGAGCATTTCTACTCCAACGTGGTGTTTTCAACTTTTGCAAAGTTGCTCTCTCTTTTATAACGATGATTGTGGAGCATCGTTATTAACGAATGACATGTGACACGCCACTACTCTTAGATGACTAGATATGCCATATATGTTGCTGACATGGCTCTTCTATAAAGCCAGTCATGCTTTATAGTTCTTTATCCAATTTATTCATAGCCTAGCTATATCAATCTCTTCCATTCTAGCATATATGCATACAAGATTTCTTCATGGTATCAGAGCTAGAATGCAGGATGAAATGGGTGTAGGAGATAGGATCAAAACATGGTATCGGGTCTGATCAGAGGAATTGACATCATTTTTCTTGCATTGTGCAAGAATCAGTCTAGAACAGGTCTAGAATGTGTTGCGTGTCTAGAACTGGTCTAGAATGAAAGCTCGAGAAATCTTTGCAGAGATTCCTCTAATCTTGCAAGATTCTTCGTCTGGTTAGGTTGGGGTTGTGTTTGTGGTTTGATTGATTTGTTCGAATCCGAAGATTGGTGAAGATCTGATGATTGGTGATCTGTTGGATCGTGAGATTTGGGTATATTGCAGCCTCAACTTTTTTTATTCTTCCCTTTCTTAACTTGCCCAGACTCTCCGCAACTAGTATCAGCCCACGGACCTCCTAACTTTTCCATTCCCAGCCTCAACCATCGAATTTGAGCTCAGTTGCACCACACACCTCGGCTATTTCTAGACATCACAACAGCAAATTGTCCTGGGACTTGGACGTGTATTTTCATTGCAAGTCGGCATCATTCCAGTTCTTTTCGGTCAAATATAGTTTTTCATGCTAAAGTCTGTATAAGCGTTTCTATTGATGTAGGGCTTCGTGAGGATGTTAGGCTTTCGTGGTATAGATCCAGGTTCAACTTTGCTGTGGGGCAGTTTTAGTTTCCATTTGAATCATCTACATATTTTTCTTGCTATTTTTAGTTCTGATTGAATGCTTATAAAGATATACAATTGTTGGGCCATACATAATTTATATGTTTTTCATCTTTCTTATGAATGTAAAATGTGTAGATTTCTAAAGGTATTTGATCCTATTCATAAATGGCATATAGGACCTGAATCGTTTCTAGATTGTTCCCGAACCATTCGTAGAGGAGGTCCTAAATCATTCCTAGAAGCGGCCGTCTTCATTATTTCTTGCATTTATGAGTCCAACTAACATGATTGATGCACAATTCATGCTATTAGACATCGAATCCTATTTGTCCAAGTCTGGCTCCACATTGTTGTCCAGAGGCTATGAGAAGGTCAATGGTAGCATTACCATTTTTAATATTAAATTCTAGGTTTGAACTTCTGTTGTTATACACGTCAACCACTTAATGTTCAACTTACAATTAATTCCTACGTTATTGTCAACCACCTCATTTTCATTTTCAAAATCAACTCTTCCAGTTACTGTTGAATATATCATGTTGTAATGACACCAAGTTATAGTTGCATGTTCTGTGATGATGATCACAAAGTCAGTATTTGATATTTGATGCATAAGTGATTATTAACCTATGTATAGAGGTTGATAACCTTAGGTTTTGGACTTGAAGACCATATGTGGTTCAGCATGTCAAACTACCTAAGGTCGAAGGGGTAAAATATATTATTAGAAAGGAAGCAGGATATTGACACGAATGTAAAAGGTTAAGGGGGAAAACTCATTCAAAGTTTTGGATTGAAACTTCACGATAGGAAAGCTCGGAGGATTCGCCTTAACGGCCGGATCTGGGACTATATCTAAATTGAAGGAGTATAGACAGTTTATCTGCGCATTCTAACGGTGCTTGCAAAGAACGGAAGTGAAAGATCTGAGCATTTGAATGTGAGTTGAAGGTCGGGTCAAACATGGTCAATGATCATAGCTACAGTAGATTCACTGTAGTAATTTCAATGGTTTAAGGATATATTATGTTTGAATGATTGAATGACTAGTAAATTGCTAAGTCATGTGAATGTGAGAATCATTGATTAAATGAAGTTGTGTAAAATTGCATAGTTAACATTGTAATCTGCCTAGTCTATTGCATGCTTTATGATATTATAAAGTTGATTCTCTTAACTTGTGATTGTCTTAAATTCTTCATTGGTATCAGAGCTACAGATCCAAGGAAAACTCATCATGTCTAGCAGATTTGGAGCAAATCTGCTTAATTGTGAGTTTTAAGGCCTGCTTAACTAAGAGAAATTCACTAAGTTTATACTTGAGTTATTATTGTATGAGACTAGAAGAACTTCCTTAACCAATATTCGATATCCAATGGTGAAATTATCTCCTTAGTTAAAGCCAAATTTTCTGAGTTCTATTCACGATCTCTGCCTAGTTACAAGTCTGTATATACCCTTCGATAGCCCAAGCAGCTACAGCAATCACAATTCGGCCGTCTTCCACAACCTGCCTTCCAATCCAAGTGTTATTTTCATCTGTGGTTTTTCTGTTAATGTCACCGAGCTGCCGACTCCGGGTTTTCTGATATATCTATTCCGGAATCATTTAATCTCACTTCGCCACCTGGTATAACCATAGGTCTTTTTAACCATTATACACAATGTCCATTTTATAGCTTCATTAGCCCAATATGTTCAAGGTCTGCAAAGCTTCCTCATCTCATATACTGTTATACAACTTATACAACTCGAACCCTAGAGTCAACCTTGAAATACTGTAGCATTAGAATCAGTGTTGAAATACTGAACTGCATTAGCTGCATCATCTTCATATCCTCAATTACATGCAATGTTGCTGCATCATCTTCATATGCTCAACTACATGCAATATTTAATTACCTTAACATTCAACCTGCTCATTACAAATATGTAACATGACATTCCTTTCACTCCCCCTTCATGTTACTATATTTACAATTTAGTTTCTCCTTCATATAGCTAAACCTCCTGTCTGACAACGGTTTGGTGAGGATGTCTGCAACCTGATCAGCCGTATTGACATATTGCAGTTTTATAAAGTTTCTGCTCACAACATCTCTAATAAAATGCATTTCTAATTCCACATGCTTGGTTCTTTCATGTAAAGTTGGATTCTTAGTCATTGAGATGCAGCTCATACTATCACATTTCAGAATTATTGGATCACTTTGCCTCATCCCACATTCTGGAAGCAACCTCCTGCTCCATATTATTTCCTTAACAGCTAACGTAGTGGCGGCATATTCTGCCTCAGCAGAAGACATGTCAATTGACTTTTGTTTTCTACATTTCCAAGATACTGGAGCACCTCCAAGCATCAGCACAAAACCTGGCGTAGATTTCCTCTCGTCCAAATCACCTCCTCAGTCGGCATCACAATAAGCATTCAAGTTTAAATCTTCTGAATCAAATACTAAACCATGATCACTCGTACCCTTAAGATACCTGAGTATTCGATTGGCTGCAATCCAGTGACCTCTGCCAGGATTTGTATTGTATCTGCTGAGTATATTAACAGAGAAAGCTATATCAGGCCTTGTACTGTTAGCAAGGTACAACACGCAACCAATTAATTTCCGATACGGTACTCCTTCCATTTCTTGTTTTTCTTCAACTGTACTAGGACATAACATATTTGAGATCTTATTTCCTGCTATCATTGGTGTCTTTACTGCCTTACAGTCAACCATATTAAATCGTTTGAGCATGCCTTCAATATTCTGCCTTTGTGACAAGATCAGCACTTTGTTCTCTGTATCTCTTGTCATTTCTATCCCTAGAAATTTCTTTAACAGTCCAAGATCTGTCATTTTGAATCTGTCTTGAAGTATTGATTTACACTTATTCAGGATGTCATTGCTGCTCGCTATCATAATGTTGTCGTCTACGTACAATGCTATGTAACAGTACTGCTCTTCTAGTTTGAATAAATAGATGTTTCCATCGTCCTTCAATTTTATAAATCCTTGTTCTTTCAAATAAGAATCTATGCAGAGATACCACTGTCTAGGTGACTGTCTCAAACCATATACTGCTCTTCACAATTTCCAAACCATGTCTTTCCCTCGAACCCAGGAGCCTGTTTCATGTATATTTCTTCTTCTAGTTTTGCATTTAAGAAGGCAGTACTTACATCCATATGATGAATTTCTAAATCTTTTGCATTTGCCATAGCCAATAGCATTCTGATACTAGTTAGTTTAACCAGAGGCGAAAATGTATCTTCATAGTCTATACCATATTTTTGTGTAAAACCCTGTGCTACTAACCTGGCCTTAAATTTGGGCTTATCTCCATCAGCTCCTTGCTTGATTTTAAATATCCATTTACATCCAACAACATTTTTATTTTCTGATTTCTTAACTAGTTCATAGGTTCCATTTCTTCCTTCATGGCCATTTTCCAAGCTTCCGAATTAGGACTGTTCAAGGCATCATCAATATTCTGTGGTACATCGACATCCATTGTTGCTAAAATCTCTACTAGATCCATTTCTGAAACATCTATATGTTGCTGCTGCTGTAACCTTCTACTTTTACCGCTTGAACTTCTACCAAACAAGTCAACATTTACCTTTGATTCATCTTGAAGAATTTGTGCTTGACTTCTTCTTGTACGTACAGCTTTCTCAACTAGAGCATGATCGTCTTCTCCCCTTTTGACTGCCCTTCACATCTCTCCATGTTATCTCCTTCTAAGACTGTTGGTTGCTCCTCAAACTCGTCTGCAGCAATCACATCATGGATTTTCTCATCTGTGACACCATTTTTTTCTAGTTCATCTACTTCACTATCTTCGTCCAATATTGCAGCTGGAATTTCAACCCCTTCCTTTTTAAAACAAGAATCATCTTGCTTGTTGATAGATACCGGTTGTTGTACTTCTCTCTTGTACAACTGTTTTTCGTCAAACAATACATCTCTACTTATTATTATCCGTCTTCTTGCAGGGTCATACAACCTGTATGCTTTTGCATTGTCATCGTATCCAACCAGGTAAGTGATCCATGATCTATTATCCAGTTTCAATCTCTTTTCTTCAGGTACATGAGTAAATGTCAAGCAACCATAAACTTTAAGTCTATTATAATACGGTTTCTTTCCCGACCATAACATTTCAGGAATTGCTCCATTTATACTAGCCGAGGGCAGCATATTCTGAACTTTAACAACAGTATTAACCGCTTCCTCCCACAAAAAATTCGGCAATCCTGTATGTTTTAACATGGATCTTACTGCGTTAAGAATCGTTCTATTCTTTCGTTCCGCCACTCCATTTTGTTGTGGCGTACCACTGCAAGTCAACTGTCTTTTGATTCCATGATCGAGGCAATACTGTTTGAATGCTCCTGACAGATATTCGCCACCTCTATCAGATCTGATACACTTAATTTTTCTGCCAGTTTCAAGCTCAACTTCCTTAGAAAAATATTTAAAAGCCTCAAAGGCTTGATCCTTTGTTCTTAAGCAGTAAACTTTGGTCTTTCTACTGAAATCATCTATGAAAGTGATAAAATATCTCTTGCCCGTTAAGCTTCTAATGTTTAATGGACCACAAAGGTCAGTGTGTATCAGATTTAGTACTCCATTTGCTCTTTTGAATGATCTCTTGAACGGCAGCCTTGTTTGTTTTCCCAACATACACCCAATGCATGTAGAATTTTTAGATTTTGTTTGACAAGCATCAATCAATTTTTGCTTTGCCATTAGCTCGACATTTTTCATATTTGTGTGGCACAACCTCTCATGCCATATAGTCAAGTCAGCAACTGTCACAGCATTAATAAGTGGCAAAACATTATTGTTTAATCCAAAAAGATTCCCGACTCGTTTTCCAATAAATTTAACTTCATTATTCATCAAAACAGTACATTGAAGGTTGTCAAATACAACTTTGTAACCCAAATCTACCAACTGACTGACCGATATCAAATTTCTAACAAGGCTAGGTACGCAAAGTACATCTCTTAATTTTAAAGCCTTTCCTTCTAAATCAAACAACTCTAATATTCATGTGTCTCTAACTGCTTGCAAGTCTCCATTTCCAAGTTTAACAAATCCTCCATTTCTTCCAGTGCATTCCTTCAGCAAGTTGCCTGACTTAATCACTATCTTTTCTGCTCCACTATCTAGGATAAACATGTCATTATTATCAGTATCTCCATTTCCAATGGACAAAAGACTAAATTTACTTACCTCTGCATTTTCATCTTCCTCAACCAGCCCACCTTCAATTTCCTCAGTTAAGTTTACTGCTGTATTTTTGGCTGCCCCTCCTTGACTATAACCTTGTCTTCCTCGACCTCTTCCTCGGCCTCTCCCTGCACCTGCTGCTCTTCCTCTTCCAGCCTGTTTTGGACTAGAACACCTGCTTGCAAAGTGACCCCTCCCTCCACAATTAAGGCACTCGTTATCTTTAAGTTTCGGACAATCGATCTTCAAGTGCCCTTGCATATTGCAATGAAAACATCTCCTGTCGTCCGACTGATATTTAAAGGTTCCCCCTCTAAACTTACCTTTGCTAGCATACATAATTTCCACATTTCTTGCATCTTCATCTTCAAATGCTTTCTTTTGTTCAAATTCCGTTCTAATCATTTCTTCTGCTGTCTCCCGTGTCTTTGCTACATTCCTAATTAATGTAGCTAATTGCTCATTATTGCCAACTGCCCTTGCAATGTAAAAACTTTCTCTTTGCTCAGAAGAAACACTCGAAACCCTCGAAATCAGCAACAACATTATCAAACTTAGAGAAAAAAGCTGTTAAATCATCATGTTCTCTGACCCTGAGCTTCCTCAGCTCTTTATCCAAAACATCAATTTGAGAAGAGGTTTTTTCCTCATAATGTTTAAGTATTTCCAAATCTCCTTTGGAGACTTACCTCTGACTTTCAAGAGAATCGAAGATCCGACTTTGCTTGCCAGAATTGCATATGCTTCTCTAATCTTGGATTTATCCTCACTTTTCAAGCTCACACTTACACCACTAGTTGCAGTGGTATCAATTCCTCCCCAGCAAGGAGCCTTCTCCCCGCGTAGCACCCCTCCTTTGATGTATCTGTATCACCACTGTCCTCTTCACTTACCAATTCCCAAAGGTTCTCGTTCTCCAGTACATTTTTAATTTGTTCCTTCCAAATTTGAAACCCCGGTCCTCCTTGATACTCCTTCACATTGCTCAACAGTGAAGCTCCCAATCTGCTTGCCATTCTGAGATTGCAATACTAGTTCTGATACCACTGTGCGTTTTAAGGCCTGCTTAACTAAGAGAAATTCACTAAGTTTATACTTGAGTTATTATTGTATGAGACTAGAAGAACTTCCTTAACCAATATTCGATATCCAATGGTGAAATTATCTCCTTAGTTAAAGCCAAATTTTCTGAGTTCTATTCACGATCTCTGCCTAGTTACAAGTCTGTATATACCCTTCGATAGCCCAAGCAGCTACAGCAATCACAATTCGGCCGTCTTCCACAACCTGCCTTCCGATCCAAGTGTAATTTTCATCTGTGGTTTTTTCTGTTAATGTCACCGAGCTGCCGACTCCGGATTTTTTGATATATCTATTCTGGAATCATTTAATCTCACTTCGCCACCTGGTATAACCATAGGTCTTTTTAACCATTATACACAATGTCCATTTTATAGCTTCATTAGCCCAATATGTTCAAGGTCTGCAAAGCTTCCTCATCTCATATACCGTTATACAACTTATACAACTCGAACCCTAGAGTCAATCTTGAAATACTGTAGCATTAGAATCATTGTTGAAATACTGAACTGCATTAGCTGCATCATCTTCATATCCTCAATTACATGCAATATTGCTGCATCATCTTCATATGCTCAACTACATGCAATATTTAATTACCTTAACATTCAACCTGCTCATTACAAATATGTAACATGACATTCCTTTCACTCCCCCTTCATGTTACTATATTTACAATTTAGTTTCTCCTTCAGATAGCTAAACCTCCTGTCTGACAACGGTTTGGTGAGGATGTCTGCAACCTGATCAGTCGTATTGACATATTGCAGTTTTATAAAGTTTCTGCTCACAACATCTCTAATAAAATGCATTTCTAATTCCACATGCTTGGTTCTTTCATGTAAAGTTGGATTCTTAGTCATTGAGATGCAGCTCATACTATCACATTTCAGAATTATTGGATCACTTTGCCTCATCCCACATTCTGGAAGCAACCTCCTGCTCCATATTATTTCCTTAGCAGCTAACGTAGTGGCGGCATATTCTGCCTCAGCAGAAGACATGGCAATTGACTTTTGTTTTCTACATTTCCAAGATACTGGAGCACCTCCAAGCATCAGCACAAAACCTGACGTAGATTTCCCCTCGTCCAAATCACCTCCCCAGTCGGCATCACAATAAGCATTCAAATTTAAATCTTCTGAATCAAATACTAAACCATGATCACTCGTACCCTTAAGATACCTGAGTATTCGATTGGCTGCAATCCAGTGACCTCTGCCAGGATTTGTATTGTATCTGCCGAGTATATTAACAGAGAAAGCTATATCAGGCCTTGTACAGTTAGCAAGGTACAACAAGCAACCAATTAATTCCCGATACGGTACTCCTTCCATTTCTTGTTTTTCTTCAACTGTACTAGGACATAACATATTTGAGATCTTATTTCCTGCTATCATTGGTGTCTTTACTGCCTTACAGTCAACCATATTAAATCGTTTGAGCATGCCTTCAATATTCTGCCTTTGTGACAAGATCAGCACTTTGTTCTCTCTATCTCTTGTCATTTCTATCCCTAGAAATTTCTTTAACAGTCCAAGATCTGTCATTTTGAATCTGTCTTGAAGTATTGATTTACACTTATTTAGGATGTCATTGCTGCTCGCTATCATAATGTTGTCGTCTACGTACAATGCTATGTAACAGTACTGCTCTTCTAGTTTGAATAAATAGATGTTTCCATCGTCCTTCAATTTTATAAATCCTTGTTCTTTCAAATAAGAATCTATGCAGAGATACCACTGTCTAGGTGACTGTCTCAAACCATATACTGCTCTTCTCAATTTCCAAACCATGGCTTTCCCTTGTTCGAACCCATGAGCCTGTTTCATGTATATTTCTTCTTCTAATTTTGCATTTAAGAAGGCAGTACTTACATCCATATGATGAATTTCTAAATCTTTTGCATTTGCCATAGCCAATAGCATTCTGATACTAGTTAGTTTAACCAGAGGCGAAAATGTATCTTCATAGTCTATACCATATTTTTGTGTAAAACCCTGTGCTACTAACCTGGCCTTAAATTTGGGCTTATCTCCATCAGCTCCTTGCTTGATTTTAAATATCCATTTACATCCAACAACATTTTTATTTTCTGGTTTCTTAACTAGTTCATAGGTTCCTGTTCTGTGGAAAGAATCCATTTCTTCCTTCATGGCCATTTTCCAAGCTTCCGAATTAGGACTGTTCAAGGCATCATCAATATTCTGTGGTACATCGACATCCATTGTTGCTAAAATCTCTACTAGATCCATTTCTGAAACATCTATATGTTGTTGCTGCTGTAACCTTCTACTTCGCTTGAACTTCTACCAAACAAGTCAACATTTACCTTTGATTCATCTTGAAGAATTTGTGCTTGACTTCTTCTTGTATGTACAGCTTTCTCAACTAGAGCATGATCGTCTTCTCCCCTTTTGACTGCCTCTTCACATCTCTCCATGTTATCTCCTTCTAAGGCTGTTGGTTGCTCCTCAAACTCGTCTGCAGCAATCACATCATGGATTTTCTCATCTGTGACACCATTTTTTTCTAGTTCATCTACTTCACTATCTTCGTCCAATATTGCAGCTGGAATTTCAACCCCTTCCTTTTTAAAACAAGAATCATCTTGCTTGTTGATAGATACCGGTTGTTGTACTTCTCTCTTGTACAACTGTTTTTCGTCAAACAATACATCTCTAATTATTATCCATTTTCTTGCAGGGTCATACAACCTGTATGCTTTTGCATTGTCATCGTATCCAACCAGGTAAGTGATCCATGATCTATTGTCCAGTTTCAATCTCTTTTCTTCAGGTACATGAGTAAATGTCAAGCAACCATAAACTTTAAGTCTATTATAATCCGGTTTCTTTCCCGACCATAACATTTCAGGAATTGCTTTATTTATACTAGCCGAGGGCAGCATATTCTGAACTTTAACAGCAGTATTAACCGCTTCCTCCCACAAAAACTTCGGCAATCCTGTATGTTTTAACATGGATCTTACTGCGTTAAGAATCGTTCTATTCTTTCGTTCCGCCACTCCATTTTGTTGTGGCGTACCACTGCAAGTCAACTGTCTTTTGATTCCATGATCGAGGCAATACTGTTTGAATGCTCCTGACAGATATTCGCCACCTCTATCAGATCTGATACACTTAATTTTTCTGTCAGTTTCAAGCTCAACTTCTTTAGAAAAATATTTAAAAGCCTCAAAGGCTTGATCCTTTGTTCTTAAGCAGTAAACTTTGGTCTTTCTACTGAAATCATCTATGAAAGTGATAAAATATCTCTTGCCCGTTAAGCTTCTAATGTTTAATGGACCACAAAAGTCGATTATTGTATCAGATTTAGTACTCCATTTGCTCTTTTGAATGATCTCTTGAATGGCAGCCTTGTTTGTTTTCCCAACATACACTCAATGCATGTAGAATTTTCAGATTTTGTTTGACAAGCATCAATCAATTTTTGCTTTGCCATTAGCTCGACATTTTTCATATTTGTGTGGCACAACCTCTCATGCCATATAGTCAAGTCAGCAACTGTCACAACATTAATAAGTGGCAAAACATTACTGTTTAATCCAAAAAGATTCCCGACTCGTTTTCCAATAAATTTAACTTCATTATTCATCAAAACAGTACATTGAAGGTTGTCAAATACAACTTTGTAATCCAAATCTACCAACTGACTGACCGATATCAAATTTCTAATAAGGCTAGGTACGCAAAGTACATCTCTTAAATTTAAAGCCTTTCCTTCTAAATCAAACAACTCTAATATTCCAAGTCTCTAACTGCTTGCAAGTCTCTAACTGCTTGCAGCCATCATTTGTTGTAAAGTTGGACCAGTTATTAAGCTCAAGCTTAGAGGGCTAAGCCCTAGTGAAATGTGGTCATACATGGTGAAAAATTATGAAGCTAAAACGTCATCCCAGATAGATGTTTTAGAGAAGCAGTTGAGAAAGTTGAAGCTGCATGACAAAGATAATATAACCGAATTCCTTGAAAAGTTTGATTCCATTGTAGCTGACTTAGAAGGAGCAGGGGTTATATTGAATGAGCAATATCAATTGCTGGCTATTTCCAGGGTTGTTTCTCACAATGCATACTTGGCAACTCTGCTAAGAAATATTGCCAGAACTAAGGAACATGCCATACAAATGATAAGAATAGAATTTGAACAGAGGCAGATTGGCCAAGATGAAGATGAGCAAGCCACTAAAGTTCTTTTTGCAGGGAAACATAAAGAAAAGAGAGGTTTTAACAAGGCTGGCAGGGACAAAGTAGGACCTTGTTATAACTGCAATGCATATGGTCATTTAAAGGCTGAATGTCCAAAAGCAGGGAAGGAAATCATATGCTACAATTGTGATGGTAAAGGACACTTTGCTTCAAGCTGTCCTAGCCCGAGGGGTCAGAATTCTAAAGGGAAAAGCAGGGGCAGAGGTAGCAGGACATTTGTACAAAAGGGAAAAGGAAGTTCCAAAGATAATCCAACATTAAATCTAACTCAAGAGACTCGAAGTGAGGAGGACGAGCAAAATGAAGATGATGAGGTAAGTTATGCTAAATTATGCCATTTAATGCATGATAATGATCACAATATGATAATTATAGATTCAGGAGCTGAGAGGACAGTGACATCATCTTCAAAATTGCTTAAGGATTGCAAGGAAGTGAAAAAGGGGCATGTGCAACTAGGAAATGGAGAATTGCAAGAAATCAAAGACACAGGAATGCTCGAGCTTTATGATCTTGAAGGAAAAGCTGTCAAGTTAGAAAATGTGCTTTGTGTGCCAGGTTTAGTTAGAAACCTGATTTCAGTGTGTCAGTTAGTTGATCTTGGGTATAAAGTTCTCTTTGAGAGATTGAAATGTAAAGTGTTCTTCAATAATAAATTAAAGTTTGTTGGAAAAAGAGTTGGCAACTTGTTTGGATTAGATTTAAATCACTATGTTCCAAGTGTTAATCTTGTGACATGCACAAGTACTAAAACATGGCACGAGAGAATGTGTCATGTAAATTCTAAAACAGTTCAACTCATGATCAAGAAAGGACTGATTAAAGGCACTACTGAAGATAATGTGAAGCTTAAATGTGTTGGATGTATTTTGGGAAAACACAGTAAACTTCCTTTCAAGAAATCAGAAAAAAGGGCAAGAAATAAACTGGACTTGATACACACAGATTTGTGTGGGCCATTGAATGTAACCAGCATTTCTGGAAAAAGGTATTTTATGACCTTTATTGATGATTATAGTAGAATGACCAGAGTTTACTGCCTAAGAACAAAGGACCTAGCTTTGGAAGCATTCAAGTTCAAACAGTACTGCTATACACATGGCATCAAGAGACAATTGACATGTAGGTTTTCACCTCAGCAAAATGGAATTGCTGAAAGGAAAAATAGGACCATACTCAATGCAGTGAGAAGCATGCTCAAATACTCTGGTTTGCCAAACTTCCTTTGGGAAGAGGCTGTTAAGACAGCAGTATATGTACAAAATCAGTTGCCATCCATAAGCATTAAAGGAGAAATTCCTATTACATTATGGTCAAACAAAACACCAGACTATGAAAGGCTTAAAGCCTATGGATGTCTTGCATTTGTTCATGTGCCTGATGAATTGAGGAAGAAGCTTGATGACAAAGCTTACATCACCTATTTGGTTGGATATGATCAAGAATCAAAAGCATATAGGTTATATGATCTGAGCAAAAGGAAAATTCTAATTAGCAGGGATGTAATATTTGATGAAGAACAATATTACAAGGCATTACCAGGAATTAATAATCAAGGTCAGGCTGATAAATGCAGGATTGAAGAAGAACCAAACATTCAGGAAGAAAAAGCTGCACCAACAAATACAATTGACTAGGAAGAGGAGGATGATACAAATAATAGGCAATTGCTAACCGACCCTAACATTGTTGTTGATGAAAATGTGCAGCCAGCAGGTCTGGAAGGTCAACAAGATGAAAATCAAAATAAAAATGCAAAAAGGAGGAAGAGGACAGAAGCTGAAATACTCAAAGGGGAAGTTGCAGCAAATCTTGACTCCTTTGGACGTGATGACTTGGGCAGAAGCAAAAGATTAAGAGAAAAGGAAGGTGAGATACTTGGTCTTTTTGAAATCTTAATGCATTTAGATGTAACAGTGCCTAAAACTTATGATGAAGCAATATCCTCTCATGATTGTAAAAACTGGCTGAAAGCCATGCAAGAAGAAATGCAATCATTTGAAAGGACAAATACTTATGAGGTTGTAGATATTCCTAATGACAAGAATATTGTTGGGAACAAATGGTTGTATAAGATTAAAACTCAAGCAGATGGAGTAACACCAAAATTCAAGGCAAGGCTTGTAGCTCAAGGATTTACTCAGAGGTATGGGCAAGATTATGAAGAAACATTTTCTCCCCTTGTGAAAATGAACAGTATAAGAATGCTGTTATCCATTGCAAATGCAGCAGACTTGGAAGTGCATCATATGGACGTGACTACATCATTCTTGAATGCAAACTTAGAAGAAGAAATATATATGAAAATACCTCCAGGATTTGAAAAAGAGAATGGGAAAGTATGGAAACTAAAAAAGGCTGTCTATGGACTTAAGCAATCCCCAAGAGAATGGTATAGGTGCATAGATTCCTTCCTTAGGGAGCAGGGCTTTGGCAAATTGCAAAATGATGGCAATATTTACAAATTCCATAGAGGAGCTGAATGGTGCATCATAGCTCTCTATGTAGATGACAATATTATGGTAGCTAATGGCATTAATATTTTGGAGCATTGCAAGAACATTCTGAAAAGCAAGTTCAAAATGTCAGATCTTGGAGAACTGAAGAAATTTTTGGGGATAGAAGTGCATAGAAATAGAGAAAGCAAAATTCTGACATTGACCCAAAGAGGACAGATTGAAGGGATGTTGAAAAAGTTTAAAATGACTGAATGTAATATCAGCAAAACTCCAATAGTGCCAGGCTGCAAAATTTCAGCAAACATGTGCCCTAAGACAGATGCAGAACGAGAAGAGATGAGTAATGTTCCTTATATGTCTTTAGTTGGTTGTTTGTCCTATGTGGCCAACTGTACTAGGCCAGATATAGCTTATGTGGTAAATATGCTAAGTAGGTACAACAATGATCCAAGGAAGGAGCACTGAATGGCAGCTAAACGTGTGTTAAGATATTTAAAAGGGACAATGGATCATGGAATTACTTATGGTACAGAAAATTTGCAACTGCATGCTTATTGTGATGCTGATTGGGGAGGGGACTTAAACACAAGGAAATCCACTTCTGGATACTTAACATTCTTAGGAGGAGCCCCTGTCAGTTGGAAATGCAAGAAGCAAAATGCTATAGCCATGTCAAGTGTTGAGGCTGAATATGCCTCAGCTGTGCTAGCTACCAAAGAGGTAATATGGGAGAGAAGATTGTTGATTGAACTTGGATATCATCAAGATAAAGCTACTGAGTTGTATTGTGACAGCACAAGCTGCATAGCAATGACAAAAGATCCAGTATTTCATGAGATCGAAGCACATAGAATTAGAACTTCATTTTATCAGGGAAATAGTTGGCAAGAATATAATTAAGATGGTATATGTGAATACTGTAAAACAACTGGCAGACCTGCTCACAAAGCCACTGGCAGAAAAGAGATTTAGGCCCTTTTTCCACGGTAGTCTTATTTCTGAAAGTCACATATTTTATCAAATGACGTTTGGCCACCTATTGTCTTAAAAAAATTTCACTTTTCCACTATGAAAATAAGACATGTCTTATTTAGGTTCGGGATAGGTTTGGATTGTAAATGGAGTCTTATTTTATTCCGGGGGATTTCCCCCGCCATAAAATAAGGCCCTTTTTCCACGACAAGGTTGTCCCAAATTTTTTAAAGTGTGATTGGGCCACTTCAGCAAATAAGACTCTAAGGCTTTTCCACGGACGTTTTTATGACATGTCTTATCCTCAGCGATGCCGGTTTTGCTTTGTCCCCCATTTTCTTCCTGGGAAACCCCGCATTAATTCATTTACCAAAATCCAGCCAATCGAGTCTGTTTTACCGCATAGGATGTCGCAAAAAAGATATTTCTTGGAACTCTGAGCGTCATTTGATCCGATGTTGGAGATTTTCGAACTCTGATTTTTCGATGTCTAATGGAGGATTCTTGGTTTAGGGTCTGATTCAGCTTCGATTCTTGGTTTAGGGTCGATTTTTCAAACAGTAAGCTCTGATTCTTGCTCGATTCTTGCTCTGAAACAGCTTTGATTCTTGGTTTAGGGTCTGATTCAGCTTCGATTCTTGGTTTAGGGTTGATTTTTCAAACAGTAAGCTTTGTTCTTGCTCTGAAACAGCTTCCATTCTTGCTCTGAAGCATCTTCGATTCTTGGTCTGGGCTTTAAAGCCATGTTCTGGAGGTCATTCAAGCTGCCAGGTTCTTGTTTAAAAAATCACCCAACAGACTTGTTCTTTCTGTGGGGTCTTCTGGAAATCGAATTCCATACTATTTTGCTTTTGGGTTTAAGATCTGCAGCAGAAAACCTTCTACGGATTTTTGAGGCAAGTCAATTGCTTTGCAGTGTCTTTGCTCTCCTCGAAAATCGTCATTGCGGCGAAGTCTATGGAAAAGCTACATTATAAGACATGTCTTATAACGATAGTACATGTCTTATATTTCAGTAATGGAAAATCAATTTTTTAGGACGTGTCTTATGTATGACATGGAGCTTACGTGGAGCTTAAAAGGGTGTCCTATAAAAATGTGACAGCCATAAAATAAGAGTGCTGTGGAAAAAGGGCCTAAGACACCTAGTCTTATTTGAAATATAACTAAAAATAAGACATGTCTTATTTTTTCATGGTTTTCCACTAGTATTTTAGTGGTGTCATATTTTATGACTACCATGCAGTGGAAAAGCAAGATTCAATTTGTGTGTCTCATTTTTAGCCCTGGAGTCACAAATGGTGTCATATATAGTATATGGTAGTCGTATTTTGCGACTGCTGTGGAAAAAGGGCCTTACAGAATTAAAGTGCATGATTCAATGTGTGAATTACAACATGAAGGGGGAATGTTGAATATATCATGTTGTAATGACACCAAGTTACAGTTGCATGTTCTGTGATGATGATCACAAAGTCAGTATTTGATATTTGATGCATAAGCGATTATTAACCTATGTATAGAGGTTGATAACATTAGGTTTTGGACTTGAAGACCATATGTGGTTCAACATGTCAAACTACCTAAGGTACTAGCCCATTATATGGGTCCCATGACCTATTGGTCTCCGTGGACGTTAAAAAAACTATTCTATTCTATTTTATTAGAAAGGATGCAGGATATTGACACGAATGTAAAAGGTTAAGGGGGAAAACTCATTCAAAGTTTCGGATTGAAACTTCACGATAGGAAAGCTCGGAGGATTCGCCTTAACGGCCGGATCTGGAAATATATCTAAATTGAAGGAGTATAGACAGTTTATCTATGCATTCTAACGGTGCTCGCAGAGAACGGAAGTGAAGATCTGAGCATTTGAATGTGAGTTGAAGGTCGGGTCAAACATGGTCAATGACCATAGCTACAGTAGATTCACTGTAGTAATTTCAATGGTTTAAGGATATATTATGTTTGAATGATTGAATGACTAGTAAATTGCTAAGTCATGTGAATGTGAGAATCATTGATTAAATGAAGTTGTAAATGCAATAAGAATGTAAGATTGCATAGTTAACATTGTAATCTGCCTAGTCTATTGCATGCTTTATGATATTATAAAGTTGATTCTCTTAACTTGTGATTGTCTTAAATTCTTCAGTTACTTGTGGCTTTACACCTTTATAGTGCTTTAGTTCCCTTGTAAGTTGCTACACGTCACTTCTCTAGCCTCCTTTGCCATCCCAATCTCCGGCCTGTGTCCTTCTCCATGTCGGCTAGCCTGTCCTTTCTCCTATTGTTCATTTACCTTAGAGCTTACATTAATCGCATATTCATCTTCGTTTGTTATTCTTCTTATTTGCATTTTTCTTTGGTGAACCTTGTCCATGGGGATTTGTATTTGCATTTACGTACGTGCTTGGCATAGCATCATTCAAATTTTTGCTTATTGGAACCCCTTTATTCTAATATATGCATCCTCATATTCATTTGATCCCGTTTTTAGTCCATCTTGTTTCTCTCATGTTTGATCTTCTATTTAAACCCTACATTTCTCAGCCCATTGAACTAATGATTCGAGTTTATTGTGGTATTTTCCACCTCAGCCAAATCTGAGATTGGCATGCAAATATACCATTAGATTAGATCTAAGCTCTTTCTCACCAAAATTAGAAAAGCATTAAAAATTGGAGAACGGAGATAGCAAAGACGTCGATCCCCTGCTCTGTCATAGCGAGAAGCTACACGCTGAACCTTAAATTAAAAAAGGCTGGGAAAATAGGTTTGGGTATTTCATTCGTCGGAATTGCCATCGAACTAACATGAAGACACTTATATTTTCGCACCTCTGCCTGTCCGGCAATCCTTTTTTGTTAACTGGGATTTGCACTTGTTTGTCTCGAATGTATTTGCTTGCTTTTGCTACACCTCTCTCTTTCATTTAAGGAATCTAGTAGCAGACGTGGCTCAAAGCTTCAATCGGGTTAAGCAATTAACATCCTTGATTCGGACTCTAATTGCTTTCAAAATGCTAACTGGGTGCCCAAAATGAGAGAGATCCTTCATATCCAGGGCGGCTCCTTCATATCCAGGGCGGCCAGTGCGGTAATCGGTGCGAAGTTTTGGGAGGTTGCATGCGATGAGCATGGTATTGATCCAACCGGAACTTACAAAGGTACCTCTGATCTTCAGCTTGAGCGGGTAAATGTGTTTGCACTTTGTGCAGATGCTAGTTATCATACCTTTGCAACATGATACACAAAAACATTGTGGCAGCCATCACATTTCATGGTTAAAATGGGAAAGGATTATATTTGTTGACCTCCAAGAAGGGTGTAGAAATTGACAACAGTAAGTCAAATTCTTTTATTCATTTCAATCTTTTTGTTGCTTGGCAGGACAATGTAATTTCCACAACGAAGTATAATCTGTTCACGTCTCTGCCCAAAGGCTTGTTTGAACAGGTGAAGGCATTCGTTTTTTGTCATTTGCACTTTATTTAGATTGTCTTTGGCATTTAGAAGGAAAAATTTTGAGCTCTTTTCTGATAAAACAATTGTTGCATTTTAACTTTACTTCACAGTTCCGTCGCGCTGCAAATTTGTATTTTCTCATGATTGCAATACTTTCTACAATGCCTATTAGGTATGACATCCTTTATGCAGCGAAATACATTCTTCGTTAAATTAGTTGCAATACATTTGGGTATTAGGTTTCTCTGGACTATATGGTTGCACACCAAATAGCCATCTTTCAAATAATTGAAAATCCCTGTATCACTTGAGAACCATGTAACTGTTATGGCACAGTCCCCTTGTAGCTCGTGCAATATTGGACTGATATCAACATCTTCTAGATTTGAAAGGCTAGGCAAGCTAGTATTGAAAACGAAACCCCAAAAGGCAGCAGATTCTTCTTGACATTCTTGGGTTGTGCCTGTGTCCCTCAAACCCTAGCATTCATGCTGAAGGAAAGTGATTTTCTTCCTGATTTACGGGCTATGCAGCATCCAAGATGATGGCAACCATGTCAAAAAATTGCCATGACGTCTAGTTTCTGCCCTCCCGTTGGTACAAACTTTGCCATTTGTAGTTTTTATTTAGGGCTCATTAGCTTGGGAGTTTAACACAGCAAGCACATGTAATATTTGGTACATGAACCTCTATCTGAAGCATGATGCTGAATGGTTTTGCAGGCAAATCGAAGTCAAAATGTCACAAGTTGAGAGCAGAACCGAGGATTTCCTTTACAAAACATTTATTGGTCGCTTTGCAAACTAGCTCATACTCAAGATAGCCAATCTAATGCAAGAATTGCAATTGCTGATGGAATAGCTCAGGTCATATAGATGTCATCCGTAAGTTATGAGTAATTCAAAAATTACTTTCTTTAGTCTGATCGTCAATCTCAGCACGGCCTTATTGTTTCCTTGTTCAGTTGTAGGAGGATGGCCTAGTTAGTTGAACAACAAGTTTTCCAAGAGCTAAGTTGTAACATAAACAGTACTGCAAAGCCCAAAATGCAGCAACAGGATTTGATGCTGGATTGCTCATTCTTCTGGGTATAGAACACTTTTCTTAGGTTCAACCTAGTCTTGCACTTATTTTGCAGCTTAAATACTAGGGGTTCTCATCCTGTTTTTTATACTCATTAACATTTTCGTAAAGAGCATTCTCATCTGTTTCCAACCTGGATAAATCATTTGCAGCAGACATGATTTCAATCTTCATTGCATCACATCTCTTTCATAACCATGTTGTAGCTTACATATTATGTGTATTGTGGTCCACTCTTGCACTCAGCCTTGGTATCGGCATAGGTTTGGGGCTTTCAAAGGGAGGCATTTTGAAGAATCCTTCCTAGAATAAGCATTTAGGCCCATTCATATCTATGTCATTCTTCGTCCATGTTATGCTTTTGGGTTAAGGGTATCGACTTAAAAACAAGCAGGGCCAGAGTTGATCCGCTATGGAGTGTGATAAGGCAGCTCATCATCAAGAACAAAAGGTATAACTTGCATTTCTGGAAGCACTATTGCATTGTGCTGCAGGCTTCTATTCATCCTGCATGCTTACACCTTTCTACATTAGGGCCATGTTATCTATTTAATATGGTGCATATTCTCTCCGGATTAAAGATTTCTTCCTCAGTGGTTCCTCTGATACTTCCTTTATCTTGGTATCTTTTCAAGGCGGCTATCAAATATCAAATCTGTTGAAGTAAAAAATGGTAGCTCCACCGGTCATATTTCTGATAGTTTTCTGCATTTTTTTATCCTCATCATCTTGAACATGAATAGCGTGCTCTGTAGGTTTTGTTCAGTATGTAGATCTTCAGTCTGTATCCTGCTGAGATGCGATTTATATATTGCACTGCAATTTTTAAGCTGCACTACATCTGAACTTGACAGCATCAAGGAGGAGTCTGTGCTTTTGGATGTAAGGATATTGCCCTAAAAACAAGCAGGGCCAGACCTGAGTCTGTTATGGAGAGAGGTAAGGCAGCCCATCATCAAGAACAAAAGGTATAACTTGCATATCTGGAAGCATCTATTGCATTCTGCTGCAGGCTTCTATTCATCCTGCAAGCTTACACCTTTCTACATTAGGTACATTGGGGCCAGGTTGTCTATTTAATATGGTGCATATTCTTTCTGGATTAAAGATTTCTTCTTCAGTGCCCATGTTTTTCAAGTTTCCACTTGGCTTCTACAGGAAAAGTTGGCTTATTAGGCCATGGCGAGGTAGCACTATCTTCTTTATCAGCAGGGTTATTTCTTGTAAGGTACTTTCGCATTTGCCATGCTTTTCAACAGAGGTTCATGTGCTTTAGAAATGCTTTCGTCTTTAGTAGGTACTTTCTTCTGCCCTGATATTGGTGAGTGTACAGGGGAAACGTTTTCTTCCTTTGTACTCCACCAGTTTGGATTTAAGCTCTTCTTCATTCAAGCATTGAATGATCTGCAAAAGTTCCGAGACACACCTTTTATAGTGTTGCCTTCAGTACCTGTATCTTCTAGGGTGAAATGAACTCTCTCATTGACCTTAAGGACCTCTTCATTAAGATCAAATATTGTGGGCCTAGCTTGATTGCCTATGCTTAAGAGGTCCTTAAATCTTTTGATTACACAGATTGCAATCCTCTCTCCTTTTCTCTTCAACACAATGCATTGATTGCCACAGTTGTACCCATGCTAATCCACCCTATGTACTTGGTGGGTAATTTTGGGATCAGTTGATTTTGTCCCTTGTAATTCTTTTAAAATTCTCTTGATACCTTCCCTTGGAGAATCCTTATAATTGCTGAGAAAAGCCTAAGAATCCAAAAACCGGTTTCAGCATAAATATCAGTGAACATGCTCCCTTCCTCTATGCAGAACCTGAACTGTCTTGTCTATGACTGTCCATCCTCAAAAACCATTTTAATTTGGAAAAAATAAACCCTATATAGAGGGATAGAAATTGAAATAAGAAATCCTATATACAAATTGAAAAAGGCAAGCAACGAAGATGCACATTTCTTACTGATGTCGTTCATGCATATCCAAGCATGTAATGAGAGACTAATTCAAGAATATTTTGATGTCAACAAAAATGCATATTCAATTTCACCATGTCAATTTATTCAACTTTTGGCAGAATATCAAATGTGTATCTGTGTCCAATGCGTATCTGTGTCCATATACAAGTTACTCGGCTATTTTATCCTGTTTCCGCATATCAAATCCACACGGTTTCTTTGGCAGGAGATTATTCAAATCTTGGTACGTTTTTCGACTATGAATGCTTCCATTTTTGCGTTGCCTTTAGGTTATGTATGCCATGTTCACACTATTTAGATCTCCTTCTAAAATTCTTGGATGGGTACCATGGTCTATCTC
The DNA here is from genome assembly GCA_021234155.1 of Isoetes taiwanensis. Taxonomy (NCBI): domain Eukaryota; kingdom Viridiplantae; phylum Streptophyta; class Lycopodiopsida; order Isoetales; family Isoetaceae; genus Isoetes; species Isoetes taiwanensis. The sequence goes on from JAJEKV010000013.1 coordinate 18,237,754, forward strand.
ATGTGATTATGTTTCTTGACTATGAAATCAGACATTCGTATTGGCATACGTTGTTTGTTGACTTATTGGTAGTGGGAGCCACTTTGTAGGCCTATCCAAGTATAAGCCAATCCCTTGGTGATGATTTTTGCATCATTCATTTATGTTTCGAGCGGCAATAGCAATGTAGCTTTTGCTTGGGATGCATTTGCAATCTACTATTCCAATTATGATGACCATTTGACCTGCACTCCACTTTTTAGTTGGAAAAGAATTCATTCCCATCGTAAGTTTATGTTCACCTTGGCATTTTTCGAGCTTAACAATGTAATTTGAAAATATATATTGCTAATTCGCAGGATCACCATAATCTCATGTACAATTTGTACCTTTGGCTTCACAAGTTTTCAAGGGGCTTGCATAGCTAATGCCCGTACCATATTCTACTTCTTGGAACATGTCGATAATTGTGTTTTCCCTTTCAGATTATGTGTTCTTTTGATGCATAAATTTGTGCACAAGTTTCATGTTGCAATCTCGATTGATGCTTTTATCAACTCTAGGAGTACTCCGTTCATATATAATTAGCTCAATTAGCTCATTTATGGTAAGTGTTTTGTACGGAATGACCAATTTGTGGACAAGCATCTCTTTAACTAGACATGCAAATAAATGCCTTTATGATCATGTTGTGGAACTTTGTTGCTAACACGGATCCCATTGCTGGCAGCCTATCACCCATGTTCGTAAACTAGAGCCTAACAATAATCAGCAATAGATTTGCACCATTGACTTCCCTTACCACCATGGTTTCCATGAGATCCTTATGCACATAACAATAGCCCTTTTAAACGTTTAATGTATACTAATGTCACCAATTAGAAATACCTGGCAAGTTTTGCCTTGTCAAATTCTTTGCAGGCAATTCGAGTTGCAGTTTGCCAAATGTGCATGACTTGTTTCACATATTAAATTTATATGGTATAGCAATCACAATATACTCGATAATGTGCAGACCAATTATGAAGAAGTAGATAGGCCAAATGAGAAACTTAAGACATGATTTACCAACACAAAGCAAAATCCAAACAAGAAAATGGCCCCAGACGTCTGTAAAAACAAACCATTTGATGACTACTTTGAGATCGAGATCCTTCATGCCACAACCTCCCAAATGGAAGCACATACAATTTCTTCCTTAAGGCCAAAGTCACACCATTTCTGCCTTAACATATTAGACTTAGCTCTATTAAGACAATGTGATACCAAGTTAAAGTAACAAGTCTTACCTTGCTAAAGCCTTCTGGTGTGCTTCTTGCTAGTTTATTTTTTCTTTTTTGGGTTGCCCCTAGGGGGTCAAACCCTCGTTCATGTGGGTATGTGGGCATATTCAAGTATATGCTGGCATATACCTAGCATATCTTGATGATCGGTAAAATCGGTCGGCCGCTCAAATGCTTTCGGTCATCCGGCCCATTCGCTGGCGTGGCTATGGCGCAGCTCGACCCTTCTTCTCCTGAAGATGCTGCAATGCTGTTTAAAAGGCTTACAAACAGGGATGTAATTTGCTGGAATGCAATGATTGCAGCTTATGCGCAGAATGGATTAGCAATGGAAGCCCTTAAGGCCTTCAAACAGATGATTTTGATGGGTTTGAAGCCTGATAGGGCTACTTTTCTCTGCACCTTAGATGCGTGTATAAGTTCGACCTTGCTAGTACAAGGCATTCTTGTACATGCGCTCGTTATTAAGTATGGTTTTGAGAATGATATTGCAGTGGGCAATTCCCTCATTCATATGTATGGGAAATGCGGTTGTCAGTAGCTTCCAGAGAGCGAGATTTGAGAAGATGTGCAACAAAAATGTGGTCTCTTGGACTACAATAATTGCGACTTATACTCAGTGGTTTCCCAATGGAGGCTCTCAAACTCTTTCAAGGATGATTTCGGGGAGGTTGGGTTCCTAAATCGAAATTACCTTTGTTAATGCCATAGAAGCCGGATGTCTTTGAGATACCATCAATATCCGAGGGTGTGTGCTTATGCATGCCCTGTTCTAGAAATTGGCTTTGGAAGCTAACGTGGTTCGAATCGCACTCCTTAATTTATATGTGAAATGTGGAAATCTTCAAGGTTCGTTTGCATTGTTCAACAAAATGCGGCTCAAAATACGGTCTCATGGAATGTTATAATTGCGGCATGTCTTGAGAATGGATATGTGGCGAAGTTCTCAATCTCTTAAATAGGATGTTGCGGCATGGTGTATGCCCGGATAAGTATACTTTTATTACTTTTCTTTCTATGTGTATACAGTCTTCTATCTGAAGGTCACAATTATTTCATCGCCGTCAGTGGAGATTTTTGGCAAAACCCAACAATGGAGCATTGTGGTTGTGTGGTTGATCTTTTAGGTCGTGCAGGACAAGTGGATGAGGGAGTTGACTTCCTTGAAAGCTTACCTTTCGAATCTAATTCTACAATGTGGACAACCTTGCTTAGTGCGTGTGCAATTCTATGAGAGAGGTGTGGACTGGCAGCAAGTATCAGAGATGGTTTTGAGCATTTGAAGAGCCTATTTCGTTTGGGCAACCTCATTTCGTATAAGGTTTTGTCCTGCAGATTTCTACCAAGGATCACAGCATGAGCTTGGAATTGTTGCCAGTGGCATCCCAGTATACAAGTTTACATCTCTAGGCCGTATTTTTTATAAACCTCCATAAGATGGAAAATGGGGAGAGCATGAATGTAAGTTGCAAAAACTCTCTTATAATTTTTACTGCATTTTTTTTTTTGCCTCTTGCTTATCGGATTTTGGCTCTTGATCATCAAGTTCCCAGTGCATATTTTCTTTTTGTGGTTTCTGGTCGATATGTTCTGAGATTTGCCTGAGAGAGGTGTAGACTGGCAGCAAGTATCAGAGATGGTTTTGAGCATTTGAAGAGCCTATTTCGTTTGGGCAATCTCATTTCGTATAGGGTTTTGTCTTGCAGATTTCTACCAAGGAGCACAGCATGAGCTTGGAATTGTTGCCAATGGCATCCCAGTATACAAGTTTACATCTCTAGGCCGTATTTTTTATAAAGCTCCATAAGATGGAAAATGGGGAGAGCATGAATGTAAGTTGCAAAAACTCTCTTATAATTTTTAAGCTCTTTGCACAAATCTGCAGAATGGATTGTGAGTTTTGTATGTGTGACCTATTTCATATATTTTAACTCTATTACGCAAATGTGCCAGTGGACTACCTACTATTTATGAAGCGAGATGTCGCGTGCAACCTAATCCCAAGAGGTTGCGGGTGTTATGTAAACCGTATGACGAGCAAATATGAGATATATTTTCTTCTTTCACATAGATTGTCGGATTATCAATTCTTGATCTTTGGTGATGGATTTGTCGTTGTTGTAGGCTTGTGAAGTTGGTGTCGATGGATGCGTGGTGGGTACGTTGTTATGAAGTAAGGCGTTAGCGATTTAAGGTGTGTGCATGTGTTGTTATGTTATTATTAGATCTGCTGCTTATTGAACATGCTTTAAAATACCATGCTTTCTAAAAAGCATCGGGGACTTATTCCCCAAGTCTTCATACTTGAAAGATATCCGTGAGGACTTATTCCCAAGTCTTATGCAATTGGCAAAGCTCAAATGACCTGGAGCCAAGGCCATGCTATTCGTATATTTTGTTTAAGCGGGCTAATAGATAACGTATTAACATGTCTTATGAATACCATGCTTTCAAAAAAAAAAGCATCGAGGGACCTAAGATTTGGGACATGGCGGTTTTTGAAAACCAAGATCCGAAACACAATAAGACAAACGCCCTACAATAGTTTCACATGATGCTATGGCATAACAGTTTTTCTTTAGGTAGAAGATATAGGCGGAACTCTTGAGGTTGCCGGCCGGATGCATTGTCCACTAAAATGCCACTCGTCTTGCCGCACCGGGCCACCAAAAATGAGGAAAGAAGGAGCCAGTATCCACCCAAATATCTATTCAAAGAATGCAACGATTGCTTGAATCATTTATTGGTCTAACTTATGCATTGGCAGAGTCCCGCGGCGCTTCTAAACCTTGTGGTCGTGCCTAGCAACATGATTTTTTTAACCGCGGCCTATAGACTTTGCCGATGTGCTATTGCCAAATCACCACAACTAAGATTCCTAGCATTATATCTCCCTCCGAATTCCCATGTTTTATTTTCCCTCCGCATTGTGAGTCAAGAATCCCCCTAATACTATTACTTTGCTTCCATCATCTAGCCTATCGGTGTTAGGTTCAATACATTAGATTTAATGCCTCACGATACGGTGGCTCTCGCTAGCAACATTATTTTTTAACTTGTAGCCTATAGACTGCCCATGTAGTCAATTGACAGTTTATCCTATAGTATGTCTCAATGATGGATATCCAGGCATATTAATTTACATTTACTGATCCATGATACGGCTTTCCTATACAAAAGTTACCGCATAAACCTAAAGGGCCGAATTTGGCCATTATTCACGTTTGCTAAGCACATCATATAGATCACACAACCTTTTGCATTAACTAGAGGCTGAAATTTTGTAGAAATGAAATGGTTTAGCCTATGCCTTAAGTAGAAGGGCAATTCTCTAAATTCCCATGTTCTATTTTCCCTCTGCATTGTGAGTCAAGAATCCCCAATACTAATCTTGATTCTATCCGTCTACCCTATCTGGGGCCTAGGGATTAATACATTAGATTTAATGCCCGCACTCTAATGGTTGTGCCTAGCAACATTATTTTTAACATCAAGGCCTATAAGTTGCCCATGTGGTCACAAATTCATCCTATAGTATTTCTCAATAATGGATAGCCAACATATTAGTTTACATTTCTTGATCCATGATATGCTTTCTTATACAAAAGCTACTTGCATGAACATAAAGGCCGAGCTACGCCATTATCCCAGACCGCTAAGCACATCATATAGATCACACAACTTTGCATTAACTGCCGAATTTCGTAGAAACGAAAAACCCAGCCCATATGCCTTAAGTAGACGGGCAATTTTCATTTAATTGTAAGAGCTAAATCCCAATTGATTCGGTTCGGCCATTGTCTTCTTTGGAGCTTTCAGTTGTTTGTTCCCCCTCTTTTTTTTTTGATCCGCCTCCTATTTTTGTTTTATGTGCATCAGCCAGAGTTGCATCCTGGTTTTAAGTTCCTCTCAAGACAAATTGGCTTAGATTATGTCCCGCAGAGTGTCCAACAAAATTGTATCTATTGCATGCAATTATATACGAGCTGTCAAATCAAATGTAGCATTTTTATGGTTTTTAAGAACACCAAAAAAAGATTGTCATAAACCCATTGAAACATTGAGTTGCTGCGATAACATTTAAAACTCTTCCTTTTAAAATTGATGAATCATATGCTTAAAATTGCAGGTATAACTGAGGTGCAGATTTCTGACTTGCAATTTGCTGTCATAAAGCCCACAGATTTGATCTTGTAATGCCATAAAAAAGAGAACATGGAAAACGACAAAGAATATGACATTGTGCAATTACTGTTGCTTCGTAGTAATGTATAAATTGTAGAGCATTGCCTTTGTCAAAGCATTGTCTTCATGGAAGTATTAGCACATAAAAGCTTGATGCGCTTTTGTGCGAGAATGCCATATCACCGGGTTGTATGGAGAGTTGTTTTGGCGGGGATGCAGCCGACGGCCAAGCATTCACCAAGTAGTATGCGAGGTCCGGGGTTGCCCCTCGCCAACACTTTTGGCCTCTACATTGATCGGTTAGAGCCCGGCTTAATGAGCATGGGGATGGCATACGGCTTTTGCACCCGGGTCATCCGCCCGGCTCATCTATCTCGGGGCGATGTTGGCTTTTTGGCCCACACCCCCAAGCTATGCGTCTCTCACCTGATGCCCCTAGACACATTTTTGTCGCTTCTGAGACATCGCCGTCAATCCGCCAAGACCGGGGTGGTTCTCATATCCTCTTCCGCGTCACCCCATACCTCCACGCACTCACATATCGGGGACTGACTGTGGGACGTCGCCCACCTACAAGTGGGTGGAGTTCCCCTCCCTCGCTTCTGGCGGGGCGTCTATCGCTTACGGGTGACAATGTGGTGACGCTTTATGCCATCGAGAACAAGGTCACCGGTGACTATATGATTGGGGCCATCGGTCACATCTGTTAGAACCTTTGGTCGGGCATCATACATGCGACCCGGTTCGAGTTTGGGGCCGATGCGTCTCTGGCCGACTGGAATGACTTGGGCGGTCTGAAGGCATTTTTGTACGGGCACTTGGGGGTGAAACCCGGTCCCTATCGGTTTCTTTGCGAAGCTGGATTCTTGCGCCCGGTAAGGCGACCCTTGATAGACACATCGTCTATTTTTGAGGAAAGTGGTTACTATGGGTGATGCTTTCGGCTCCCTTTTCAGCTTACACTATGGCCATGAGTCGCGGCCCGGCTTAGGGCTGTTGGAGGGGTAGAGATGGTGGTTACGCCCGAGATGGAGCGTCGCGAGAACCAGGATGCGTCTGGTGACGCGTGACGGCCCACGTGGCGACTAGCGGGAGTACCCTAGATGCTTGTTTCCTTGGCAAGCTCACGGGACCCCATTGCTCTAGGCGCGGTCAAAATGGCCCATTACAAGGAGCACATCAACCCGTGTTGGCGGGGCCCGCGGCTCTACCTGCGTTCCCGGCTGCCCACAAAGCGCCCGGACTCATTGCCTCCATTACGCCGCAGTGCCCACCATCTTCGCGCTCGAGGCGAGGCGGGTGGATTGGGGAGCCCGCCCGGGGCCGGGCTCTGTCGGTCTTTGTCAAGCGGGTGCCATTGAGGATGAGTCTCACACTTTCCGAGTTGCCGGTGTTGGTCGGTCGGGGCGGATCGGCTCCCTGAATGCGGCGGGCGTGCCCTTGCATTCTCGATGAACACACCGTCGATGCGTGCCACAGGGGTCATACATCCGAGAATGCTTGGACTGCGAGTCACATTTGCCCCGCTTGGTGTCCGTGACTAGGCACTTTCTGGTGGTGCATGATTGTATATATTGGGATGTTTTACGCATTTTATATGATTAGCGGTTGTCGGCCGGGCTGATTCTTGCCCGCGGTTTTTCCCTCGAAAACCCTTGGTGGGGTTTTTAATCCGGGCGATGTCCGGCTTTTGCTGCGTTTTTATTGGGTCCCATAGGCCAGATTGGTCTCCGTGGGCGATAAAAGTACCTTCCTTCCTTCCTTCCTTCCTTCCCCGATAGGTGATGGGCGATCCGATTGATAATGGCGATCCGGGGAAAATGGGTTTATATATTCCTAATCCAACTTCCTTGTTTGCTCCACGGTATAGCCCTAGATATCCATGCATTTCTGTTGACAAAATGTATATCCCTATTGTTGAGGCAAGCTTCTCTCCATTCTATTGTAATGAAAATTTCTAATTGATGCAGATGATCAGATCCAAATATGGTCACTTATTTGTGCCGTCCTCTGATTGATGGAAAAGATATTGGGTACATAATGCTGGACTCTGCAAATTGAGCTGGTATTCTGCTTTTTCACAGAGGTCACTGTGAAACTATTTTAAGCTACGTGTATGTCTTAGAATAAGATATTAGAATTGTTGATAAGGTGGTACATTTCTTTCGCCAAGTTCTTTGTGGTAGATACGGGAACAGGGGATCTTGCAATCACACAAGCAAAGGTATACCATGATGTAAACCGAAAAAAGATTTGCCTTTGCTGCCAACCACAGAGATAATAGATCTGTTTTTTATTTAATTTCAAGATCTTGCTCTAACATTGTTTGCCTAGATGTAATTAAGTTTGCTTAAACCTTTGGCATATTGCAAATTTGCAGGCTGGTTATGGGAATGTAAGTGATTTTGAAGTTGCAGGCTACAAATTTAAAAACGTAACTGCTAAAGTTTCCCGCAATAGCAGTTTCATACTAGGACTCTCCGAAATTTGTGATGATGCCATGTGTGCGGAGATGGCATTTTTTTTCGTATTGCATATTTTAGATTTGTAGAGAATTGATGTCAATCCTCTAAACTAGAGTACCCACACCTGCCCACTTTTCCTATTGTATCAATATGGCCATATTTTTGCTCCATGGAGTGTAAGACCTTAAATACTGAATATTGAAAGAGTTATCTACATGTCCTCGGCAATGCATAGACGCGAACTGCTAACATACATTACCAAATTGCTAACATACATTACCAAATGAGAAGTTGGCTTAAGCACCCGCAATGTTCAAGGGTGCTGATTTGGCCTTATTACAGACCCAGATTGTAATTATAATCTATCACATCAGAACATGATGCAGGTAATTTGGTGTAGGCATAGCCTTACATGGGGTTTAGGGATGGCTTGTTTCCAATCAGCATTGGCCCACAAGTTGGACAGAAAGTGTAAACAGAAAGTAATCACATTTATTTCACTACGCAGGGTTAAAGGATGCAACCAACATGGAGTAGAAAATATTTCCAACCCGGGCCCTTCCACCTTTGTTAAATGACATCATTTGCCATCGAGTTGAAAACCCTAATTGTAAAATATTAAACGTATAAAATACGACACAGTTAATAATATGATTGGATTAACATCCAGTCAAGGAATCTTACAAACATGTTTTCACATTCACCATTGAGAACAACGAAAGGAGCTCGACAGCTTTTTTGTTTTTTTGACATTTCGCGTCATATTCAAGTGCCATTTGAACATACATATATGTATTCAAATTAGCAATAAATTCGAATGGTAAAGCCACTTCGGGAATACTTGAATAAAATCCTGTATATCATTCCATTATAGTTGAGGACATTGTAAAATTCTCAACGAAGATTGCTTTACTTAATATAAAATATCGGACATAGACATCTCAAAAAAAAAAAAAAAATATGGCAACGCTGACCTTATAGATAGATAGATAGATAGATAGATAGATAGGATGTTAGATGCAAGTATGAATGAGGTGAATTCAATGATATTATTGCTTTAACTTCATATTGACACATGCAGTGTGCTGGTACGATTGAACTAAAAATCGAGGAGACCATTGGTTGAAGAATATACTGACAAGTTTTGAAACAACTATACTTTTCAGGAAATCAATGCCATAATGTCAAGGTATAATTTCAAGGGTTTGTAGTAGGACAAAGCTCAACATTGTTCGAACATATTGCTCTTATTTAATCCCAACAGAAGCCCAGCAACGCTGGGCACTTTTTCTAGTTGTTGCATATTAGTTGATTGTTACCATTTGATTGATAGTTCGTCTGTAGGCAGGAGGATGCTTATACATCTTGCACTGGGCTTTTGACGGAGGAGTCTAGTGGCTGCGCATGTATTTTGTCGCCAACTTCAGGTTGACTGCTTAACCCAACAATGCAGCATTTGATTCGATTCGGTACACAGGTGATTTACTTGCTTATAAGCTGAGAGACCAGAATTTCATGAAGCGGTGGCAGTTTCTATGAGCAGAGGGCTGCTCTTCTTACACTGATTTGTTTTCTTTCTCTCACCTTTTTTGTGTTTTGATAAGAGTAAATCTGTGCAGAAATACTTCCTACAAGATCCATATGGAATCATTCATGTCAATCTCAATATGGATCCATATGGTAATCTCAATTTGTAAGTTTTATATTTATTTATGATTAACGGAAAACTTCTAGTCTTTTTTAAACATTCAACCTGTTTATGGTTTCACAGTGCAGAACTCAACGTAGCATGTTCAAGTGTAGCAGAACCTGCAAACTATTTGTTGCGAACATTTTGGTAGTAGAACATACAAGCTATTTATTGGGAACCATGATAATTGGAACTTAATGCTTTTGATGATTGCTTCAATAAAGGGATGTTTGTTGACATGTATTCTGTGATTCATGAAATAGTTAGAGTGAGGCTTACCATCAACTGGATGCTTTTATCACTGAGGCAAACCATTCCTGCTTGATGCAGAGGCATGTGCAAAAGAAATGGACAAAGACAAAAGCAGAAAGTTTATCTAGGGTATATCTCATGGATAATTTTAAAGGGCATCTGCTTGTTGCACCTTATCTGTTGGATTATTAAGCAGTGCTCTAGGCCGTAGTTTGTTTGGTGTTATGTTGTATATGAGACATATTGATAAAAGTGGAAATGCTTATATGTGTGATAACAATGCTGCCCTAATGTTTGTTGAGCAGATTATGAAACCATTTTTGGATCCCTCTTACCTTAAAACATATCCAACTATTCTTTATCAATGTTGACAGTGAAGCAAATCTTACCAAATCTCACATTAGAGGCAAGAAGATTCGAAGAATGCACAGGTTTAAAAATTAGTTGTTTTAATAAGTTTCTGCAGTTAAGGGAATGAAGATGTTGAGTCTACTCCTGTAGTAGTTCTCTTGCTGTAATGAAGCATTGTAATTTCTTTTCTATATAATATAAAAAAAACCACCACCGTTCTCTCAAAAAAAAAAAAAAAAAAAAAGGGTAGTGAACTGCATCTGACGTTATGGCTGTATTCTCCACTGATAGAGGGTTTAGGTCCTGGAAAGATAGGGGTACTATTTTCATATAATTCTTGACAATAATCCTCATTAAGCATCATCCTTGTTTATTTTCTATGACATGTGTAGCCCAGCCCATAAGGGCCATGCGGACTTGACGTCATCCCCAAACTATTCTCTTCTTCAAAATAGGATTAGGAGAATAGTTCCAAAGGTAGAACAACGGTCTCCAAAACCACGGGTTAAGGGTTCCAATCCCTCCTCTCCTGCCAAAGCGACGCTTGTCCTTCTTCTTATTCACCTTCTATGCTATGACGAAGTATGGTCTGGATCCAGAATGAAGAGAATGAGACAAGTCATGCCAGCTCTTAATCTCAATACTTTAGCGACAAAAAGAAAGACTCCAGAAGAAAGAAGAAAGGGTGGTTTCCAAATAGTGAAAGGGAGGGCCATAAAAACATAATGAACGCAACTATAAAAACAGTTGGAGTGCATTTTTGAAGCAAATCAGCCTTTCAAACTAGCCAACCTGCAGCAATTAATGGTTTAGTACAAGTAGATGATTTTGAATTGGCGTGGTGTTGTTTAACTCTTCTTCAAACAGATCACATTGCATGAACATGTGCTCCAAAGTGTGGTGCGGCTCCTTAAACAAGACGTATAGGATATAATGGCATTTCTTTCCGTGGTTTGTAGTATTTTAGAAAAGCCTTGTAGCTAAGGTTATTGTTATATCATAGAATATAAGAAGTAAATTGTTACTCCTAGGCAAGCAACGTGATTATGATTTCTTTGCCATATGTTTGTATCGCCAAGTTCTAAACAACCACATTGGCTTGAAGAAAATGCTAGAAACAAAAACATAGATTCATGATACAAGCCTTGGCAAAGAAAATGATTATGGGTCATTCATTAAGAAGGCAGTTTTACATAGCTGGGATTATTTTAAACACGTTATTTAAATCGGTGCCTTTAAATACAGTTATCATGGTTATGATATATGGAGTAAGTATAAATAAAGTTATCTGGCTAATAATTAGAGTACCTTATAGATTGTAAGGGCCTCTTGGATGTAATATATTCATTGTAGGAGGACAAAATCAAGGAATCTCAATGGATGGTAAAGATGCTTCTCTCCAGGTAAGTGTCCAATTCCCTAAGGATTTAAATAATTCAGACCCTGGACCCTGTGTTTCCAAAGACAGAGTGGAGATATGCACTCCAATACTCTCTAAATTCTGGGCAACAGTAGAAGATGAGATAGGAATGACAGAAAATGAAGACATAGGCAGTATACCTAAAGATCTGGACAAGCTTGGTGACTATCTATGTGGAAATATGTCAGATCTCACCCCCAATAGGAAATCTAGGAAGCAGAGAAAGATCTATCAAAAAGACCCCAACTACAATGGGCCTGCGTCCAATACAAGGAGGACCAAATCCTGCTAAAAGGTTTGCCCAATTGCTGCTAGCCCATTCACTCAAAATGAAGATCATTTCTTGGAATGTAAGGGGAATCAAAGGCCCCATAAAGAGAAGGAGATTCATTGCTTTGGCTAGGAACTACAAAGCAGACCTCCTCATGATTCAAGTACCCCACTTTGAAGCCTCCAACTTAGGGGGATGGATTCACAAAGGAGCTGGATCAGCTTATACCACTGCTGATGGCACCAAAGGTGGTCTAGCTATGTTCTGGACCACCCTTAATGTTGTCTCTTCCTATTGTAGCCCTTCAAACAGATGGCACAGCATATCTATTGATATGAATGGCCAATTGCTGGGAATAATCAATGTATATGCTCCCACAGAACCCAATGAGAGAGCTCCAATCTGGGAGGAAATCAAACATTGGATGGCTATCCAGAACAATACAAAAGACTGGATCTTGGGTGGAGACTTAAACAATACCCCTCATTGGGACCTGAAACTAGGAAATAAAATTAATATCTCTAGAGCAGAAAGAACAGAATGGGATAGTCTGCTGAATGATACAAACCTTCTGTACATCCCTTCGGCCAATGCCAAGTACACATGGTCCAATAAAAGAGAGGGAGCAGGAAGAACCTACTGTACCTTAGACAGGTTTTATGTCACAAACCCAAACATCTCCAGTCTGGATAACTGCACAGTTATAGGAGATGAAGGAAATATCCTATCAGATCATTTCCCCCAAATTATGGAATTTCCAGATGCTCAGAGGACTTCCAAACCTACTAATTCCCCCTTCAAGTTCAACTGCTCCCTCCTAGGGAATTCTAGTTTCACTTCGGAATTCAGAAGTTTTTACCTTAACCAGCATGCTGTGGGGAGTCACCAATCTATGAGAGAATTCAGTAATAAACTGAAAGCCTGCAAAAATTGGATCAAGGAGTGGGGAAAGGCAAGGCAGAAAAAGTGTATTGAAGAGAAGAATAACCTCCTAAGGGAAATGAAAGAAATCAGGCAAAAACTAGAGCTCACTCCTCTATGTGCCAACCTACACAAACAGGAAGTTCAGCTGGAAAATAACATCAAAGCCATTGAGGAAAAAGAAGCTAAGGGTATGGCTTTAAGAGCCAAAATCTGTCAATACAATAAAATGGATCAAGGCAGCTCCAAATATTTTTTCAGAGTGGCTAAAAACAAATTAATTAATAATGCCATTACAACTATGGAAAAAGAAAATGGAGAGAAATTAGAAGATGAGCAGATTATTAAAGCAGAGTTTCTGGAGCAATACAGAAACATGTTCAAGGATACTCAACACAGTATTCAAGAAGAGGAGAATATGAGTAGGTTTTTCAATAGCATCCCAGAAACCACTCCCATGGAGGAGGATTTGGATGGATACCCTGATGAAAAAGAGGTGCTACAAGTATTGAAAGACATGGAGAAAGGGAAAAGCCCAGGGCCTGATGGCTTTCCCCCTGAATTCTTTTTGGCTTTCTGGGTGGTCATGAAAGAAGACTTTATGGAGTTTATCAAAGGAGCTTGGGATGCAGCCTCTCTTTACCCTGCTTTTAACTCCACTCTTATCACCTTAATCCCAAAAGTTAAAAACCCCAGCAAAATAAATGACTGGAGACCAATATCTTTGACAAATACCACCTACAAAATCCTTGCAAAGGTGCTAGCATGCAGGATTCTCATGCACCTCCACAAATCTGTCAGCAACTGTCAGTCAGGTTTTCTATCTGGCAGATTTATTTTGGACAATTACATTGCTGCCAGTGAAGCAATTCACTGGAATAGACTGTCCAGGCAAAATTGTATGCTGCTCAAATTAGACTTCAAAAGAGCCTATGATACTATAACCTGGCCCTTCTTGAAGAAAGCAATGTCACATATAGGTATCCACCACACCATTATAGACAAAATCATGGCTCTTAACAGTCTTGCCTCCTCCAGTTTGGTTATAAATGGTTCTCCTAGCAATTTTTTCCCTGTCAGGAAAGGGGTCAGACAAGGATGCCCCTTGGCCCCATATCTATTTCTCTGTGTAGCAGAAATGCTCACCAGAGTAGTTCAAGGGCTGCAGATGCAAGGGTTGATCCAAGGAATTCAAATGCCAGGGTCGGACAAACAACTCACTATAATGCAGTATGCTGATGATACCTTTATTCTCCTAAAGGCCAATCAGAACAGCTTCAATGCTCTCCTGGATAGTATCCAATTTTTTGCTTCTGTTTCAGGAGTCCACCTCAATCCAAACAAGTGCAGTATTTTATGGGAGTGCCCTTCAGACACTATAGACACCAAGGGAATCAAGGTCAACCCAGCCAATCAAGCCATCACTCTTCTTGGTCTTCCTTTAGCTATCAATCTTCCAAATAAAGAGGTCTGGAGACCTATAGTAAATAGAATCAGGAAAAAACTTCTGTCTCTCTCCCCCACTCTACCCTTTGCTGGCAGAGTTCTGACTGCCAATGTAGTGCTGGCCAGCACCCATGTCTATTTTTCCTCTGCTCTCATTGCCAACAAAGAAACCTACAATGACATTGAAAAATGTCTGAGAAAATACATCTGGAAAGGTATGCATTTTGTTAGATGGGAAGAAATCACACATAGCAAAAAGGAAGGAGGATTGGGCCTGAAAATTCTCCAAAAACACAGTCAAGCCTTAGGGGCCAAGTATGTTTGGAAAGCAATAAATGGTTGGAACTCCCCAGCCATGGAGTTTATCAGATATTGGCTGCAGATTAGCAGACCCTTTGGGATGAAAAAGTATACTCATCACATCCCTGATTCTATATACTATCAGTTTAAGTGTGCCCCCAATACCTCCCCTCTCATGAGGAAAATCTTTGAGGCTTGGAACTTAGTGGCAGAAGGTTTCGAGCATAAGGAGATCAGCTTTGATAGTGCTAATTTCTCACTTTTTTGGTCACCTATTTTTGCTAAAGAGAATGAAGTTTGATGGGCTATTAAACACCCCCAAATATGGAAGAAATGGAAAGAAGCAACTTCAACATCTTTGGGATGGGGATAAATGGCATAACTGGGAATATATCAAGCAGGTAATTAATGGCAAGAAAATAGACAAAATGATCTTTGACACCATTATGAATGTTGCTAGCAGTCAAAGTGATTGCACAGCCCCCAAGAATCCAGACTGGCATATTATGAATTCTGATCAATATAAAGTGGCTTTAGGATACAAAGTGCTGGCTCCAAATAAATCTCTCATCCAGGCAGGCAAATGGCATGTTCCAAACAAACACCTCATGAACATATTGAGAAATAACTGGAAGTCCTATTCTCAACCCAAAATGCAAGTGTTTATGTGGAGAACCATCCACAATGCTTTGCCTTCCAATTGTAATATG
Source organism: Isoetes taiwanensis (assembly GCA_021234155.1). NCBI lineage: Eukaryota > Viridiplantae > Streptophyta > Lycopodiopsida > Isoetales > Isoetaceae > Isoetes > Isoetes taiwanensis. Next base: position 18,253,027 of record JAJEKV010000013.1, read on the forward strand.
TTTGAAAGGTGCAAGGATCTGCAGGATAATCCCAGATGTAAGCTCTGTGGGGACAGATCTGAAACCATAAATCACATGTTCGACTGCCCCAAAATCAGGGAATTTTGGAGATGGCTTGATACTTATCTAAAGTCAAAAGGCCACAATTTAGGCAACTGGGCTAATATCATGGACCTCCTCAAGGGATCAAATAGATTTTTAAACACTATCAGGCAGACTGCCCTATGGATCATTTGGAAACACAGGAATAGGGTCAATTATTCAAATCAAAGGGTGGATGTTGCATGGATGAAAGTAGCCTTCCAAATTGAGATTTCCAAGATTGCCATGGCTCACAAGAATTGTAAACAAGATAAATATGATAATACTTGGTATCAATAGGGAAATTTGTTGGTTTGCACAATGTATTTGTTTGTGATGATATGCTTATCCCTAATGATCATTTTGTGGTATTCAGAGCTGCTGATTGCCTTGACAACGAGGATGAACTGTAAGCCAAACTTCCCTGACCTGTCAAGTTTTGCAGCTGCTACAGAAATTTTTAATAATCAGCAAATCTGGTCTCTATCACCAACCATTGACCAAAATCTGAAAAAACTGAAACCCTTCTTGCTAAATGGTTACCAGGCTCATATCCTTGACATATTTCTTTTCTGCTATGAGAGGCTGCTTACTGATGATCAATTCTCCCAATTTAGAGACATGTTCTACCACCATAAAGTCTTGCAAGATGCTCATGGAGAAGCATTGATCCTTTTCTCTGAAACAGCCCCTCTTTGGTTCTTTGCCTTCCCACCCGAATGGAATGACATTGGCTGGCAGCTGGATCCAGTGGCTTCGGATTTGGTGATCATTGATGAAGAGGAGAATGATTCAGACTCAGATTTTCTAGTTCGAGATCCTCCACGCTGAAATCGATTGTACCTTTGCTGCAGTTTTGTTACTCTATGTACAAAGGTCTCTGGTCCTATTTCTGATGGTATACATATGAGTGCTAAAGGCATAGTTTTGAGAGCTTATATGGCTTCTGTATTTTCTGATGTAACTACTTGATGAGTAATATAAATCTTCCTTTTCTCCAAAAAAAAAATATATATATATATACAAGAAAATTAATACGTCCTACGACGCATTGTTCCAGTTTTAGCATGTTCTTACGGTGTAAGGCCCTATGGTGCTCTAGATAACCAACGATTCTACTGAGATTCTCTTAGATTCTCCTAGATTCTCTTAGAATTTTCTGTTTTGATTGAGGTGCTTACCCATGAGCATTTAAAACCTTCTAAAATAATCTATTTTGGATCTGTGCAATATTTTTAAAACATTTTCTATTTTTAGACTAAGGCGCTTGCCCTGAGCATCTAGAATTTTTTTTCCAAGATTTATATTGTACACCTTTATTATAAAACATTTTAGAACATTTTATTGTCGCTTTTTGCAAAATATTAAAAAAACTCTAAGATTTCAACAAGATTTTCTTAGATTCCCTTAGATATTATGAAGACTCCCTTAAAATCAATTAGATTTTAAGAGATTCCATTAGACTTGTATATTTTCCTAGATTCTCTTACAATTTATGAGATTTCCTTATATTCCCTTTAATTCTCTTGGATTCCCTTACATTCTAGAAATTTATAGAACATTTTAGAACTTTTTGGAACATTTTGAAACTTTCAAAACATCCTAGAATATTATAGTCTATTTTATCTTAATTACAACATTACCCTTAAGTATATTTGAAACATAAATTTTTTATAGAATTAATGCTTGGTCTAGTGGTTAGAGTGGGGGGTTTGGGGGGTTGAGGACTAGGGTTCGAATCCCCCCAATAACATAAAAAATTTTAAAAGCCTTTCCTTAAGGAACGAGCATTCAATTTGAGCCTTAGGATCTTAGACTCGATCAACGATCAAGATCTCACCATATAAAAGCAATATGAGCCGTAGGATCTATTACATATAATTCCCAAAGCCACGTGGACCGTACGATGTGTCCCCAAGCCACGTGAGCCGTCGGATCTTGGACCGACGGTCAGGATCAGATCAATCTGGACCGTAGGACCACGGTACACATATTATATGTAAACTCCCAGGCCATCTGGACCGTAGGATATGTCCCAAATCTACGTGAGCCGTCGGATCTCGAACGGACGGTCGGATAAGCGCGAAACATAAGAACATATATAGATCAGATATATATATCCTTATCCTTATCCTTATATTTATCTTATATTATAATGTTATACCGTAATTCTTGGATTGGATCAAGCCCTAATTTGAATGGCCGAGATCATCTAGGTGCATCTGAAGGCCGAGATTTCTCGCACGACTTCTTACTACCATGATTGGTAAAGGAAAGGGGGGAAAAGGAAAAGGGAGGAGGAAAGAGAGAACGTGAAGGGACAAAAAGGCACGGGAAAAGGGAAAAAAAGAAGAGAGGGAAAAGGGTGGGGATAAGAGGAGAGAAAAATGCATGGGAAAAGGGAAAGCGGAAAAAATATCAAAAGGGAAAGGGGAAGGGAACCTGAGAAAAAGGCATGAGGAAAGGGAAAGAGGTAAAGGGGAAAAGGGACGGGGAAATGGCATAGGAAAACGGGAAAGAATGGGAAAAGGGGTGAAAATGGGAAAAGAAAGGGAAAAAAAAGCACCGGAAAAGGAAAGGGAAAAAGAGCATGGGAAAGAGGAGAAAAGGGGAAAGGATGAGGAAAGAAGAAAAGGGAAGGGAAAAATGGCATGGGAAAGGAAAAGAGAGAGGGAAAGGGAAGGGAAAAGGAACACTGATAAAAGGAAAAGAGTGAAAGGTTGGGAAAATGAGGAAAGGGGTAGGGAAAAGGGGGAAAAGGAAATGGATGGGGAGAAGGGAAGGGAAAAAGGGAAAGTGAAAGGATAAAGAAAAAGGGAGGGGCAAAGGAGGAAATAGAACCTAGAAAAGGGGCATTAGACAAAGGGAAGAGGGAAATGAGAAAAAGGCAGGGGAAAAGGGCACGAGAAAAAAGGGCAGAGGAAAAGGGCAAAGAAAGTAAAAAAGGAAGCGAAAAGAAGATAGAAAAAAGAAAAGATGAAGAGGGAAAGGGTGGGGGAAAAGAGGAAAACGGGCATGGAAAAAAAAAGAAACAGAACAAATGTGGGAAGGGCATGGGAAAAGAAAAGGAAGGGAGAAAAGGTGAAGGAAAGGGAAAACGGTCACGGGTAAAAGAGGAAGAGGGAAAGGGAAAAGGAGGAAAACGGAAAGGAAAAAGCTCATTAGGAAAAGGGAAAGGAAGAAAGACTAAGAAAAGAAAAAGAGAGAAAGGGTCAAAAAGGAAGAAAAAGGAGAGGGGAAATGAGAGCAGGATAAGGGTGAGGATGAAGGAATTGAAAAAGAGGAAGAGGAAGGGGAAAAGGGCACGGAAAAAAAAAAAGGAAGAGGGAAAGGATGAGAAAAGGGAAAAAATGGAAAGGAAAAAAGAAAAAGAGGAAAAGGGAAGAGAAAAAGGGAAAAAAAGTGGGGAAAGGATGAAAAGAGGCACATAAAAGAAGGTAGAGAAAAGGGAAATGAAAGAGACATAAGGAAAGAGAAAATGAATTAGAAGGGGAAAAGGAAAGGCGAAAGAATGAAAAGGGAAGGGAAAGAAAAAAAGAAAAGGAAGGCGAAAACGGGGAAGGGAAGGGATAACGGTCACGAGGAAAAGGGGAGAGGGAAATGGGAAAGGAGAAGCGGAAAAGGTCAAGGGATAAAGAGGAAGAGAATATGGAAGGGGCACATAAAGTGAGGAAAAGCCTGGGGGATTCACATAGTGTAGGCCGTATATACCATGTGAGTGGACGATAAGGGGTTTTTTTTTTAATCCTAAAGCGCATTTAACACGCACGAAGGGGTCTTTAGACCTTAAAAATCCAATCTTTTAGTGATGTATTTCATACTTAAAAGGGTTTTAGACCTTAAAAAAAAGCCGCGATAATGGTAAGGGTTTTTATGACCCCTTCCTCAAGACATTACGGCGATCCCTTATACACTAAGTGATATCCCCGGGAGGAAAAGAGAAAGAAAAAAAAGTGCATGAGAAAAGGGAAAGTGAAAAGGAAAAGGAAAAAGAAGGCAAAAATGGGAAGGGCGGGGAAAGGATGAAAAGGGAAGGGAAAATGTCTGTCAGAAAAAAAGAAAGAGAAAAAGGGAAAGGGGAGAGAAAAGGGAAGAGAAGGGGAAAAAAAAGGAAAAAAAGAGAGAAGGAAAAAAAGGGACGTGTAGGGGAAAAATGAGAAAAAAGGGAAAAGAAAAAAAGAAAGTGTGCAGGAAAACGAGGAAAAAAGGAAATGCGAGATAGAGCAAAGACAAAGGGAAGAGGAAGGGTGTGGAATGCACAAAAACCTCTTAAAGCTCAAAGAATGTCGGGCTTGGTTTCGATTATATTAGATTTATGAAAAGGAGTCCGAAGTGAATAGGTTTTCATTCATACAAATTTAACTTATGTTCAAAGAACGCCGGGCACCATTACTAGTACAATTATATGGAGGTCCGCAGATCAATGGTATAGAGATTGATCCTGGGCTCGCCCATCTCCGAGATGGACGCCCGCATCAAGCACACGTCAGAACAACCCCAAGCAGCCCCGACGGGGGGCTTTAATCTCGCCCTTGAAATTGGGGTATTTCATCTCGACCGCCCATCTCGGATTTGGACGCCCACAAAAGCCCCAAATTGAATCCTCTCTTCTCACGCCGGAAAGAGAGCTCAAACTTGATTTCTTCGTGGTTCCGTGTTATGGCGCAAATGTGGAGCTTATTCGTTTCGTTTGTTGTCGATGGTCGCTCATTTCCATTCTTAGACGAAAAGATTCATCGCGACTCGTGAAAGCATTGTTGCTAAGCTTACCCATATATTTTTCGCATTTAATTTTACCGCCTCTTTGGTAAACCATTGTTTGCAAATGGGGTCGAAATTATGAACTGGGCCGATTGAGATGGTGTGCACCTTGTGCATGTAAGCTTAAGTTTTCCTTTTGTTTTCTTAATTTCTATTGGGATGCCTAGGATTTGCTAACCATGCCTCCGGGCTGCAAAGTTCGTGGTTATAAGGGCCCTGTTATATTGATGAGGCTTCACCAAGTTTGGATACTCAAGATGATGGAGCTGCCATAGTCGAATCGAACTTTGCAATAAATGGGCCGAAATTGCCCGATGGTGCTTTGAGCAAGAGAAATCGAAATTATATCTCCGCATGCTTTTTGAAAGCGCATCGTAGATGGATTCGGGCTCCGGAGGATTTTCTAGCTTATAATCTGTTAAATAATTTTAAGGTAAAAGCTTCAAGAGGCGGATCTCCTAAGGTGACCTTAATCGACGGTTTTGGCCAAATCAATGCCGCCAAACATATGATTGGGTTCAGCTTAACATAGTGTGTGGAACAAGCTTTAAGGGACAAGATATCGCGGTCGCTCAAATACCCATCAAAGATAGCTTCCAAAGAAGATTCGATTGCATATCCAAATACTAAGAAGGTAATTTTTTCGAGAACAAAATTTGCAAAAAGAAGTAGTTATCTCTAGATTCTATCTATTGTTCTATAGTTTTCAAGCACTATCGTATGGTTTTTCCTAAGATCCACCGGGTATTCTTTGATGAGCAAAATAAGTAGAAAGATCTTTAATTAGAGTTAAAACTCTGATACCGGCAATGGGTTGGAATAAAGCATTTTAGAACGGGTCGGCCGTATGGGCATGATGATCACATATGCTCGCTTGCTATTATTGAGGCTACAACCATGGCAAAAGTATCAAAGCCGAGATTCGCTTTTGCTGCATTTGAACCCATTTGTACTATGAATTTGGAAAAAGATGTACCTAACATCTTTTATAGGCTACTTTGTAAGCTTCTAATGCATGCTTATGTTTTAAAAAATGGAGCTTCCTTTGTTGAAGCTAGGCCCCCTATTACTCCTGTAAAATTAGAGCAAAGAAATGCATTTTGTCATATTCGACATATTTAGATTAGAATTTGAAAAATTGTGTGCCTAGTGTTACTTTCTGTGTCTTTCCTTGCTTTCAAATGAATGCCCCGCTATAAAACAGAGCTTGCATTTGCAAGGTATGGCAATCCTACCATAGGCATTGTCTTGTTTGGGATGGATGGCAGTAAATGTTGTTGATATTATGAAGAGGTAGTTAACCTATTTACATGCTTTTAGTTTGTAAAATTTCAATGTTAATGGAGTGAAGGCATTTGGAATTAAATTCATCCATGTTTATATGGTTGCCCTAGAACTTAGAACCTCGCAAGAGGTTTTATGTATGAAAGCCCTCACTAATATGGATCTAATTCTCCTCCCCGGCTTGCTATGTCGCTATGTTCTAGATTCTGGGCCTCTTCTTTGTTATATCGTAACATGCTAGATGGCTTGCATCATTTAGCGCTTGGTATTGTAATGCTATAAGTGGCTCGCTCTAGTTTTGTTTCTCCAAAGTTGCCTTTATGATGCCATGATTTGTGAGTACCCATTTGTGAGTTTTACCCGGATCGAGTTTGAAGTGGTCCTTGAACTTGGTCAAGGCCAATGCAATCAGAAAGTGCTTAATGTCTTTTTATGAAGAACAATCTTCACAAGTCTTCACAAGACAAAGCAGCCAAATAAAAGGCGTTAATTTATGTTATGCCGATTCGCTTAGTAAGTTAATGATCTAGCATGATATTTACTCTTGCTCAAGGATTACTTTAACCGTTGTTCGTCTTGCACGCTTGGTAAGGCTCATTGCCCATGTCTCCCCCGTGGAAGGCTCTCCATCGTTTTCACATAATTTGCAACCTTCCTATAGGATAATATGATGAATGAATGTTCTTTTATAGGATGTTTAGAACTTGGAGGCCAAGAAACACCATCGAAAATGGCGTTTTTAAACGCCACCTCTTTCATAGATTTTGGCCTCTGCTTTTGTTATTATTAATTGTTTCTTTGATAACTTTCTTGCAAATTTTTCTTTCCGATAGGTGGAATTTTTGTCAACGTTGCTTGATGAAACCAAATTCCTACTTGTTCTAACCGCTTTAAAAAGGATTGAGCCAATAAATTTCACAGCTTATAGCAATGATCTCGTCCACTTTTACGCTTATAATGTTGTCGAGCTTATATACAAATATGAAACTTGGAGTAAGAAGGCGTTAGAAAAGCAAATTTAGCTAGTGTCATCGTTTTATGTTTCGACTATGGATTTAGTGACCGCCTTTCCTCAAGTAAGTACTCCCTTTCATGTCATTTGAACTTATTACATACAACAATGGCTTATGTATAGCTTTATTGCCTTTGAGAAGCATAAATATTTATGATCTTTGTCATTGAAACATCACGGGAACTTTTTTGGACCAAATTGTACGCTTTTATTATTATTTTAATCCAGTCGCCCACGTAAACATAAGTTATCCACATCATTGCATTTATGAACCGCATGTCATAGTATTCGCTGAGGATTTGAAAATGGAGTTTCTTACTTTATACCTTCAAAAGCAATCGCAAGAGGATTGACAAAAAAGCTAATGAGGGAGTTGAGATGATCAATTTGAATTCGCGGACGACAGTGAATTAGTGGAAACAATAGGAAAGAATGGTGTTGTAGTTGTAATCGCACCACCAAGTTCGATCCGTAATGCAATAGTCAAAGACTACCAAGTTCGATCCAGAAAACCCAAGCAGTAATATATCGAGAACATCATGTTTTCGCTTTTATATTATTTTCTCCATACAACACATTTTCCCATGTTTTTCCTAGTTTGCTATTAAAGTGTAAGTCATATGACACGCCTTATGCCCGTGTCATCTATGCTTCCTTTCCTCGCCATAATTTTTCTAATGTGAAGGCATCTCATGCAGCGGTGACTCTTGGTTGCCGGGACATTTGGCGGCAGGTATATCCGCATGCCCTTGTGACTTTACAAGATGCGGCTATCCCGATTTTACAAAGATATGAATATCCTAAATTGTGATTTGTTTGAAAAGATGTAACCTCTTTGCAACCGGATTTTGCAGCCGCTTTAATAGCAGAGAGCTATGGTGGTGATGACGAACCGGATACACTACTTCAAATGATTTCTTTGAAGTTGACTTTCTTTTCCCCGCCCTTCCCTCTTTAAGGGTTAAGGAATGTTTTGTTCTTACTTTAGAAGATTTCTCCTCCTCAAGAATAGCAAATCGTACAAGATCCAAGATAGGTAAATGCCCTTTTCATCCGACTATTACTATTTTAAAGGCTTACGTTTATTATTTTGCGCTTTGCAATGCGCATGGAATGCGATGTGCCATCTTGAAGTGGCTCTTAGCAGCAAGGCAACATGTCTTATTATATTCGAGAATTGATTCATTTTACCAAGAGAGATTTGTGCTCAGCAAATTTATTTCTTACACAACGATAGCAACTTGTTACCGTGGATAACTTGTGCATCATTGCAGGATGCCTTTGCAATTCATTGATAAGTCATTTCGATTGATCTACTATCTCCGTGGATGTTGTCTCGTGTATTCTCGATGCAAAGTTTTTATTTTTTGTAGTATTTGATCTTCATCATACTGTAGAATTTGTCTACAAAACCTTCAAAGTTGTTGAGACACAAAGATGATTCAAATATTTAATGCTAGTTTGATGGTTTGCAGACTTGGCAAAGTGGGCAATCTTTAACTTTGCATCTGTTGTAGCCGACGCTGATCTTGTGGTAAGTACACATGTTTTGTTTAAACTAATATATAAAGACTATGAAAAGTTTGGTCGGGCTATTATTCTCACATTTCCCATTTGGGTGGCCTTCCAAATGTTGGCAAGGGAGCACATCCGGGTAACTCCCATGCTTAAAAAGATCCAAGATCAAGATCCTGTGGTAAATGGGTCTCCTTCATACCGAGGGCTTCATAGAAACCTTCTCAGGGCATAGATTGCAGGATGCAAATTTTATGTATACAAAGCTCGTGGTCTAAAACAGTATGGTGGCATAATTGAAGGGGAGCAAACGAAGTTCCAGCTATGAAAGGTGCTTATTTATTTTGAGGCAACTTTTAGGTTCTTTTGTTCGTGAGAAAGTCGAAAGTACAAGATATCCGACATGGGTCAAATGCAATCCAGCTTGCTTTGTACTTTGCACTCGCTTTTTTGTATCATGGCTTCTATCTTCATTTTCAACATTGTGAACCGTGATTCATGTATGTCTTCCCATGTGTTTTATGGCTTAATCAATCTATTGTTCAATGCTTGTTTTGACATTTACCGCTTGTCTTTTCTCCTCTTTAGGGACACAGAGTCTATAGGGCCATTCAACTTTCTATATGATTTTCTCTCGAGATTTCTTAAAATTTACAATAATGTTAGCAAAAATATTTTGAAGGCTTATTGGTAAGTTGAGTCATGTTTTAGTAAATATCCGCATGGAAGGCAACTTCACTTGGGTTGGTGGTTCCGTGATGTAGGCTTAGGTCCTTGATGCAAAATGTGGAGACTGTAAATTGAGTTGTTGCATTTTGTTTTGGGGTTAGAATTTGCTCTAGATTTAGCAACATATATTGGAAAGAATTAAGTTCGCTCACTAATCTCATTGTGGGTGCACATGTGCCTAAAGTGGATCTTCATGCATGCATATTATTAATTTTGCTATTGCAAGCATTTGAAATGAGAAATGTGTCATCCCGATATTGAGGTTGGTATATTTTATCGCACACCCCGCACACCGTAGTTTCTTGCAAGATGCCTAGCTATGTTCTCGCTTCGTGCACGCTCGCTTTGTAAATTGATCGCATCAAGATTTTGGAGCCACAAATATTCTAGGCTTCATCTTCTACTCTTGTGAAAGCATGTTATTGGCCTGGGAAAGCATGTTATCGATTGGTTGAAAGATACAAATTAATGGCAAAATTGCTGTGATGAATGGTGCATAAATTGTGAATAGATGTGAAGGCGTAGTTGTATTTTTGCATTGTGCCATGGCAATTTGAGCATTGAAATTTGCCGATGAATGCCGCATCATGCATAAATGGATGTTAAGGTAAAATGGCTGTTTTGGCATTTTGTGTTGTGTTGGTATTGTTACCGCGATTCTTTTGGTGTGATTCTAGATGCAGCTCTAAAGTGGGTTATTTGAATCACCGCAAAAGGGAGCATATCTTGACTTCATGCGAGTAGTTTCTTCACACCGAGATGGTGCATATTTTGGTAATGCTCAAGCTCGAGAGTCAATGCTAATGGCTTTTTGAACATTATTTATCAAGAACCCGCTACTTATTCATGGCAGTGAGTACGAAGAGAATGATGATTGAACAAATTTTAGTCATTTCTAAGTCAAGATGATGCAAGATGCATTCATAGAAAAGGCGTGCATGGCTAAACCTCTAAAACATCACAAGAATTAGGGCTATACATTAACATGTCTCTGTTGCACTACTGCGATGTGACAATACTTTTGCAAATGTATATTGCTCAAGCATTTTAGAGTGTACATCCAAATAAATGTGTATAAATGCCTTCACATATGTTTGAACACATGTATAGTGTCCGAATACGCTTGCCCGTGACGCCTAGAATGGCTAAACCAGCGTAAAGATTTGTAGAGAAGAATAGTTGATAAACCGTACTTAGATTACTAAATTGTTTGATTAAGGCTCATTTGTAGACATTTCATGCCAAGATAATAGTTATTGTTGGAGCACAATTTTGCTTATGCAGTGCTCTATTTTATATTCTTGATTCAAATAATACTCGCCATGTTGTCTAGATGTCGCTTAGAAGCAAATAAAACTTTTTACATTCAATCTTTTGACCTGCTTAAGTCTATTTATTGATCCCTGTTCAAGTATAGTGACTTTATCCCATAGGGTAAAGTTTAGCATTGCCGCCTGCATACTATTTGATAAATTTGTGGTTTTGCAGTCTCAGCTTTTGATGATCAAAGTAAATCGTGGTTATTTTTAGCAAGGGGTTTCCTCTCAATTAGGCATCTCGACAGATTTGTTAAACTCAAGAACTATTTCCTGTGGATTCCAATATAGATATTGAAGTTTTTGCCATTTTTGCTATGCATGCATGCAATAGACACCATTGAATTGTTTCTCGAGGGTCCTTGCACAAGAGCTTACTTTTTATTTTCCAAGTCCCTTTGACCGACCGCTTGATCATCTAGGATCATCTCAAGTTTGTGATTTTAAGGAAGATGCAAAACACACATCGAGAGAACTTCAATCACAACTAGGTATGGCTTCTTTTTCGCATCATATATCATATTAGATACTAATTATTTAGGTAGAAGCTCTTGATCCCTAGGTTCTTGTGATCCTGTTGTTTTTTGCATTTCACGGGCCGCGGGGAACTCTTAGAACTAGCCTCATTAGTTTTAGAGCTATTGGGGCAGATGTTTCTATTCGATTCGTATTTGATTTCATCCGACACCTAATTTGATTTGTCGATGCACTTGCCGTGTCTTGATGCCTTTATGTTTCAAATACTTCCCATGGAAAGTGAATGTGATTCATGTTAATCCGTAGATGATTATAGCTAATCTTTGATGAAGGCTTTCCCATGGATGTATGGGACACTAAAAAGAATGAGTTATTCATTTTGAAGTCCTATAACATTAGAAAATTGGAAGGGGCAAGAAAACAACACGTAAGGGTCATACATAATTAAGAAGGGGCAATAACCTATGAAACAAAATGTGTAATTTCATATTGTGTTAGTGCATCCATTTTTTTGTGTAGCATGCCCTCCACACAACATGGCAACGGGTCGACGATTCTCGCCTCCTAATAGAAAGCGCACGTTAATTCCGGCCAAGCAAATAATTGTAGGTAAGAATCAAGCAAAACTCCTAGTTGCCATGTTGTGGCGGCCTGGAAGTGGGTCGTGGATTCCAGACGTACTTGCTAAGATAGCGTGACTACCATTTATAAAAAATGCAACTAACCAACTTTCCTCTAGGCTTTTATGTTGCTATTTTCTAAAATAAAGATCTATCTTTTTTAATTCCAATTAGCATTTGAAGTAAAATTTTAGTATTTTATTCCAACTGGGGAGCTTAGATTGATTGGTTTAGCATTAGAAAATAGCAATTATATCTTTTTCTTGCATGAGTTGCACAATGTGCCTTTTATCTAAACTATATAATTGCTATTGGCAAGATTCTTTGAGAATCTACCTTTTATTCTCTTCCTATTTTGCCGCCACGTCCTCGGGTTTGTCCGGGGAAAAAAATCAAGAGAAAGAGAAAAAAAAATCGTATAATTTTTGTGTTGACACGTTTATGCGCTGGGGCAATCTTCAGCAGTGTCTGAGCGTCTCCTTTTCCGGCAATTTCTAGGGAGTCCGCCCTTTCGCTCTTCCAACTGATCCATTTTCCAAGTGATATTCGTTACTGCCAAATCAGGCAGACTTCATTCAGGCTAATCCGGAATCATCCTTCGCTTGCTTCAAAATCTCATAGTGAAATCTGAGTTACAGAGGTCCGTTGTAGGGTTTTGAATCCTTTTTAGGTTTCGGATGCATATGTTGCTAGAGTAAAGCATCTTGCGCCAGCTTTTTGTTGGCATAGCGGTTCGTAAGATTTTACCAGAACTGTGGAACAAAATGTGCAGATAATCCGGCGCTGGATTCTTTCTTGGGTTTGAATTCTCTGGTCCGCAAGCTCGCATCAAAATTGGATCCGCCGCAGATTTTGAAGCCCAGGAACATGCGGAGACAGAGTTTCTGTTTTACCCATATCTTCGTATATGTGAAGCTAACATTTCAAGCTACGAGGGCAGAATGCAAAACCAGCAGCCATGGCGGCTCCGGCCGAACGCCTTGGCGCACCGGAAAGCCGCCAGGAGCGGCAAAGAAGAAAATGATTCTAAGAAAGGAGGCTTACATCGTGAGCCCCGGCCGCCATTTCCAGTTGTTGAAAGGAGCCCAACCAGATTCGCCTTCTTCTTGGGCTCGACTGACACCCGCCTCACCTCCTTTTTTCTCACGCTCAGAACCCTTTCTTCTTCAGCCTTTCCCTCTGCCTCTGCGATCCATCAAAAAACATCTACTATTATTGGGGTTTCTTATATCAGCAAAGTATATCAAAGCTCCGGCTTTAAAAACTATAACAAAGCCGTGAGGTAAGCAGGATATCACCAAGTTTTCCTTGGAAGGGGAAATCCTTCAGAGAAATATGTGTTGGAGCTAAACTGTGATAGTTTTTTCTTGCAGATCATTGGACCTTTGTCGATGCTAAATGTACGGTATGTTCATAATGTATGTTTACAAAGTCCATTATTTAGCATTAACAGAGTGTGGCAGGAATAGGGATGTTTGGCATGTCCATCTCCAGCATCTTCGGGCCCATTACATCCATTGAATGGAAACCCAACGCAGACTCTAGGCTTCCCAAAGTGAGCACAGTCTATAGCTCCTAACACCACTGCATAACTTCGTGGAATTGCATTGTGTTTGCCTAGATTCTGATTTCAGGAATTCATTTGTCTGGAGGGGATATTTAGCAGACAACAAGTCTCCACATCTTTTGGATGAGCTCAATCTGCATTGTTTGGTCCCGCTTTTCTCTCTAAATTCTTTCATAGGCTTGGTTTGTTCATTAGGTAAATGATATTTTTCTTCCTTTTCATGAGACTTGGTTTGTTCATTAGGTAAATGATATTTTTCTTCCTTTTCATGCAGGAATTTATTTTGCTCAAAGCTAGAGTCATGGTGGTATATGTTTTACTATGACCCTGCTTTTTTCTTTGCAATAGGCACTTATTGTAACCCTTCAATCACTTCATCTGCATGCATCAGCTATACAGGTTTGCTATTTCCGAAATGCTATTATACAAGACTGTCTTATCCACCAAGATGATGTTTTAAAATACCCTCAGTTGTTTTTGTAGAACCAGGCACTGGGCTGGATCATGACCTTTTGGCAATTTCTGCTGCCATGTGCCATGTCATAGGAAGAGCCAATTTTTGCTGCCAAACTGCTTTCAATACAATTTGGTACAGAGTAGCCATTCAACATCAAAGATAAACCACATTATTTTTTATCAATGCATGGATAGGTAGGGGGCTAACAAACTTCCAAGCCGACATCAGCTCCCTTTCTTCCAGATAGAAATTGCGATTTCTCTGAAGCAAACTCACTTGCTCTCTTATGCGCCTAGGCTGTTATTTGCAGCAATTTTTTTGCCATCGCGTTTCCTGAAATCCAACATAGCTGGTAGCTTAGGAACAGGCTATGCGCTTCTCAGCAATATAGTGCCATAAAGTGCCATGTAAATCGATAGATTTGCCTTTAGAATGTTTTAGAAACTGTAGAGTAAGAAACTTCAGTAGCATAAAACAATGTCGTTGCCGCAAAACGAGAGACATTTTGGTAAATCAACAAAATATAATCCAAAAAAATATAGGAAACTCTTAGAAATTTATCAAGATCACATGATCATGTATAAAATTAAATAAAATTAAAAGGACCAATTCTAAGTAAGAAACTACTAGATGGTGAACTTTAAGTAGTTATTAAGAAGAATCATACTTTAAGAATGCAAATATACACAATCAACAAGTATAACTTCTATACTTTATTTTTGACATTAGGTACAACTATTTCTGAAAGAAATAGATGATGCACAGGAGAAATGTTAAAAGGATCAATAACACATCGAGTTAGAGGGAATTTTAAAAAATCAAAGGAACTTGGGGGCGTACCTTCGACTCCGGCCTTCTTCATAATAATTGGGAAAAGAGAAATGTTCGCGGCGGCCTTGGCCGCCGCGATAAATTTCTTGTAATTGTAATTGGGGTACAAAATTGCTAGTGGGGTACAATTTTTGGCGAAGCACATATTAAGCACGTAAATAAATGGACACTATGAGAAGACCTAGACCATTAGGACCGTCAAAATCAATCAACGGCTAAAATTTCTTGATATGAGCCCGATGCTTCAGAATGCCGGGACTCCATTTGTGGCATTTGATCTACTTCACCAAATATAGCAAGCTATGGCTCATTGAATCGCATCCAAAACTAAGAATTCTTATGAAATTGCAGCTTCTACCTGTGTATATTTTGAGCACAATCATGAAAAATTCGGATCAAGGTTGCCATAGAGTAGAAGCCAATATCTCATAAACTACTTGATCTAAATGGATTGCCGCCAGTTCCTATGGATTCATAGTACAAAAACGTCCTAGGACTCCAAGTTTCAGGTAAATCCATTGAGTATTTTCACTGCAAGAGGCCAAAAAACGATTTCTGATATTTTACCGTAAAAGCCTAATATCTTACAAACTACAATACGTAATTTGATGCCATCTGCTCCATTGATTCGTGGATGCAAAAGCCGCCCTTGGAGGTCAAGTTTCAGATCATTCCATAGAGGATTGATAGTGAAAAAGCTAAAAACAATTTCTGTATCTATAAGGGAAAAGCTTATATCTCACAAACGGCTTCATAAAATCTAATGCCGTCTCTTCCATTAGATTTAAGATGCAAAAACGTATTAGGAGATCAAATTTGAGTCACTTTCGTGAAGAATTATTGTGAATCAACCAAAAAATATTTCATCAGGTGCTTGTCTAAATAAGCACCGCGACGTTAAATGCTTATTATGTCTGAAAAAATCACCAAGCTTAAGCACTTTAAGCTTATCCGACGGAAGATTTCGCTACCCAAGATCAATTTTATGCCCATTGTCATATGAAACAAATATTTATCCAACTTCATCTATTAAAACATGGGGAAATATCATAATTTCTTAGAATAGAATAGAATAGAATAGAATAGTTTCTAAAGATAATTTCTAAAGATCTCCCATATGTTAAGTTCCACTCCACCATTGCATTGAAGTTGATTCCCTTTTTATAGAGATTTGGGTGGCGCCTCGCGGGTCAGGCCCGTGATCCGAGA
This sequence comes from Isoetes taiwanensis, assembly GCA_021234155.1. NCBI lineage: Eukaryota > Viridiplantae > Streptophyta > Lycopodiopsida > Isoetales > Isoetaceae > Isoetes > Isoetes taiwanensis. Next base: position 18,268,886 of record JAJEKV010000013.1, read on the forward strand.
TCGATGGTCCCATGGTGTCACCTCAATCCAGGCCAAGCACCTCCCCTTCTTTATAGAGATTGATCCCGGGCCGCCGCATGGAAATGATCTGGGCCTACAATAAAAGCCCAAATCAGCTGTACCTATTGCCGCTTTTATTTCTTCCATCTTGTGCTTAAGTCTATTTCTAGTACAATTTGTCTTGCATAAATTATGGCATATATTATGGCATGGAGAGTATGTTTTGTTTTGCATTTTTGTGTACATGCCATCCATGGCATTGCTTTTGCTTTTTGTCCATAAAATAAGTGACGGTTTGCGATTTTGTCACCAAGTTATGAGGAGAATCTTGCAATTATCAATTCATCTCTACTCTTAAATAAATTGCATTTCTCGTTGCCCGTGTTTGAAAGTAGGCATATGCCTTTAAATGCTATATAATGGCAAGTTGGTCGAGTCCAACAGTCGAAATTTTTTAGACTAGCTTAGTTTAGGCCTTGATTTATTTAAGCTTGAATTTTGTTCCCAGATGTTTATGGACTATAGTTCATAGACCCACTGATAGTACAAAGACTTGTATATATATATATATATATATATACCATGTTTCGTTCACTTATTTCTCATTAATTTTGCTTTTTATGCCCCTCTAATGAGGCTCTAATGTTCTAATTAAACTTGGTTATTTGTCTATATCTTGAACTGTTCCTAACTCGCCTCCTAATGTTATGGTTCCATTTACTGATCAAATACTAATTCTGTCAATTGCATCCTAGGGCTTCAGGCTATAGTTGCCATGATAGCTTTCGTAATAAAAGTCCCCTTAAAATGTTCCTGTCTTCCCTCTAAGTAGGATCCTATGCTCCAATGGAACTGAGCTATCTGACTTTCTTACCATTAATCTAACTTACCTTTGCAATCAAGCATCGAATTGCTTACAACGGATGCAGTGGTTGTATTGGCTAAATCCTATGAGCTTAAACTTTAAAATACGGGGTTGGTACCATTTAAACACATCTAAAGTAGGACATTCTTCCCATTGCAGGGAACTCTAAATAGAAAATGGTTATATTAATGGGAGGTATATGCTGTGTATACATATGGAATGATGGAACCATGGGAAGATAACAGATAAATGAAATATTGTTGTGTTGAAACATGAATAGTATTTAACCATTGGTATGGATGAATTAAATAGTTTCATGATACTAGTAATGGGGAGTATTTTCACAAAACTAGCCATGGAGAATATTTTCACAAGTATAACCATTGAATGGTTTTTCGAAGGTTAGAAATATTTTTGGGAAGTATACTATTCTAAAATAGGTTACGCAAATTTTTCATTCTAAAATTTAACCCTAAAAAATCTAACCCTAATGTTCTGAGAGCTATTGCAAATCGCTCTCGGTTGGCTTAATCGTGATCGCGGTTGGCGACGGGCACAAAGTTATATTCCAACCGGAAAATACATGAGGATATTATTAGTCGGAGGCTTGACAAGTGATCCGTTACATGCATTTTTTCTTAGCCATAGATGGATTCAGTATGGTTGTGGGGCTTAGATGCTGATTTAGACTTTGTAAACGCTAACTTAAAACAGATTATGGAACTACTGTATGAAAATATGAGGATTAAGGGATGTCTAGGCCTCTTTATAACCGAGACTTGCCTTATTGATCTGGAGTGTAAGAATGGCGGGACGCCCTGAGGGCTCCTGCAACAAAGGACGCAATTTAAAGAGACTTATGGAGGCTCTGAGGAGAGCTGGGATTGAGCATCCTAATGCTCAACCCACTAAGGCACAGCTGATTGAATTATGCAGGTTGCATAATGTAGATCCCAACAGGGATAGTTCTTCTACAGGGATTACAAAATTCATGCCTACTCTTCAAGCTTGTGCTGGTACATCTAAGGCAAAGGGAACTCTTGACAATAATAGGGGAGTTAATGAGGAAAAGAGCATTGAAATAGTTGCAGATTCTTTAAATGAGGAGGAGGATGACACCTCGGATGAGGACCTTCAACTTAATCAGGTTCATTTTAGTTTAATTCATTGCTGCTCTCGTAATGGTTTGCTTCTCATTATATCTAGCTCCACATGAGGTTTTGGATGATCCTGCTTCTCTAACTCTAGATGTATAAAATTTTCTAGTGATTGTTCCTTCATTCATTATTTATTGTTTGGCTTAAATCCGTTAAATAGTGTCCATTTCAGCAACTAACCCTCTGGTCTAACTCTCAAATACTTCTGTAGTATAGTTCATCTGCTGTTATTGCCTTGAAATGCTAAGTTAAGGTAACATTCCTAAGAGAGTTTCGGATTTAGTAAAATATGTGCTGCCTGAGCTTTGAAATTACCATACCACGAGAGTAGGACCCTCTTTAATGTAAGATCTTGGCAGTGCACTTTATTTCCATATAATTGTCCTGAAGTACCCTTGGATTTTTTTAAATCATGTAAATTAATAGGGCAGTTAGTTAATGGTTAATGCTAAGAAACAGATTATACCAAACAGGTGTTAGGGTTTTTAAGGATATCCTGCATTAAGGCGTCAACTAATGTATCTGTCTGGCTGGTTTTCTACAATCTAACTTTGTTGATACATCAATATTTCGGGAATATGTTCTACTTCTAGCTTTCCTTAGATGATCTTAATGGCTAAAGCTCCTCGCTAGCATATCTAGCAAATACACTGTGCTTTATAAATTGCTTGGATTTAAATTGGTATTGTTTTAGCTGATTGTAGATCAAGGTTTTATCTAACAACATGACTAGTATTTTTATATGTAGTATTGGTTTCAAAGTAAGTAATGTGATGATATATGTGTTCTAATATGTTGTTTATGTGGGTTTAACCCATGGGTAAAGGGGTCGAAAGCCAAGAGTGTTTAATGCTTACCTGCTAGTAGCTTAGCATTTTACCCTGTTTTAAGGCTAACTTGCTCTGATTCTATCGCAGTAACCTAACACTCTTCTCCCATATTTGTGCATTCGGATGTGGATGTTTGCTTCATGCAGAAGAAATGAAGCATTAAAGTTCTAATTTTGTTTATTGTCATTTACATTTGTTTTAATTCCTCGATACAAAAATATAAGTTGCAAAGCAGTACATAACTCTCATATTTATGCTACTTTATCTCAATATATTAATGGAAAGATTTCTATATGCTTTAGCTTCCTTTTATAGGAATATACCTTATGTTTCATATTTTCCGTGATTATGCATAGTAAACTTGTCCTAATTTTTGCGAATTTTGCATGATAGTTATTAGTGTAATTTGGGTCTGCCTATGGCACGCTTATGATAGTTGCATGAATTACAATCCTTTTGACATTTTTAATCACTTAGTTATTAGTGTAATTTGGGCTGCCTATGGCACGCTTATGATAGTTGCACGAATTACAATCTCTTTTGATATATTTTATTCACTTTGTTGCTTTTATTAGCTACCTAGGTTCTATTCTTTTTAACTCTAAGTTTTCAGTCTCTAAAGCTTCCCCTTCGGGGGTCAGATAAGTCCAATAGTCTGGGACTATTTGGATGTCTTTTCTGGTCACAAGGATTAGTCTAGGCGAGTCTATATATTACCCTATTTCTGGTCACCAGTCTTACTGGTGTGAGCTTTAGAGACACCTTTTTTATTATCTTCTCTAGTTGAACGATTTAACCTTGCTACTGTTTTTTCTAACTCCTTGTATTTCAGGAAGGTAACTCTGCAAGAATTGACCGACCCCCTGCTAGGGCTGATTACAACCAGCATGCTAATTATCAGAATCAGATTGGTAATAGACCCGGCTGGTACCAGGAATTGGGCAAACTTGGTTATGAAGGAGCTGGGATTGTTGCACCGAACAGAGCTGTTCAAACGGTACTTGCTTGCATTCTGAAAGTTGAACTCCATGATATCTTTATTGGCAATGAAACAGCTTTAGTTGAGGAAGACATTTCAGTAATTCTTTTCCTAGGATTTGACAAAATGCTGGAATTAGTTGGCAGTTTCAAATTTGCTGATTATGAACAATGCAAGAAAAATATCAATGAAGTATATAAGAAGCTCCCTGCTACACACATTCTTGCTGATAAAAAAGATTTGGAAGATCTACTTGCTTTTGTCAAAGGGTTATATGCCCTGGAAATTGCTAATTCCTTGAAAATATCATATCCTCCTAATGATTCTGCTGATAATAAGGTTATAGTTCCTGATCCACAGCCCGCCCAGTTAGACAATTTTCTGTTTGATATGAGTATGCTGCCTAAGGAGGCAGCTGTAGTTATTGAACAAGTTGAAGAGGATAACATTGATGAGGAAGAGAAAATTAGGACTGAATTATTGAAATACAACATCAAGGAGCTGAATCTGTTTAACTGTGGACCATTCCCCATAATGAGCAGCAGAAACGTGGAGATTCATGGGGAGCAATTCCAGCAAATTTTATGGAGAAGCAGGAACCTTGGGGTTATTGCCCCTATTAGTATAGAAAGTTTGATGAAAATGGCTCGTATAAACAGCAATGAGGTAAGCAAGGCTGAGGCTGATGCTCTTGCATTCAACAGGCATATAAAAAGGATTAATTTTCAGTTTCCCTTTAAATTGGATTTCTTGGATAGAACATGTGACATTGGCAATGGTCTTTTTATCGGTCAGAAGGGGCATATGGCCAAAACTGATGAAAAAAGGATAGATTTTTACCTGAAAAGGATTTGAAGGACTTATTGCCCGTTCATTAAGTGCAATTGTGATAAAGCTCACTGACAGGAAGTGCCCTGATAACATTACTTGGTTTGACCAGCTCATTTGGCACATGCTGAATCATTTAGAGGATATTTGGCCAACAAAAAGTATTCAGTTAAGATTTGCAGAGTTCTGTAGGTTTCTGTCTACTGATCCCATCAGAGGTGTTGTTATTGAATACATTGGGTACCTTAAAGTAAGAGAGCTTATGTTTGCCATGACTCACAAATATGCTCAGAATAAAAATATAAACTTCAAAGCTGAGTTCGGGAATCACAGAATAGTGGATATTATTGAAAAAACAATCAAGCCTTTGTCATTCCTGTATGATCATCAGCATGATAACAACAGCCTTGGATACAACAGTTCTTACAGGAAAAGGACTTTACCTAATAACACTTCTGCAAGCGGAATTCTGAGGCCACCAAAACTGGCTGGAAAAGCTAAAGCTACTTACAGGTCAGTAGACACAAATCGAATCAGTTGATCAACATCTTAAGGATGCTTAACAATTGGAGGTATTATCCTTTAACTTTTGTATTCTGATTATTCTTTTTACTCTGATTGAGATGATTGTGATGATTGAAAATTGCACTACCTTACCATTATATTAGGCCACAGTGCCTTAAAAATACTCCTGGGTTTATCCCAAATTTATTACACTATACTAAGAAACCTCTTTGACTGTTACACAGATCAAAAAGAGGGTGCTCTACACCAGATCTGATGGAAGATGGAAGCTCATAACTATCAAGGAAAAGCAAAAAAAGAAGAAATATGTTCATTTTACGTATTTTTCAAAGGTCATAGATAAGATACCATTTAGCAGTACATTTAAAAGTGTTCTCTGCAGATATTTTGGTAACATTGGTCATGACATCTGGGATAACACCACTTTTGGCTGGAGATATACTTCCACTTTAAAAGATATGATGTACAAACCTAAATTGGTCTTTACTGATGAAAATTATTCAGCTTGTCCATGTTCTATTCCTAAGCTCAATAAATTTGTGGATCCTAATATAGGGCATATCAGAACTACTTGCTTGAACATTGTGCATAATAAGGCTCTCAGAAATTGGTTATCCATGGGGCTTAATTACATTCCTGATCACCCTTTTACCTTGGCAGAATTTAAGATTGAAATGGACTACACAATTGAGCAGTTCTTCATGATACATAGATTCTCATTAATGGATGAGGATAGAAATAACATTGAGGACTGTAAACAAACTTTGAGGAAAGAAACAAAATGGTTGGCAAAAACCTTCATTGAGGGTAATGCTAAAAAAAGGAAAAGGTTTCTGATCACAGATGATGCACTCATTAAGAATATGGATTGGATGGTGAATAATCTTTATGTATCAGGTATTGATAAGGCAGCCAATAATCCGGCATTTATCTGTCCTTCCCATATTAGGATGGAAGCAGCTAAAAGACTTGGCAGTGATGATTTTAAAGCATGTCACATTACTAGGGAACAACTTCTAAATCAGATTGATGCAGATTTACTAAGTATTTTGGATGAAAATAGTACCTTATCCAAGGAGTTGCCTTACCTCCTTGGGATCTTCAAAGCGCACAAGCAGGAATATAGATGGATAACAAATGCTCACAACACAGTTTTTTCAGTGGCTGCCTCTATCATTGCTGCAGGATTAAATCATATCATGGATATCTGGCCTCTTATCTGTATGGATAGATGTAGTGCAGCAAATATTTTCATGAAGAATAGAATTAAGGCATGTTGGATTGTTAATTCTGTTTATGATGTAGTGTGCAATATGCCAACGAAGATTAATGACCTATTTGTGGCAGATATTACTAAATGTTATGAAAACATCCCGCTTGAAGGGGATGATGGTATATGCAATGTTATGGAACAGATCATTAACATTTCTTGGGAGTTTAAAAGGAAGGAAAATGTAAGGTTTAAGCTATGGTACTATGTTAAAGACAATGGGAATGTAATTATGGAATGGAAAAAGCAGGAACCTGCTGGCAATTCTTGGAGGTTAATGGATAAAGAAAGGTTCATCACATTAAATCTTTGGCTACTAAGCAATTGTTATCTTCTTATGTACAATGGGATTTGGAGGCAGGTTAAGGGAATTCCAATGGGCTTTGCATCCAGCCCGGGATGGTGCAATATTTACTTGGCTTGGTTTGAATTAAAATTTATTTCAAGCCTTACAGCTCATGGAAAACTAAAGGAAGCGGCCTCTTTTGCTAATACTTTTAGGTACATGGATGACATTATCAGTATGAACAATCCATACATCAGGAAAAGCTTAGGGCTTCTCGAGAACGACAGTAATATACCATCAATATACAATTTACAGCAGCTTGGCATCAAGGATGAGACTGAGTATTGTAACAGGGAAAAAACAATGGGCAGGAAAGTATGTTTTCTAAATCTGTGCATAGACATTATAGCCCCACAATTTGGGTTATTTTCAACCTACAGGTATGATAAGAGAAGTAGACTCCCATTTCTGGCAGCAAGATTCGTGCATGCCAATAGTTGCCGTCCTTATCTCATGGCATGTAATGTCATTATTTCTCAAATCCAGCCATACTTATATGTACACACTAATCCTACCAAAGCTGCTATGGATTTAAGGGAACTCATCTCGACTTTTGTGAGCAATGGATTCAGGGAGCAAGATGTCTGGCACAAAGTGCTCAAAACTCTGAAAGAAGAAACGTTCCCAGGACTTAAGTTTGACATCAACACTGTGATCTTCGAATTAAGCAAATACAGGTACTTAACCTGATTCCTTAACTGGTCTTTAATTCTATACTGTAGTTGGCAGGGGGTCCCTTTGTACAAAGGGGACCCTCGTGCCCTCTTTGTTCATACATGGGATCCTCCTGCCTTCCGGTAGGAGGGAGGAATATATATATATATACCATGTTTCGTTCACTTATTTCTCATTAATTTTGCTTTTTATGCCCCTCTAATGAGGCTCTAATGTTCTAATTAAACTTGGTTATTTGTCTATATCTTGAACTGTTCCTAACTCGCCTCCTAATGTTATGGTTCCATTTACTGATCAAATACTAATTCTGTCAATTGCATCCTAGGGCTTCAGGCTATAGTTGCCATGATAGCTTTCGTAATAAAAGTCCCCTTAAAATGTTCCTGTCTTCCCTCTAAGTAGGATCCTATGCTCCAATGGAACTGAGCTATCTGACTTTCTTACCATTAATCTAACTTACCTTGCACTGTTACTGACCTGTTTACAACGGATGCAGTGGTTGTATTGGCTAAATCCTATGAGCTTAAACTTTAAAATACGGTTGTGGTACCATTTAAACACATCTAAAGTAGGACATTCTTCCCATTGCAGGGAACTCTAAATAGAAAATGGTTATATTAATGGGAGGTATATGCTGTGTATACATATGGAATGATGGAACCATGGGAAGATAACAGATAAATGAAATATTGTTGTGTTGAAACATGAATAGTATTTAACCATTGGTATGGATGAATTAAATAGTTTCATGATACTAGTAATGGGGAGTATTTTCACAAAACTAGCCATGGAGAATATTTTCACAAGTATAACCATTGAATGGTTTTTCGAAGGTTAGAAATATTTTTGGGAAGTATACTATTCTAAAATAGGTTACGTAATTCTTTCATTCTAAAATTCTAACCCTAAAAATCTAACCCTAATGTTCGGGAGAGCTATTGCAACTGCCTGGTTGGCGACCGTATCGTGTTGCGATCGGCACAGGTTATATTCCAACTGGAAAATACATGAGGATATTATTAGCTGGAGGCTTGACAAGTGATCTGTTACATGCATTTTTTTCTTAGCCATAGATGGATTCAGGTATGGTTGTGGGGCTTAGATGCTGATTTAGACTTCTTGTAAACGCTAACTTAAACAGGATTATGGAACTACGGTATGAAAATATGAGGATTAAGGGATGTCTAGGCCTCTTTATAAATCCGAGACTTGCCTTATTGATCTGGAGTGTAAGAATGGCGGGACGCCCTGAGGGCTCCCAGAACAAAGGACAGACCAGAAAGAGACTTATGGAGGCTCTGAGGAGAGCTGGGATTGAGCATCCTAATGCTCAACCCACTAAGGCACAGCTGATTGAATTATGCAGGTTGCATAATGTAGATCCCAACAGGGATAGTTCTTCTACAGGGATTACAAAATTCATGCCTACTCTTCAAGCTTGTGCTGGTACATCTAAGGCAAAGGGAACTCTTGACAATAATAGGGGAGTTAATGAGGAAAAGAGCATTGAAATAGTTGCAGATTCTTTAAATGAGGAGGAGGATGACACCTCGGATGAGGACCTTCAACTTAATCAGGTTCATTTTAGTTTAATTCATTGCTTTGCTCGTAATGGTTTGCTTCTCATTATATCTAGCTCCACATGAGGTTTTGATGATCCCGCTTCTAACTCTAGATGTATAAAATTTTCTAGTGATTGTTCCTTCATTCATTATTTATTGTTTGGCTTAAACTGCTAAATAGTGTCCATTTCAAAGAACTAACCCTCCGGGTCTAACTCTCAAATACTTCAGTAGTATAGTTCATCTGCTGTTATTGCCTTGAAATGCTAAGTTAAGGTAACATTCCTAAGAGAGTTTCGGATTTAGTAAAATATGTGCTGCCTGAGCTTTGAAATTACCATACCACGAGAGTAGGACCCTCTTTAATGTAAGATCTTGGCAGTGCACTTTATTTCCATATAATTGTCCTGAAGTACCCTTGGATTTTTTTAAATCATGTAAATTAATAGGGCAGTTAGTTAATGGTTAATGCTAAGAAACAGATTATACCAAACAGGTGTTAGGGTTTTTAAGGATATCCTGCATTAAGGCGTCAACTAATGTATCTGTCTGGCTGGTTTTCTACAATCTAACTTTGTTGATACATCAATATTTCGGGAATATGTTCTACTTCTAGCTTTCCTTAGGATGATCTTAATGGCTAAAGCTCCTGCTAGCATATCTAGCAAATACGCACCAGGCTTTATAAATTGCTTGGATTTAAATTGGTATTGTTTTAGCTGATTGTAGATCAAGGTTTTATCTAACAACATGACTAGTATTTTTATATGTAGTATTGGTTTCAGTGCACAGATGATATATGTGTTCTAATATGTTGTTTATGTGGGTTTAACCCATGGGTAAAGGGCTGGAAAAGCCAAGAGTGTTTAATGCTTACCTGCTAGTAGCTTAGCATTTTACCCTGTTTTAAGGCTAACTTGCTCTGATTCTACTGCAGGTAACCGAACACTCTTCTCCCATATTTGTGCATTCGGATGTGGATGTTTGCTTGCGTGAAGAAATGAAGCATTAAAGTTCTACTTGTTTATTGTCATTTACATTTGTTTTAATTCTGATACAAAATATAAGTTGCAGCAGGTACATAACTCTCATATTTATGCTACTCTCTATCTCAATATATTAATGGAAAGATTTCTATATGCTTTAGCTTCCTTTTTATAGGAATATACCTTATGTTTCATATTTTTCAGATTATGCATAGTAAACTTGTCCTAATTTTTTGCAGAATTCTTGCATGATAGTTATTAGTGTACTTGGGCTGCCTATGGCACAGTTATGATAGTTGCATGAATTACAATCCTTTTTGACATTTTTTAATCACTTAGTTATTAGTGTACTTGGGCTGCCTATGGCACAATTATGATAGTTGCACGAATTACAATCTCTTTTGATATATTTTATTCACTTTGTTGCTTTTATTAGCTACCTAGGTTCTATTCTTTTTAACTCTAAGTTTTCAGTCTCTAAAGCTTCCCCTTCGGGGGTCAGATAAGTCCAATAGTCTGGGACTATTTGGATGTCTTTTCTGGTCACAAGGATTAGTCTAGGCGAGTATATATATATATATATATATATATATATATATATATATATATATATATATATATATATATATATATATATATATATATATATATATATATATATATATATATATATATATATATATATATATATATATATATATATATATATATATAATATATATAATGATAATCATGGGCATAAACCGACATGCTGGATTATGGGTTTAAAGTAAAAATCGAACAAAAAAAGGGTAATGGTCGGAAATCGATCCGGATGGGGCCTATGGTGCCGATTTTCATCTATGGTGCCGATTTGGTCATCTGAAGCAATAGCACATACTGGGAGATCATAAAAAGATCCGATTCATACCCTGATATGCTGAGATTGAACAAAAAGGCAAGATCTGGATATCTGCATTATAGCAAGCCGGTTTTTCTGCTACAGGTTAGGGTTAGATGGATTTAATATGTGGAACATTTGTTCTGCTATTTGAACCACTGTGATTGACTCTTATGTAACTAGCTCATATTTTGCATATTATGCAGAAATGGATCACTAGAATATTATATGGAACTAGCCATAGGTTGCTGGGTCTCTAAATATCAGTGAGAACTCAGAGGTAAGCATGTTATCTATGGATTATAAGCTGAGAATCTAAGGAATATTGTATGCTTTCTCTGGTAAAATTTATGAATTATAAAAGATACTGCTGGTTCCCTTCTTTATATTTATTAAAAAGAGAAGCGCCATAATTGTTTGTTTCAAAAATGGGAACAGAATCAAAGAGGATGAATGATATGCAAGAAGATATTGGAGATTCCAGTTTTATGGAGGTTGAAGATGAGCCTGAACACTTCAATGACGATACCCAGGTTAGATGTTCTGGTGGAAATATGTAAAGATAGTGATAATTCCCAGGATAATTCGTATTGGAGAGATTATAAGCAGCTATATTTACCAAGCTTAAAACTAGGTGTTTAATGTGATCTTAGTCCTTTAATAGCTGGTAAAATAGGGAAGGAAATGCATAAACTCTTAGCTAGGGGAATAATATTATTGAGGTGATTTTGATTATTCGTTTTGGGTGTCTTCAAGTAGGAAGGAATAAAATATGGATGGGGCAGGGATGGGGAAGTAAATGGATCTGAGTATTGAAAATATTGCATGATAATGTAAAAATAAGCTTAAATTTTCTTGCTATTCACGACACCGATAACAAGGGGGGTTGTATAATAAGCACTGACACCTGTCTTCCCATACCATGCATCTGTACTAACACATGTTTTTGGTTTTGGATGGTGACAGGTGAGCTTTTCCCACTTGAATACAAGAAGATAGAAATTTAAGCGATGATCGTGTATTTATCATGCTTGGAATCTATGTATTATATGGATTATAAGGAAGTATCTAGATACTTGGAATCTGTAAACTCTAGCAGATAAATATCAAGACCAAAGGTAATAATTACTTACAACTAGTTGCACTATAGATCCCTGATAGGGAGGTTGCTGAATAATAGCATGCATATACATATATATACAAGTCTTTGTACTATCAGTGGGTTTATCAACTATGGTTTATCAACATCTGTAAGTAAAGTTCAAGATTAAGAAGATCAGCATATGCCCATGAACGTGAATCAATTATAAAGTTAGAACGGAACTTTGAAGTAAAAGCCAAAGAGGAATATTCATCAGTAAAGGATCGCAAAAGAAACATACACGAGAGATTCCAGGCTGGTTCTTGAAGTTTGTAGTTTAAATAAAATGTCGATTCATATAGTCGTGTTCGTAGGTGGAATGATAAATCAGCTGCGAAGTGCATTCTTTGTGTGTGCGCATGCATTAATAGATAGACATATAGAAGATAGAGAGAAGGGAAGATGACGTTAAGTACATTAATTATTTCCTTAACGAGTCGGGGGGGAGGAAGAACTCGACAAATTTGCTAGCACATATACACACATGCCTTCCAATTTTCTTGGGCTACTATTTTTATCAAAAAGTGCATGTGCAAAACTTTAAATGAAGGGAACATAATCGTAGAGTTAAGCTAACTATGCATATTAAAGAAGAGACATGCATTGATGCCCAATCTTAAAATTAAAAATGATTTCTTTGTTCTTCTATCTCCTTATTATGGAGTGCACTATCAACAAATTTCTTTTTTGAACAATGGACTGAACGGGAGTGTACAAAGTTGACTGGTCATCTATAGTGGAAACTTCTGTATGAAGATTTAGGCACGAAAGTTAGAAGCTAAAGTGACCTTGCTCAACAAGGGCAAATAAAAAAAAGTCAAGATAAATTTAGCTAACTTGAAGAAGTTAAAAGTATTATTTGATGCATGTGTTGAGTTGAGCACACACATAAGTACTTTCATAACAATGCCTAACACTGCACAATGCAAAAAATTGGCCCATTGGCATCAAATTTACATAGAAAGATTAACTCGGTTTGTTTCTCTCATTAGTCTAACGAGGAGGCATGTCCTTAGCATAGTATGGTATCTACTTAGAGCTCAACGTCCTCCTGCCCGCTAGTATAATGCCCATCGTCAGGTCACCAAGTAAAGATGTTTGGGTGCATTTCATGTTATAGAAGTTATTTGAGCTGCAATCGATGCACCATAATTGATCAATTGAAATTTTTGATTGCTTATATAACATCAATGTTATCCCATGCTAAATGTAATCAAGGGCGCCCTGCTGTGGATATTGTGTTACAAACCTATTTGTCATTTGTCAAATCTCTTCTAATAACCTATGATTGCCAACCAGTTATGGAAGCCTCAGCATTGAATCTTCTCTTACTTTCCATGTAACTGACTCAGATTAAAGATCTTTTGTCTAAGAAAATACATAAAAACGAGATTCATAGACAACCGGTTAAATACATAGACGATCGCAATATTAGATACATACAAATCTCCATCGCTAACTACCTATGAAAGCAAAGACTGCAGAAAAATCCATCATGTGAATACTCCATTGGGTCCACCAAATTTTATTCACTTTTACAAAGAATATCAAAACTAGGTGTTCATTTAGATGTGTCGCTATGTTTGCAAAAAGTTGAAAATATGTCTAACGATCAGGATTGATTAACATATAATATAATGTTTATATGCTCCTTTATAGAGAGATGTTTCTAAGTTCTTGGACAAAGCATCAAAATATAATGTTGCATATACTACAATATACGCTGCATATACTACGCGTAACATAGTCAACATATGACAACTAAAAAAAAAAGATAAAAACTCACTATGGAAGCCTCATCATTGAATCTTCTACTTTCCATGTAACCACTTCATTAAAAACCGAGATTCTACTTTCCTTGCATAAAACCGAGATTCATAGACATCCGAAGTTAAATACATAGACGACTTGGAATATTATATACATACTAATCTACTGCTAACTACCTATGAAACCAGCATCTGCAAAAAAAATCCATCATGTGAATACTCCATTAGGTTCACCAAATTTTATTCAATTGTTACAAAGAATATCAAAACTAGGTGCTCATCCAGATGTGTCACGGTATTTGCAAAAGTTCAAAATATGTCTAACGATCAGTGATTGATCAACATATAATATAATGTTTCTATGCTCAATATGTTATGCAGAGAGATGTTTCTAAGTTCTTGGACAAAGCATCAAAATGTACATTGCATGTATTACGGCAGAACATAGTCAATATACGACAATTAAAACAGCATAAAAACTCAAGACAGTTTTCAGAGGTGGGAAACAAAGAGAGACCTAAACTAGGGAAGTGGTGTGCGCTGCCATAGTCAACATACAACAATTAAAACAACATAAAAAACTCAAACAATTGTGAGAGGGAAACAAAGACAGAACTAAACTAGGCCGGACAGCAGATGCCATGGGGTGAAATCAAATGCCAAGGAATCCCAGGACCTGACAACATGCCTCTAAGTGCCTCTTTATCCTGTGAGCCAACACATTATTCTGAAGACGTTATCATGATGCAGAGAATTTGCAACATCCAGAACATTTTGTCCTAAAATAAGCTCCAACCATTTACTTTTGCTATAACTAGTTACAAAAGCTATTTCAAAAATCAGTTCCCACAAAATGATTCTCTCCATTTTCTATTCTCAAGACTGTCTTGGGGTGCACAGTAAACTTGAACACAGGGATTCTCACCTAGCTGCGAGATGAATGCAGGTGAAATATACATAATTATACAGAATCAAACAAGACACACCTGTGGGTGAGCCCGTATTCGTTCTCTGAAAATCAACCATACAGGTCTTGCACCAGTGAGAAAGACACCTTGTGTACCTCCAACATTTTTAAAAGGAATAATCTTTGGGGGCACCATACTACCATCCGTTTCTTCTTCAAGAAATAGATCAAGCTGCAGCCTGACAAAATGTAGATTTCTTAATGTTGAATTGTTGTCATTGTCAATCACCATCCCGCTAACAGAACCATCTTGCATGCTGGAACTACTTTCGGGATGTTCAAAACAAAAGGCCCGATATGCAATTACAGTGCCATCATTTAGTATCGCAAAAAGATAAGGCCGGCTAAATTTTTCACCCCATTTTTCCATGCATAATTCAATAGCTTTCATATGGGTGTTAGATTCATTAACTCCATTAGAATTATCAGTGTCGATGGAATTTGAGGATGCCATCTTCCCTTTGGTTCCTTTGTCAGATAAAGTACGTTTTCCATCTGTAAAATGTTCAACCTTATATACACAAGATACACTTGGGAGCTCATAAATTTCCAGAATGCCACTTTCCCTGCAGACAATACAGTAAATGTCTCCTTCCTCAAAACCGAATGTTAATCCTCTTTCCAATGGGTCAGGTACCCCCAGTGTGTGCCATGGATCGCCACTAGTGGTCCGCAACCATGGTTTGGGACATTTGTCATGATAGACAGTAGATGCAGTAACTGGATCAGAGGCTGAAGGGGAGGATATTGAGATTGTATATGTTTCAGAATCTGCACGCACACAGTGGCATTAATAGCCTAATTTAAATTTATACAATGCAAGCATAGGCAAAAAACCAAATTCAAGAACATGCATACGACTTGCACATGATAAACAACCAAGCCAATGCAGTCACATTTTTGTGCAAGACAATCATAGAATGTGGAACAGAGCCACACATGATAAGCAATCAAATTAGTAAGACAGATAGACATCTCCAAGGTAGAAAATGATCATAAATACTGTGGCCACCAACGAACTTACCACCAGTTATTAGCTGAACACTCCCATCTTTCATTTGTAATGTGATGTATAGATCTGCAAATGAAGCAGCAACTACAATGTTTTCTGGTTTGTCACCAGAATTTGTCTCTGTGCCCTGGGAGCCTATCTGCAAATCTTGAGTTTGCAAGGCTCCAAAGCAGTCGTACACCACGAGCGTACACTTGTGCAATTCGACATCTGCAAAAGTACAATAAAAGGATAAATAAGAGAAGACTTATACCTAACCAGAATGAACATAGATTGTCAAAACGTGCAACCTGCTAAAAAGATTTCCTGCACAAACTGTCGGCCCCTGTGTATAGTATTCAACAGATTCTGTAACTTCTCCTAATGTTTCACCAATTTCTAGAACCTGCCAAGCTGAAAACTAAACATGCCATTTGGTCACTTTCCGAATTAGGCATGTGAATAGACAAGCTCACCATTGTCCTTGTTTCTAAACTGATAATAAAATATGCATGGTATTCTTCCTCTTCTAACTTCCTTGTTGCTGTAGACTCCACATTATTAGCACGACCAAGCTTGTAATAGACTCTCCATACGCCTACACACCCAGGAAGCTCAACCTGCAATAATTGCACTCTAAAGTTCACATAACTTAAAACCATGAACAAGAGCTAATAAACTGCACCTCTGTTATGAGCTCTGGCCATATGCAGCAACTAAGCACTGAGATGCTGCATTTTTACCATGGCCAGAACATGCAACCTGCATCATCACGCAAACAATGCGATAAGGCATACACTGTTACAGCAATGTAGTCGGCCAATAACATATCATTGACCTGTGCAAAAAGCACTGCGATCAGACATGAGGGTCAATTTAATATAGTTAACAGTGCCCCACGTTCTACACAAGAAGCAATATAATGGTGCCCCCGTGCTCCCTTATATCATTATTCTACCCCGGATTCCACAGAAAGTAAAATGCACTCCCTTTTTACATACTGCGCAAAGAATATGTTAACCATGAACTTTAACCAGACAGCCAAACATTTCTTCTGGAATGTCTCCAAAATGAAAACGAATCCTACTCTGTGCATTCATTCAGTGCGGCCAAGAGCTTGAAAAAGGTATAATTTTAGATCTCATATATAAATTTGCTACTTTTTCTTGTATCTCTGTCAGTTCTGCAACAACATTTGCTACCACCATTGGATTGCTGCCAGAAATCAAGTCCTTAAGAGTCTCCAGAACCAGTATCAGCATACCTTGGATTTTTGGTTTAGTTAAGACGATAAAGATAAACTGATTCCCAATGCCTGCTTCTCTATTATCCTTTATGTACAATAGCATGACATTGCCTAGCTATTATCGGATAATGAGACAGAATGCCATCCCATGAGTGTCAGAGCTTCAAAATGGAGAAAGGAAAATGCATATAGATGTATCAACACTGGTTGCAGATAAAAAATTGTCTAGTTATCTAATATTTTTAAAATGAGAACTGTAAGTAGTGTCAGCACTATAAAGGCTGAGCTCAAAGGATAAATTAGAAATGCTTTTGCTGCTTCATCTCTTTTAAGCTCTCAGCGTGAATTCAGCTCAAAAACCCTTACATACCTACTCTTTGCAGCTCAACGGAGATGCAACACGATTCAGGTCAAAAATCAGTGTCAGAAGGGATGTTAAGGATTAAAAAAATTAGCCTCATTCTTAATAATGTGATCGTGCACCAATTTATAGCACGTCGTCACATGTGGATTCAAAGTTGCCACATAATCACGTGACAAAATTCAAAGCTACGCCGCACCATGGTTCCTTCGTCTCTCAATTTAGGGACCCCAGCAGCTTGACTACTATGATCATAAATGTGGCTTCCAATTTATTCATGAGTTTGCTTAGAAAACAAAGAACAAAAGAAAGAAGTCCCAGCAGCCCAAACATAGAACAAAGCAAAAAAGAAAGACTAGCCTAACAATCCTACATTAACTTGTCACAATTCTGTCAATTTAGTGCTTCTCTAAAGCAAGTCGTACTCATATTTATCATCCGAACCATACATCTTTTAAAATACCATGGTTAAAGAGCATACAGAAGACAACATGCTTACATGTGATGTTCGCCGAACTCTGTCATAGCCAGCCTCTAGACAATGGATAGATCACTGTTCAAAGTGCAAACCCGAAAGAAAACATCCGGAAGAAGATGCCCAAACCACCAAGATACGATTCTGCAGCAGAAAAGCAGACGTGTCAGTTCTTATAGACAAATTCATGAAATAGATGGGTTAACTATGGTCTTACCTCTCTGCACCATGGCAATGCGCCAGTTTTGCCTTATATGGCATCGATCTTGGTCTCCAGATTGCATGTTGGTCCTAATGCAACACAAAACTCCCTCTCATTGATAGAACAGAACAAAGCTTACATACACGCCATCATTCGATCCTAGCCTGCATTGCCCATTCAAATTAATCCACTTAAAATCTGCCTATCATCTCCTGCCTCGCCAGTTCAAATTAATCTGCTTCAACCCAGTTAAAAATTAGAGAAATCCCTGTCAGATCTCATTCCTGGCCAGACGATTAGCCCTAAAGTTAAGATCCAATCAGGAGGAATGCCTCCATCGGATTTGAATGTGGTATATGCTTAATCCTCCCACCGTCCATTTCGAACTAGGCAGTAGGTAATCAGCCCTTTTCAGGGATTCGATAATGGAGCAAGCAAGCTGCCGAATTTGATCAGGGGTAAAAATCCCATTCCGGTAGTCTGTCAGGAGTGGGAGCAGGCATATGGCTTCGCGCCCACTAGGCAATAAATCACATCCAATATTAATTAAACATTAAATATAAAATGCCCCTTTTTTTTTTTTTGTTGAAGGAAAATGCCCTAATTTCAAGGATCAACGGTCTACATAAAATGCCCCAATTGAATCCCTAGATCTAACGGCTCACATCAAAAGCCCCAAATAAAGGGGGCTGCTTGGGGTTGATTGAAGTGTCATCATAGGACCGTCCCATCTCGTAGATGGACTACCAGATCAAGTTTACCAACAATTTCCTTTGCACCTTCCTTAACCTAAAAATCAAGGGCCACAATTTCTCACGTGCCTGATCGACGGCCCAGGGATGCGGTGCATGCCCCATCCATGCCCCATGCATGCCCCCATCAAATCCATAGGCCATTGTCGTGCCACCTCAAAAAAATCGACTACCGGGATGAATCTCTCTACACAACTTTCACCCCCCCCATAGGACCCATAACATAATATATATATATATAATAGATAATAGATATATATTCATTGTGAACATGAATACTCATGGATGGTGGTTGCTTCATGGCTATCTCTTAGCCATTATAATTACACTTTGGTATGCTTAGATTTTGGGCATAATGTGGGTTCAAATCCCACATATTCAAGATCGTCTTCCACGCCATTCAAAATTGAGAGATATACTCTACCATAAAATGTCAACATTAATAATGGATTCAAATCCCACATATTCAAGATCGTCTTCCACGCCATTCAAAATTGAGAGATATACTCTACCATAAAATGTCGAACATTAATAATGGATTCAACCTTGTAGTTTTAGAACCAAACAAATGTCTCGCATTAATCGGGTGTCTCATTTTCGATGTCCCTTTGTCTCCCCAATTTAGTACTAAAATCAATAAAGGTGGTTGGAAATCTTGGTGGCAATTTCAAATTTAGAAAACAAAAAATAGCAATAAAAATCAATTCCTTGAATCTTGGAGAACCTGCCACAATCGTGCATGTGTTGAGCCCCGATAAAGAAAAACTAAAACACCAACGAAATCATCATTCTTGTTTCGCCTTTCATATGTTCAAGGTTTGAATGGAACCAATGGATTGTGTTTCTTTTTCCTATTTGCAACATTCAATTTGTGAGTTATTAGCGTATTTGAATGCCTTGCCTTATGAATTATGAATTGGGCATGGAAATAGCATTCCACTGATATGTTTGAGTCTAGTTTTTTGGGTTGACCCTAATGGGAAAACCCTCATCCATGTGGGATTGTGGCATATTCCAAGTATATGTCAGTATATGCTCGAAAACATGACTTTGAAGTGTGATTTAAGCCATTTCACTCTCTGGTCACGGAGGGCAACCCTCCGTGCGCAGCACCTTGTTTCTAGTGTATAGCTTGTGTTGCCTTATTGTCAACCTCACCAAGCGAAAGCATTTTGGGTTTGCAAATGTTAAATTTCTAACCTTGTGGTGCTCTGTTATTTTCTTCGGTTCATTCTCATTTGCGCTTTTGGAGTTGAATTCACATTACTATGTAACAATAACAGTACCTAATCTTGGCGGGTTTTCTAACGTGGCAAAATGGGTTTTAGCATGGTTCATATCTGCTGCATTTGCTCCCATGTCCATTTCGTTCAGTAGTTCTTAGCGTAATATTTTGGAGTCATTTGTTAGGATTCATATTGTTACATAGTCAATTTTGTCTAGATGTGTGTTATTCCAGTTAGTTTGGAATTTATTTAGGATGATGGAAGAGCAGCTGCCTTTTAACCTTATAGGTGCATTCGCATGGGTTTAGCTTGATGATTATAGGGTTTTTCCATAAGGTATGTTTTTGCACGTGTATAATGCTTTTAAAATATGGGGTGAATCTGGTCATTGTGGCATGTTAATCTATATCTGTTGTCCTTTTCTTCTCTGGCACATTATATTTTTGTCATTCCTTTTTTTTTAAAGGATGAAATTAAGTAATATTAATAAAGAGAAGAGCGATACTGTTTTTGTCATTCTTGTCATTTACCTTAAATATTCTAAATGTGTATCCCTATATCGCATTCTTTTACATTGGATTGTAGCCCACACTAATAATTTATTTCGAGAATTTGTTTCAGAGGCACATCTCATTGCTTAGATTACTATTGCCCTTGACTTCGGGTTTGATTTCTGCCTGTTTCCGACCTTGTCAGTGCCTTCTTGACCTTTTCCTCGACCTCAGCTTCTGTTCATTAGAAGTGACCCATCTCCTATGACTGCCTATACGCCATCGACTATCTGGTTCGACCGCAACCTTATGTGGATCCTCGTTTATCCAGTTCTGTGAGCATAGCTATATCCCCTCTCATTTGCGTCGTTGATTACCATCTTTTATCTTTCTCTCGCTCGTTTTACGTTACTTCTTAGCCCCTCTCTCTCCCCTCCCTCTCTCACTCTCTCTGTTGTTATTGTTGTTCCTGATGTGGCATGATGTCAACATTGCGTCTACTATGAATTTCGATGCTCTTTCACTCTTTGATGTTCTATCTTTACGATGTTATTGCAAATTGGCACGTTTTGCATTTCTTACAATCTGTTAACATAGATTTATCTTGATTTCAAATTTCATCTAGCTATTTTTGGGATTTCTTGTTCAAAGTATTTACAATATACGTTTTCTTGTGTTGATTGGTCATGGCAATCTTTATCTGCTATTTCCCTATTTATTGCTCTTCTCTATTCCCACGTCTTTGGCCTATCCTGAATTCCAATTTATGCATCTATACTTCCACTTGGATTTGAATTTTGTCATTACATATCAAGTGAGCTAGGTTCTTTTTTGAATTGCATACTTCTTTTACATACTTTCTCGAGGTTGGCAGTCGTCGCTTTATTTTTTGTTTCTGGGCCAAATCTCCAGGGATACATGTCCAGAGTTGTCCATTATTGAGCCTAGGTTTGTTATTGAATTTATCTTCTGTGCATTTACAGCTTGGTGCACATACTCATCATACATCATTTGAGTTTAAATGCATCATTTGAGCTTAAATGCATCATTTGAGCTTAGGTATTTGCTTTAACTATATATTGTTCATATTCTTTGTATGAATTAGATAGCCTGATATTTGACAGTTTTTTACTCTACCCTCTTAGCATATTATCAGGGGCCTCACTTGGATCTTGAGAGCGAACTCCACTTCCAGGAACTGCTTTCCAATTTTTCCAAGCCGTCCTTAATTAGCTGCATTACTGCCCACTTCTATTCTGCTGACTCGACCCCACCTTGTCTACTCTTAATCTCCACCTTCGCTCCCCCAGTCTTGTTCACGCACATTCCTCGCACCTTGTGAACCTCCTCGTTAGGGAAGCTGATTTGCCTTCAATCTCACTTTTTTTCTTGACATTCCTCTTCACTTTGCGCTCCCAGGGCTACCACCTCTACCTCAACCTCGTTACCATTCGGGTAAGTGTTATTTATATGCTGGGGCATCTTTTCATAGGTTTTGGCATGTTATCAAATTGCCTTATGACATCTCATTCAAAACTACCGTTTCTCTTTTATTTAACATTTTGAGATTGCTTTCCAAATGCGTTGCATCGCATTTTGTTACAAGTACGTTTTGTTTTGCCAAGTTTAGTTTACATTATATGTCTTCTCGTTGTTTTTTACAGTTTTAGGCTTTAGCCTTACCCCATTATCATATATGATTTCACATCTTTTATACTGGCTTTATATGCATACGAGTTATTTGCATTTGGCACCTCATTGAGTTTCTGTGGCATGGGTTTTATATGGGACATATCCTCTTTGATTCTCATTTTTCTGATTATGACGTATTTGTATTTGGCACTCCATTGCAATATTGTGACATAGGTTTTATAATGGATATATTCTCATTTTGTGTTGTCTTTTCTGGACTCATTCTCTCGTTCTTATTTCTCAGGAAATCAATTTCATGCCCATTGATAACTCATTATGCTTTTGCGTTCCCCATCTTTCTAGCTTGTTCCCGCTTAATTCGTTAACTTTCCAAGGCTCCTCTTCTGTCTGCAATAACTGCCCGGGGAGTTCAACATGTTGATGTTCGTGTTCATGGCAGATGGCGGTCATCATGCTCTCCCTCTCGCTTTGTGGTTCGTGATGTTGCTCGACATTTAGACAATTCCCATCGACTGGGCTTGTAGGTAAGGAAGTTCTCTGGTGGTCGGCCGATTTTTGTGTTCTTTGCCAGTCCTTCCTAGAATGGCATTGATCCGATCCCTCGGATCGTTATTCTGGGACGGGACGAGCAACTATATATGTGCTCGTCATTCTTATGGCTAGTTATCAGCATCTTCTTACAGCAGCATCTCTTTCCTTGCCATTGCTTTCCACCCTACCCGCCCTTATATATTGTTTCAGATTCGTCTATTTTTTATATGTTTCTGCTCAGTACTGACCACCCATTGGGTGATGTTTTTTTCCATCTGATGGGTGATGCAAATTATTTTCCACCCACTGGGTGATGCTCTCTATATTTTCCACCCATTGGGTGATGCTAGATGATTTCCACCCATTGGTGATGCTCCTTTTTCTTTTTTTCCACCTCTCGGTGATGTTTCTTTTTCTATATATGTTTGTTTACGGTTTCTAATGTCTAATAGGTGTTTTTTTGCTTCCTGGGGCTATTTTCTTAGGGGGTGCTCGCCTGTCATGGTTGTATTTTTTCTTAACATTTAACAGGTACTTTCTAGGCATTTCTCCATTTTTCAAGTTTCACACATTCCATGGCATTGATGCATGTTTTGGCTGGCTTCACCAATTCCTACCTTGCTCTTCAGGGCATTTTCGAGGCCGTTGGCGGCCATTTCTCATTAGGGTTTTCCTCAGAAACCTGTAAGGGCGGAGTCTTTTATCCCCATGAGAAGTTGTCATCATTGTCCTCTCTCTTGCCTTTATGGGGTAGCTAGACATTGTTCCTATGGTCAGCTCTCCATTCAGATTTTTCCACACATTGCATACTGCCCACGAAAAAATAAAGGAAATGTCCAATTATACAACTACCCACGAAAAAATAAAGGAAATGTCCAATTATACAACTTGGACCCCAAAAAATACAATGTTAATAGATGTTTGGTTTGTGTACCTGCCGAAAGCTTATCACCTGGATTAAAAAACCCCGCCCTTTTGGGTTTTCGAGGAAAAACCCTAGTGATAAACCTTTGGCAAGGGGCTTGGACAAATGTAAGGCTAAAAAATTGCTCCCAAAAACCCACGAATGGAGAAGTCGAAGCCGCTGTCGCTTGCCAACCTGTACCTACACATCATCAACACTAGAACAAATGTGAAAAAACAAACCTCCCAAAGTGGAGGGGCTAATTACGCGTGCCACGCGACAATTCAAATAGAGGGGCTGGACACGCATGCCAGACGAAAAATACATTAAACAATTAAGGGGGGAGGGTGGGTTTCAAAGAATAGAGAATAAGGTACTTGCTGAGAGAGAAGAGAAAGCGCCAACGAGATGTTGATGAAGAACCCCGCCTAATATAGCGATCTCCCAACCAGAGAAAGCATGCAATGCATGCATCACGCATGCTCGCCCTCTCTAGAATCTCGATCCGATGGCTCGGATCAATGGGATTCTAGAATGGGGCTCGTATAAAAATGACAAAAACCTCCCGAATAGAAGAGAACATCCTTCAAAAACTGGATCGAGGGCGAAAGGTCAAAGGATTATGGCAATAACTCTAGCATGTGGCAGTTAAACAATAAGGAGTTATATTCAGTTAAAGAAATATACAAGGCTCTCATACAAAAGAAACCATCTAGAGCAGGTTTTTTGTGGCAATGTGAAGAGGAAAAGTTGGCAGGAATATGTGCAGAAGGATGGACAAGTTATACTGCTAACAACATTAAAATCTTTAGATGGATTGCTATACATCAAAGTTTGCCTACAAGTCAGAAAAGATCCAAAGATAATAAAACAGTTTCTAGTCAATGCCCTCAATGTGGTGAAGTGGAAACTTGAAATCATGTTTACATGTTCATGGTTGATAGAGCTGGTCCTCCCAGATAAACAAAGGAGCTCCAACTGATTTAAATTTGCTAAGTTTCTGGGAAGCAAAGAGCAAAATTGAAAACACCACAAGAACTCTGAGTTGTTGGGTAATCTGGCTGCACAGAAATAGAGTAGTCATAAACAAACAGTCCACTTCTATTATATGGCTAAAGCAGACATTCATTGATATCATACAAATTACTACAGTACCTCACAAAATGTTAAAAGGGAAGAAATATGATCCAGCTTGGAATAGCTTGGGGAAATTCTATGGCTTGCGTGATTTTTTTTTTTTTTTTTTTGATTGAAGGCCGATATGTATATTCTGTATAATTTATAATACAAAAGTCACTTTTTACAGGGAAGTATAACCCATTAGTTAATATAAAAAAAAAGTGGTCGTTAAAATCATGTGATAGGTTATGTTCATGATATCACAGGGATAGGTTCAATACCAGCACGCTTTATACCTTTAATACGATGAATTGTATGATACGCACAAATTTGTCAGTATAAAACGCAAAAAATACGGCAAGAAAACAATTCAACTTCGGAAGATTTTCGCACGCCGTGAAATAACTATATCGCAGACGCCGTGAAAATTTTTCACGACGAACCTTCAAATCACTGACGAAACCAAAAATTTTTTCACAGACGCGAAAAAACAACGCCACAAACAGACGCTGACTTTTTTCACAGCTGCTGATTTAGTTGTTTTCGCCGTCTGCAAAATCTTCCGACGAATTGTTTTTTGCCGCATTTTTTGCCGTATTTTTTTTTTACATCACCGCTTGGCTGCTACAGACGCTGAATGACTGATAGCGACGCTGAAAAATTTTAACGACGCTTATCAATTGAAGCGTCTCTGCCGTTGTCGCCTTCGGCCCTTTCGCCGCCCTTCTTTCTATTTCAGACGCTGAAAAAATTTTCGCGTACGCGAAGATTTTTTTTCCGGCCGGCGAGGTATTTATACATTAAATACGTATTTTATTAAAAAATACGTATTTTTTAACTTTATACGTCAGAAATTTTAATTTTGTACGTATAGAACCTATCCCTGTGATATCAAACAAGTGCTGCTCTGAAATCAGACTTAGAAGGGAGCTCTGAGATTGAAATTTGTGTTCTGCCCTCTTCCCCTGACCATGATTGAGAGTACACAGAATGCACATAAGCAGGATTAAGCTTTGGCCATATTGAACCTTCCTCTGCTGTTTTTGGCTTCGCATAATAACGCTCTTCTAACATCCGGATTTTGATCACAACAGCAGTTGCATAAACATGGTTCCTCATGCCCATACATATTTGGTGGTCCGAATACTTTGAGCCACTCCATATTGGTATTAGGATCGATCTTCCTCCATTTGATCTTCCGCACCAATACAAGATGATCCCTGAAAAGAAGGAAAAATCCATAAGTATAAATTAGATGGCATCATTAATCCACTTAATATCATAAGAAATCTGTTTGATAACAGCTTCAGGGTGCGTAATTTCATGATTGAAGATGAATGCGTTGCGCCCCTTCCAGATTCTCCATAAAAGAATATAAATCCTCCAATCATTCAGATTGTGAGGCAAAAAGAATTCCAGGGAGCTCATAGAGGATAAATTGTAACCGAGGAGGTTTGAGGCCAGCTCCAGCACCCATTCCGACCAGATACATCCCGTGAAGAGATGTTCTTCATCCTCCTTTTGCCCCAAACATCTGGGGCAGACATCAGAGTCGGCCATCTGCATCAGCTAGTGCTTTGTGCCATAATTGCCACATGAAAGATTTGATCTTAGGGTAAATTGGGCCGGGCCACATAAACTTCAAATTCCTCGAACATCTATCAGTATTTGTTTGCCATTTTTCATGTATAGTCATAGTATAACCCCTCATAAGGAATCTGTATGCCATTCTGACAGTCAGAATGGTTTTGCCTTGGTAATTTCAGTTACCCCCCTCTTCAGACCATTGTCCATGAATCAGTGTGGCGCAAATATTATTGTAAAGATTTTCACAAGCCTCTCCTTCATCAGCCAGGGTCGAATGCCTGAAGGGAATGATCCCATCTTCATCGTACGTGTCCCTAATAAGGGTAATACCCTTGGTTCTCCAAAGCTTGGCTTGGTCTGGAAAATGGCAAGCTAGACATAAAGAAGGATCATTAGTAAGAATAGCAGGGTTCCAAAAAATAGATTGGTCCATAGATAGCCCTTCTTCTGAATTGAACACCCCCTTGACCGAATTCCAGGCCTTAATCCATTTCTTGATCAAAGCTGGAACGGATTTAGGTATAATGAATGGAAAGTAAATAGAGTGAGGAAGAACAACCTTGACTTGCCTCCATCCAGGCTTGCGTGATTTTTATCTAACTAATCTAATAATCCCATCGATCCGAGACATCGGATCGCCATTCTAGAATGGGACGAGCATGCATGTTTTGCATGCATGCGGGCGGCGCATGCTCGTTCTGGTTGGGAGTTCGCTATTTTAGGCGTGTTTCTGCTTCGACTTCTCATCGGCGCTTCCTCTTCTCTCTCAGCAGTACCTTATTCTCTTTGAACCCACCCTCCCCCCCTTCTTTGTTATTGTATTTATCGGCAGCGTGGCCAGAATCAGCCCCTCCACTGGGAGGTTTGTTTTGTCTTGTTGTTTTGTTGGTGATGTGCGTGTACAGGTTAGTGAGCCGCATCGCGCCGACTTTTCCATTCGTGGGTTTTGGGGAGCGATTTTTTATGCCTTACGCTTGTCCAGCCCCCCGCGAAGGCTTATCACTAGGGTTTTTCCTCGAAAACCCAAAAGGGCGGGGTTTTTAATCCCTAAGTGGATAAGCTTTCTGGCAGTACACTAGCCCAAATCTCTATTAGCATTGTATTTTGTTGGGGTCCAAATGATATAATTGGATTTTCCCTTTATTTTTTTTGGGTAGTTCGCATGTGTGCGGCTACCCACTATCCACCATTGTAGAAAATCTGCTGAGATGAATGAGAAGCAAGTCTAAGTCGGGCGGTTTGTTGGTTTCATGCGAGTCCCATTCTAGAATCTCTGATGATGTTTTATAAAGATGCACCAATGGGAGCAGCAGGAAATTCAGATGATGAAGAATCCCAACTGTCCAAAACTGAACTCGAGGAGATACTTATTAAATTTAACAGGAGATAATACATGCCAAGGCAATAAAGAAAGTCATGAAACGAGGAGAGGTATGGAGATTCAACAGCCTTAAGCCATTTTTCACGAATCTTTATCATAAATGGCAGCAGAAAAGAGAAGCGCATGTCCTGCTCCTTCTAGACTACACTAATTTTCAGAAGGAGTACTGAACAATCTCCTCACGATATTTAGGAACAGGACAGTAGTAGATTTCACAATACAGGACCTTTTGGATGAAGAATGATGTGGATACAGAGATTTGAGCAGTTTATCTTATCTAAAACTTTTCTAGTCTTATATAAGCAGTACATTAATTTGGTTGTTTTAATTTGGTTCATGGATCCATTTTATAAGGACTATGAATTTTGGACTATAAGCTTAGACTTATTAATGTCTGTTAGGATATACCATCTAATGTATCTTTTTTAGATGCAATATAAAACAAACCTTGCCCTCAAAAAAAAAAGGAGGGGGGACGCCAAATTGGTCAATTTAAGGTGAAGAAGCCCCCTCCCCCCTGATGGTTTCAAAGAATAGAGAATAAGGTACTGCTGAGAGAGAAGAGGAAGCATCTTCTCACAACAGCATCTCTTCTTTGCCCATTGCTTCTCTCGGCTCTATTCATCCTCTTTTCTTCCCTTTTAGATTGCTCTTCCTCTTTTCTTCCCTTTTAGATTGCTCTTCCTCTTTTCTTCCCTTTTAGACGGCTCTTCCTCTTTCCTTCCCTTTAGATTGCTCTTCCTCTAGGTATTTTTTTTGTTTATCTTACATCTACTTTTTGCGATTTAAGATTGTTTCTTGAAAGTAAATTTTGCTTTGCATGCTATAAAATGGAGCTTTAAAATGATTACCAACAAAATGTTGCAACTTTCCAAGCTATGGGATTCAAGAAGAGTCCAGCATTGTCACCCTAAAGATGCTTTCCGTCTCCTTCACATAACCTCGAGCTATAGAGCTCCCTTGTCTGAACGAAATAGACATTGCCATTTTCTTAAACGTGCCCTGGTCTTTCTAAATCTTGCCCTATATCGAAAAAAGCTTGGCTGGCATAGTTTTTACCGGAATTAGGAATTGGGTTTTAAGAGGCGAATTTTGAAATGCAGGACTTCCTTTGCAACATTTACATAAATATAGGCTTCCTCCCAATTCAAACATTTGAAGTGCCTTATGCTATAAGCTTGAAGAACGGACAAACAGAATGAAGCAAGATTAGAATGCCGCAAAAAAGCACATGCAAATTCAGTAGGTTTCTCAGACAGCAGATAAGATTACAAGGACAACACAAGGACGTGCTTTTTTGGAAAAACATGCGGCTCTTTCCTTTTGAAAATGGATTGCAAATGGGAAGATACAACTCCAGTGGTGGCTCCTCCCATCTCCCTTACTATTTTCTTGCCCATTTTCTAATTTTGATAGCCCTTGATTTTTAAAACTGAAGACCTAAGGGACTAACTTATGCCACCTCAGATTTTGATGAGGTGGAAGTGCGACGGATAGGCTAAAATTGCAAAAACAATTGTATGCTTGGTTGGGCTGGTGTGCTTAAAAAAAGGGAAAAAAAATAATAATCACAAAATGCATTTCTAGATGCAGAATTATTTTGTTCCTTGCCTGACTGTCTTCAAATGAACCTACTATCAGCATACATGCAGGCATGCCTTTCTCCTGAGCTTATGATGGTTTTTGGAAAAAATAGTAACTTGGTTGTTTTGCTTCGTCCATTCACTTGTATATGCATTAGAAACATTTAAGGATATGGCATTTCTCATCCAATCAAGGGCCACACATATCAAGAAGCAAAACTGCAACACAAAAATTACACCCCATATGCACGAAATTAACTTTGCACTTGGTTGTCATAAGGGAGACCATTGCTAGTCAAGCAAATTAATTGTATTGTTGAAGCCTAGTTCTCTTCGCTCAAATCATATGTGAACAGTCAGCCTAAGCACTCTGGAACAAAGGATAATATATGGAGGATTTATAGAAGTCCTAGAAGGCCATTTCCATTGAACCTGATGGTAAAACGCATTGCCTCCATAACTAGTCAATCAATAGATAGTGGAGCTTCAAATGCTAAAAAACGATTGCAATTTGTAGTCACATGGTGCTCCCTTCGTGCAATTTGTAGTCTCATTGTGTTCCCAATTGCTCTCTTTCGTTTTATGGGAAATTTGTAGTCACATGGTGCTTCCTTCATGCAATTTGTAGTCTCATTGTGCTCCCAATTACTCTCATTTGTTTTATGGGTTTATTAAGAATTTTAATGCCGCAACTTACCCAATCACGAAGAATTTCAATGCTGCAACCTACTCGACAAATGGTGCAAGACAACTATTAATATACAACCAGACATTTTATAAATAAACCAATCAATCAATCAACTTTCTTACATTTACAAAAGCGAGCAAGCATTTGTCCCTATTAAATAATTAGTACCTGGAGTTATGAAATTATGTAGTAGCTAGAATTATGGAATTACGTAGTGCATATCTTTAATTTGTCCCCCAAGTGGTATTTGGGGAACACTTTGGACATTAGTAAATGGGTAAGAGTAGGATATCTTCAATTTCTCTCCCAAAGTGCAATTTGAGGCCTTTTTATAGATGTAGGAGTAAGTCATTTGAGCCCCCTTACCAATTTTGCAAGGACCTTATCCTTCAATCACTAAGCACTGCATAACTAGTTAAGGGACCCTATAAATGATGGGTATCATCGTCACTAGTAGCTTGTATATTTACTCATAATTTTTGGGGTTTTTGAGGTCACATTTGCTCTTTCATTGTACTCTCTTACTTAAAAGCAATAGATGAATTGTAAAAGCAATATAAAATCATGTCCACTGCCAATTATCCTATTCACACAGGTTTTACACAGCACAAGCTTTTGCAACTATTTGTTTTACTTTATTATTCGCTCGATGCATGATGGAGTTAGTCACCAAATATAGAGGCGAGATTGTTGGAGCTTACTGGCTTTCCATTATCAGATGCATGGAAAACCAGTAAAAATAATGAAACTCAAACAAAAGTCATAGAATGTGCAATGAAATGACAAACTTGGACCCTTCCAAATGCAATGATTTGTCATGCATGGTTCAGTTCGAATGAGCATTTATCACGACTCTTCAATATGATTTGTTGCAATGATCGAGGATCTGTCTTCATTGCAACCAATGCTCCCCCCTATAGAAACTCAAGAAAGTTATCAAGTAATGCTCCGGCCAATGTCGCATTTAGCGTCTTGCATCCAGTGTCAATGTCACCAGACATTGTTAAATCTTCCATCACGTCGTCCTTTCTACACTTCTCGCAGACACTATCCATCACTGTCTTCTTGCAAGCATTGCACATCTTCAGGATCTTCTTGTCAACCGATGTATCCAACCTCAATTTCCCGTGAGATCTACACATTGAAAAACATGTTATTAGTGGGGATCCCCCCCCCCCAAAAAAAAAAAAAAAAAAAAAGGCAAAACAAGAAGGCAAGAAACTGAAAGACAAGAAGTTGGATTGGATTTAGTAGCAAAACATATAGCTTGCTCTCGTCGGGAACATGTGCTGCAAAGACTTCATTTTTAAGTATCGAGACGGGCTCATCATCTGGAAACTATAATTCACCCAGAAACCAGCTCAACATTTTAAATGCCATTGTAGTGTGCAGATGTTAATGTACCTTGGCCCCAAAATGTACTAACCTTCAAGGTCTTCAATAACACAAGGGTTTAGTTCCAGAAATAAACAAGCATTCAACATTTCAAAAACACGCCCCTTGTTAATCTAAAACTTCAATTCCACAACATCCTTATCATCATAGCCATCTACAACTTGCAAACAGGGGATATTCTATGTTCATTGACACTGATAATAATGACAATCAGATTAACATGTATAGCTTAATCATAGGTCGTGCCTAAGAGTAACCAAATACTTTCCCTATCTGTGGGCATTAAAGAGAGTGCAATTTCAAGTCCTTCGATTGATGCCACTTCGATATTCTTTAGAATCTTTATAGTATTTGCACAGTCTCCAAACTCATTCAATGCTTTTCTCTTTCTCACGTTAAAATTTCGTATAGAGACCCAATACCCAGGTCTCAATACACTTTGCATCCATGTTCCTTGCAAGTTGTTACTGAGGTTGTGTGCGTCAACCACATCCACGTTCAACGCTCTATAACTATTAGATATTGCTTGTAATAAATTGCCATACTGGATTAGAACAAGCATGTCTATGTCTTTACACAGTGAATGGGATACCTACTTCAACCCAAGCTCTGCAACAACATGGCTATTAGCAGTAGAAAGACAAACAAGGAGGATCTGTGACAGACAAATTTGAGAATACTTATTATGAATCCTAGAGTACAAGTTCTTCTTTGGGTTTCTGTTTACCACATGTAAGCAAATATTTTTATCTTTGAGTTATTTTTCTATGTCGATGTACATAGTAATAGATTTCACAACTAGCGTCAATCACCATTCTAAGCTCATCTTCTTTATGATTGAGTTCGCTAGGTCCTCTATGAGGATATTCATAAGCCCTGTTAGAAGATCATTCAACCTTTTGGCACCTTGCAAAATTCCTTGTTTTATGCTTAATAATACGTTAGATGAGGTTGGTGTGGTGCTAGAATTTCTAGTACATGTTCTTTATAAAGCCCCTTAATCATCAGCAAACTATGATCTCAATAATAACTTGATACATTATAAAAAATGAAAGCTAGATAAGGGAATTAGCTGGAGTGAATAAACATTCTTGTGGAAATTAGTTCAAGGCCTGCAATAAGGATTGTCAAGCTGGTAACTTTCACATAAAACATAAACAAATGGACAAGCCCGCTATACATTATTTGGTGTCCAAAACTCTCACTATCTTTGTATGTTTATTAATTCGGTATGGCTATCTCTACCACCCTCCTCCCTCTTTCCAAAGATAGGATAAAACGGCATAGGCGCTAGCTGCAGTAAAATGTGGATAATCTCTTTCTTTAATAATTTGAATCAGGGAAGTAGCCTGCAACTAGAACCAGAGTACGCAGTGAACTTAAAGGTATGTTATAAATAGAGTATTATGGAGCATCAAAGTTCACTTGACAAGTGGTTTCCCGAGAAGAAATGAAAGATTGAATGATTATGTTGTACTACAAAGTTGAGCTCAATGCTCTTTGTAGTGGAACTCAAGAAATAAGTTGGCTAATTCATTACTAGTACACAAAATACGGTATAAATGGCACAAAAAAGGCGGAGCATAAATCGCACATATGTGTACAAATGGCACGTAATCTGCCATTTGTGCACGTATGTGCCATTTATTCTCCACATTTTCTTTGCCATTTACACCTATTTTTTAGTCTAAGACCTGTTACTACAAGCAAAAAAGACTAAATTTGGTGCAACTGAGATGTTAAAGACAGGAAGTGCCAATTGCCAATACATATCTAGAGATCCAAGTTCAATTTGTTCATGTGCAAACTGTGTTATGCTCACTGGTCAGGAATGGCAGATAGTCTTACAGAATCTCTTGGTAGAGTTCAATAAACTCAATTTATGCAAGATCATCACCTATAATTAGAAAAGGTCGATTGGACTGGTAAGCTTAGTTATTACATTTACATGGCTATTTATTTGTCATCTCTTACTGGATTGCTAAATTGCCCATTCTTTTAAATTGACAGTCAAGGGTATTATGTGTAACCATCCATATGTTATGCTTCTTGAATTCAAGTGCTCATTTGAGCTATCATGAATATGATAGGATAGCAGTGTTAGTAAACAATATCACACTGTTTCAAAAATGCCCAATGGCATTAGCCTCATCAATATAAAGTTAGTAGTTTCCCTTCGCTTTCTGAGTTGTATAGATTCACCTCCATGAATGGCTAATGTATACTAGACAAAGAACACGATTATGTCAATTCCACGTTATCTTAGCTTGACTATTTAGGTCATGGTTCTTGCCTTCATAGTTGTTGTTCTGATACATGAATGTCAAAGCATTATTTCCAAATGATTAAAATGCTTGAGTCTACTTAGTATGAACTTATCAATAATTTCCCTTACCTTACTCAGTTGGATGAATTATCCTCCACAATTTGTGAAATAAAACAAAGAACTTCTGCGTTAAGAAAACGAAATCATGTAATATACACATGTCTTGTATTCATGAATAGTTAATGTCTTTGAGACAAGGAACATGATTATGTCAATCCCATTTTGTTTAGGCACCGAGCTTTGCATGTCATGTCTCTTCTTTGTTCATGTGCAATTCATAAACAAAAGAAAACAAAACAATGGAAAATGAACCCCTTTGTTCAGACCATTAATAAGACTCGACACACAAAATGACAAACCAAGAAATATGAAAACACACTCTTGGGCCCCCGGAGGGCTCCGTGTGTAGCACCTTGTTAATTGAGCTTGAGGGTTGGATTTGAGATTAAGCTGGAAAACAACCTTGACTGGCAATTAGAATTCGATTTGAGTCATTGAATTGCTGTCAGGATTTTAGATCCTTAGAACTTGTGCCTTTTGCGAATATAGAATAGATGTTGTTATTGGAGTTGACTATTGTACTTCAAAAAGAGACCTGGAAGGGTTGAGACAAGTTCTTGCTTGAGATATGGATATGGACTTGCGGATGGAGGAATTTACAATTTTGAATATAATAGGAGTATTAGAGTAAGAGAATAGGAGGTTGAATTTGGTTGAATAGGAGTTTGAATAGGAGATTTCCATTGGGCTGCAGATAAACTGACTAATGTTGCAGTTGTTAGAATATACTGACTAGTGCTTCGAGCCAGCAAAATAAAGCCTAGGTTTCAACCAAGATTCTTATAGAGAAGAACAATGGGGTTTCAATGTTGATCTGTTTCATGCTGGTATATAGCAACAATTAGCAACTATTTTTTCATCAAGCCCTATCTATGTGGCACTTTTTTTTGGGCATGCAAGTGTCTATTTTTGAAGTTAGAATATAGGAATAGTCTCTTCTCTAACAACATTTACATATGTTTAGATAAGACTTTAGTTATTTCTCGAAGTTAAATTTTGTTTCCTAATATTTCGGTTTGGAACATAACAAACCTTTTGGATTGGCCAAATCACAAATCATTGTTGATAGGTGTAAGGTTAGAATATTTGAGAATATTCTCGTTATTTCGTGTATGACCTAAGGAGACTTCTGATTGTGGGTTCTTGAGGGAAGAAGAAAAACATTGCCATTCAATGGATTTGTCATGTTTACTGCTCCCCCTTTTTCTTGGAAGTGATATGCCATGGCCGCTGTGGTATAGTGAACAATTCACCAGACATATGAAATCTGCTTCGTTTTCTTTCCTTCTTTCTCCCCCCCCACCTCATCTATAAGTTTCACTAAAAAATTGTATAGTTTGGTCTCAACCAATGATGGACCAGTTAGTTCCTAGTTAGAGTCATGCATATTCAGGCTTTTAGCACCATGTCTCTTCTTACGGCAAGGTCATGATTTCAAGCTTCAAGAGTTCTAATTTATGCAATACAACATGTGAGCTTAATTCCATGCATGGATAAATCAGGAAATGTTTTTGACCACCTAAGGATAATAATGTAATATGTTGCATTATGTTTGGTAGCATCGTTGTTTTTGTTGGCATGCAAACTAAAGTAGAAGAAAAGATATTGTTTAATGGCCAAATGAAAGGGAAGAAAATATCTTGTAGGGTGTTGAAAACTTATTAGTTGTTGTGATATTCCTGAAATGAACGTTTTTTAATATACCTTTCATCCATTCATGAAATTACCATATTTGTGTTTAAAGAATTGTGAGGATCAAAACTCGAAATGTGCGGGTGTACTTGAAATAATTACCAAAGCATTCGGTCATCTCGAGTTTTGAGAGTAAAAATCAAAATATCATAATTGAGTTTATAGTCAAATCATAGGACTGTTGTAAAAAATAAATTTTTAATGTTATCTGATGGGAGAAGAAAACAACGAGGATTATATATGCATTAATAGTTTATAGTCAAACCATGGGACTGTTGTAAAAAATGAATTTTGAATGTTATCTACAATGGGAGAAAACAACAAGGATTGTTTATGCATTAATATTTAACGACGGTGTTTTAGTGGGTGTATTGTCATGCTCATCATACATCACGACAAACCTTACGTAATTTATGCAATTCAAGATTAGCATTTCGCCATAGGCTCCTACACTAATTTGATTGGTGATGGGCATATTGGTGCTAACTAAGTGCTCTCCAAGTGTACGCAACTTAAGAGGAATAGAGCAACTAACAAATATCCATGGTTCATTTCTGTTTTGATGCAAAATTTCAGTTTCGCGCTTTCCATGAACATGTCTTTTCCTTTTGTCACATGTCCGATATGGATTCCGGTCTACCTTTGAGATTAGCAAAAGGCAATCTAAAATTCATAAACTATCCTATGAAACCAAGTGATGTCACTCCATTACCTTTAGAATACCAATTCAAATTAAAGACATAAAGATGTAGATCCATAGGCTGCAGCACCAGCATTTTACTCATTTTACTCCTGTAATAAAGTGCATGACTATAAATGCAAAGAAAGTAGAGCTGAGGCAAGCAAGGATGAAGACCTCACTAGTGTTTGCAACTTTGATTTTAGTGTCGGGCACGCTCAAAACTGAGGCATGGCTCAAGATTGGATATTATGCAAAATCATGTCCACATGTAGAACATGTTGTCAGAGATGGAGTTCAGAAAGCTTATGCTAAAGATCCCAGAGCTTCTGCATCACTTCTCAGGCTACACTTTCATGACTGCTTTGTTAGAGTATGTAATCTCATCCTCGATAATTTTGGCAATTTAATACTGCACAACTAGGTTGATAACATGCTGAGAATTCACAGGGCTGTGATGCATCCCTGTTACTAGATGTTGCTAATGGTGAAAAAACTGCTGGACCAAGTGGTTCGCTACGTGGCTTCGAATATGTCGATGAGATAAAGTCTAAAGTGGAACAAATATGTACTGAGACAGTGTCTTGTGCAGATTTGCTAGCACTTATAGCAAGGGATTCTGTAGTTGTGGTACTGATCTGTGGTTTTATGTTTGTGATATTGATTCTGATTTCTGAAATGCATTACTTATTACTGATGATCTTGGCAGAGCGGTGGACTTTTCTGGGATGTTGCATTGGGAAGAAGGGATGGCAAGATCTCCATAACTTCTGAAGCAAATCAAAAAATACCTAGTGCATTTTCGAATGTTACAGAACTTATTTCCAGCTTCCAAGCTGTAGGTCTGAAGGAAGAAGATATGATCACACTCTCAGGTAATATAACAGCCCTACCATATTATCTTTCCAAGTATGCCCTGAAAAGAAAAAGCGAAAGAAAAGAAAAGAAAAGAAAAGAAAAGAAAAGAAAAGAAAAGAAAAGAAAAGAAAAGAAAAGAAAAGAAAAGAAAAGGGACTTTGTTTTATTTACTGAAATCATAACCTGGTTTTCTCATCTTAGGGGCATTTATCAATCGCTTGTACAATTTCAGTGGATCTGGCAAACCTGACCTGTGACGTTCCAGGGGAATATACGCTATAAATACGTATATTCCTGGACCCGTCACTATACAAGTCTTCCTATGTAGCCTTGTATGCCTTAGAAAGTGGCTAGGGGGCATGACCAAGTTATTCATATAACTTAGCCAACCTTAGGTTAAGACCATTTCCACGTGACCTTAAACCTATTGGGCACCCGCCACACGGACTTACCCTATTGGAGCCATGTGGCATAACATGTGAACCCTAACCTATAAAGGCCTAAACCCTAACCCTAGGCCTCTTTTCCTCGCTCCAACAGTCTAGGAACCTTCTTCGCCAACTCCGCTTCGAGAGCCGTCACGTGGGCACAAAGATAGCGCGGCAGCCCCTGAGCGTGAGTGCATCAGCAGGAGTGGGAGCTACCTCGAACACCTTGAAGATCATTGAGACGCCAGGATTGGGAGGGAGTGCTTCTCGAGCAGGTATGTGGAGTAGTGTTTAGTAGTCCATCCGAAGTTAGCACCCTGCATGGGTTAGTGTTTCGATTCTAGAGTAGAACCATCCTAGAACTCAGATTCAACATCTTAAACCCTAATCAAGGAACCCTAACTATAAGTTAGATATGTATGATTAGGTTAAGATGTTCTTATGATGATTATCATGTTATGATGCTATGTGATGATGGTTGATCATGTTTGCTCCTCTTTGTATTGGGAAGGGGGTAGAGACCTAGAGCCATATGTAGTATGCTCCTAGATTAGATCCCTTTAGTTCCTATTAGTTGCGCCTCAGGCATAGGAAACCCACCGGGCTATGGAGGCTATGATGTGACTCCAAAGACTACACAACGGGCTAGAGGCAATGCGAGGGAGGATCCCTGCCGAGTGGGGGCTACGGGGATCCCATAGTGAGCTAGGCTTATGGCTCATCACTTCGGGGGCCGAGCATGGGTCCGACACCTCCCCGGGTGATGGTGTCATACCTCAAGAGTTGCAAGTGTCGGCTTGGCTCTTGTTTTGGGGGTTCAACCGGGTATGAATCGTGTGTTGTCACGCATTCTCTAGCTGCCCGTGGAACCTCTAGACTCCTGAAGGGGAGATGCAACCCTTCCCGCCTCGGCTGGACCCGTGGGAGATGCAACCCGAGTAGTCCCGATGGGTGATGCCACGGGATTGGCGTGATCCTAAGGCTAGAGTCATGCCGTGAGCCCTGATTGAGCCCATCCGCAAAGTATGCAATGGTGGAGGGGCGGATGGAGTGGTCAACCCTAGCCATTGTCTTATGCCAGCCCTCGCCATTGTTATGACTCTCGCCCGCCTATCTTGAGGCCTAGGCAAACTCACCATCCTCCTTATGAGTCGTGAGCCATGGGTAGGAGCTCTTATGTTTTATGGTTTATGATTATCTTCTTTGCTCTTATGGATATCACGATGGACTACCCTTCGAGGTAGTATGTGGTATTGTTATTGCTAGTTCTCGACGCTGTTTATGCTTCCACAGATAGGAGCCCATAGGGGAAGGGCGCCAAGACACCTTTCAGGTCCCCTACCCGCACTAGGATTCTCTCGAGAGTTTAGATCGGGAGGGCCCATGCGTTGATGGACCGGATGGGGGATTTCTTGCAAAATGTACCACGGGCCCGTGATATTTAGCGGGAGCGTCACAATGGTATCGTGAGCAATGTTCTTGGTTGACCAAGAGCTAGCATTGACCATATCCCTGAATAGGTAGACTAACTGGCCTAGCTAATGAATGGAATGAGAATTCCAGTCTTGAACCGCGAAATGTGGGAGAAATTTTTTCCCCATTAGGAGGGTCGTAATTAGGTTTAGTCTAAGTGGTAGAAATAATATAGTCAAAAGAAACCTTCTAGTAAATTTGAGCTCAAGTTGTTCATGAACCGCACCTTTCAAGTGAAAAATTGAATGAGAAATCGCTCAAAATAAAGCTTGAAAGAAATGGCGTGAAATGACCACTACTTGGCTCAAAAGGAATTAGGAAATTTTGAGAAATAGTTAAGTGATTAGGGGAAGTACCTAATTATTAACCATTTTACTCTTAAGAAAAAGTAGCTATTAAACCTATAGAAGCGCCTCTACTCCCTAGAAGTTCCAAATGGTAGCTTGAACCTCCCCTTTACCCTTGTAAAACGAATTAGAAGCTAATCTCCGAAGCTGCCATAAGAGTGTCCACCGAACGAAGAGCTGACGAGATCGATCCAAAGGAGCCGCGAAGATAGAGGCAAGATCACTCGAAGAGGCCACCATCAGGGAAGCTAAGTTGTTAGGAGGACCAAACAAGTAGCTAGGAAGGTTGGAGGCTCCAGCTTGCACCGGAACGTTGAAGCACTCATGGTGGGCGGCGACAAGCAAATTCTTGAGGCCCTGCGACCTAGGCCAAACGACGAACTTGGCCACTCAAGCTCTTCAGACGAATCATTTCATTCGAGGAGGAGCAACGACTTAGCACTTCAGGCGAATGATCGCAAGGCTCAAGGGAAATTGAGATCGTGTCATCTGCTTCTGGCAGGGGAAGAGCAAGTAGCAAGAGCAAGCTCGGCAACAGAAGCAACCCCAACACCAAGAAGAGTACGTGAGCAGCGCAAATCGTAGGAGCAACCTCGGCAATACGAGAAACTCCAGCGGCAGGAACAGCAGCAAGGGGAGCGAGCAATCAATGCGGAAGAGAAGGAAGGAAGAGGCGTATGCAAGGGAGAAGCCAACAAAGAGGCGTGAAGCTAGGCGTAGGGGGAGCATGGTTATCAGAGAACCACAGCCGGATGAACTACAGGAGGATGAGCCCGAGGAGGAATGACCACACCAACAAGAGGGGGGAGCAAGAGGCTAAAGAAGAAGAGGAGGAGGAGGCCGAAGAACATACGCGGTCTACGCTCGGCAACCATATCCAATGCAGTCCAAGGGGGGCAACATCAGCGAGAAGCTACTTAAAGCTGAAGCAAGATATGGAGTACGAGAAGAAGAAGGCAGCATGCAAGATTTATCTCCGCCAATGGATCTGACAAGATAGCTGACTAGGGTCGAAAAGCCAGCCTCCACCACCCCGACTTGATTCTCCGAAGAAGGTTCGCCATGGGCCAAATCCTGCAGCACAGTAGAGCTGCTCAGCATATTCGGCATTGCCGATAGTGCACCAGTCGGAGGATCCAGGAAACCTCTTTTCGAGTGCCTACATCAGGCATCTATGCAGGAGTTCAAGATGGACTACGACTACCGAGACACATCAATGACGGCAGAGTCTCGCCAGGAAGCGGCCAAAGCCGAGGAGGCCAAGATCTGCACCATTCATGCCAAAAGGATGACCATTATGCTCAAGAGCTTGAACCTAGCACGGAGGATTAGAAAAGATGAAATTTAGGAATCTTTGAATAAAATTTTGAACTTGTATGTCTAATGGTTGTATATATATATATAAAGTTAAAATTTGAAATCGGGTCGCTGTGCGAAAAACCCCTCTGCGCTCTCCACGCAGGGCCTAAATTCACATAGCCACCCGGTTTCGTTATTTCGAGCCCAAATCATACCCAATTAGCTCAGGAAAAGTTCCTAGTTAAGTCAGAATTGTCCAAATAATCATGCTAGCATCTTTAATTTTCCTGAAATCTTTGGTAGAAATCCAAAAGACCCGAATCGGTCGCCAGGCGAAAACCCTCCTCGAGCTCTCCACGCGGGGCTTAATTTCGCATAGCCACCCGGTTTCGCCCATTTTTGCCCAATTTGACCAATTTTCATCCAACAAGCTGCCATGTAGTGTTTCTTGCTTTGTTTTGCCTAGATTTGCACTTCATGATAGCTCATTTGGACATCCATAGCCATAGAACAAAAGTTTTTCCCATCAAGAACCTTTGTGCAGGGAACCCGAGGCATCCCTAGTCTATAAAAGGGGGCCTCATTTGTCATTTTCTCCCCATCAAAACTGCTCTTAGCACTTCAGGCGATTTTCCAGCTCTCTACTCATCTTCACAAGCCATTTTTCATAGCTATCTCTGCTCAATGGCGCCATCAAGCTTTGTTAGATGGTACAATGAGGTCAATCACATCCGTGATTTCCCTGCTGAGCAAGCCTTCCATGTCTTTGATCATCTCTTTGATCTTCATGCCACCTTGACTAAAACTCCCTATTACACCGACATCATTTGCCAATATGACCAGCAGATCCTACCCTGGGAAGTTAGTTTGCCACCTAGGGGAGGGAAATGGGTTTCTCTAGACTCTCTCACCCAAGCCATAGGTGGGGGATCTAAGACCAAGAATAGGTTGTGGGATAGAACCAGAAACATGCCAGATTACATGACC
Organism: Isoetes taiwanensis; assembly: GCA_021234155.1. Lineage (NCBI taxonomy): Eukaryota > Viridiplantae > Streptophyta > Lycopodiopsida > Isoetales > Isoetaceae > Isoetes > Isoetes taiwanensis. Next base: position 18,310,400 of record JAJEKV010000013.1, read on the forward strand.
TGTAAGCATCATAGGTATAGATACCTTTCAGCCCAGGCAGCCTTAGCTTTGTTCATGCAGTACAAGGCAGTCAACCAACAAGGGGAGCCCAACACATGTTATAGGTGCACTATCATCAAGTGTCTTCAGCCATGCCTTTGTATCATAGATAATCATCTAGAAATTCATCCTATCTAGGTAATTCAGTCTAGCACACCAAGTACACCCAGTGAATGAGTCTCCTTCTACCACCCCCCATGATAGTAAATAAGTACCTTTCTCAGTGCCTAGTAGAGTGCCAAATGCCAAGTGGGACATTTGGGGTAGAGTGGATAAAGGTATAAAAATAGGGTTTGTAAAGTAAGTAGTCATAAATAATTGTTGTGTGATAGTATTAGTTGCCTTGTGCGTAGGGCAGTAATATAGGGTAGGAGAATCTTCCTTGCAGATTCTCGACAATGAGAGCCACCTTTCGACAACATCAACGAATCGAAAAGCAAGAGGGCAACCTCATCAAGAAACTTCAGCAAATCAGCATAAGATGGTACAGGGAAGCCCGAACACAAATAATAAAGGGAAGACCAAAGGAAGGACGACATGACATCAAGATTAGACATAAGAATTGCTAAGAGGGCTATGCAACAGCCAATGGGCATCGTGGCACTTATGAAATTGATGACATTAGGGAGGAACACCTCCTAGTCAAGGATACTCCGTGCCATATTGTCTCGAGAATCGACCCCACATCGATTTTAATTAATGTCACAAAATATGCCACCAACAAGTAGATGACTTCATCAACTTATGATATCAAGAGTTTCAAGGATGAGACCGAAAGCATATCTCCTGAAGGGAAATTATCATAGGTATCCGTGCCATAGTAGTATCGATTTAGACTTCAAGCAAAGATGCTTCTGGCTAAGGAGGTATTACAAAGCCGCCAAAGGGTGGGCTGCTCAGAATAGGAATATGGCGAGACTACAACAAACTTCTTCCCTCATCAGCCCCGATACTTCACACCAGCCTACATCAACCTCGCAAGCATCATCTCAAGATCATGATGATCTTCGATCTTTCCACCTTAGAGATGGAGGTCAAACACCATCAAGAAGAGGCATCATGAGGGACCAAATACCGCACTATTAATTGATCACCAAGATTAGTCCTTGCGGATGGATGCAAATAAACTTCTCGCCAAGAGAGAAGGTGCACGCTTAGGAGTGGTAAAGCACTCGACATTGTCTTCACCTTTATAAATGAAAAAAGATGTGGCTGCCGTGATGAAGAATCAAATCGACAAGCTCAACACAACAATATCAATTCAGAGTTAGAAGAATCATCCTCGAATCTAATAACCTTCAAGGCGGATGAGTTAAACACTAAAGATTCTAATGCTAGTGGTGAACATTACCCTCAAGCTTTTGGGATGCATAATCGGCCGCTTATGTTATCTACATTCAAAGATCATATAACAACTCCAAGGATACCGACTTTTCAACAAATTAGGGATCATTGCCTTGTTACTCCAACCATTAACGACTACACCAAAATCTAAGCGAAGTTAGAGGACCTATCGATAGTTGAGTATCTTAGAATTATGGGTGATAGCATCCATGATGGGATTGGGACGAAATTTCGGTAGATTTTTTTTGTTTTTTTCTTTTTAGAAAGATGGACTCCAAGAATTGAGCAAAGCTTCAAGGATTGGGAAGAAAATGTATGGAGTACAACAATTGTATACATTGTCAAGTGATATCCAATGTATTGGAACCTCTTCGTGAGCTTGATCACCTCGCTAAGAAGCAACCGTCGACTATATATATGACGAGTACTTCCGCAGCATAAGGAATAATCCGACCAAATGAAGGGAAGAAATCTAATAAGTCCGCCAACTTTTAGATGGCATCAACTCAAAGGTGGGACTATTCCAAGAGGGCAATAATTAAGAAAGGGCAGATCCTAGAGTATAGAGTAGATCTAAAGCAAGAATAATTATCTAATCATATAGTTTTCTAGGTGTGCCCAAAAGTAATGTTATGCTTTACAAAGTTATGGCCATAGGATTTATGAAAGTAGTTCTTTAACATGTTAATTTTGCACCTCCTAGATGATGCACATCTTTAAGAGCCAGACTCTTAAGTCTAAATCTAGGCCAAGAATTAAGCTTCTAGGGCCAAGTAATTAGCAAGACCAACGAACAAGAGTAAAATTCGACATCAACCTTAAGCTTAAGCAAAGTAGAGCATCGGCACCAACTTATGTACATTGGCAACTATGACCTCATAATAAGCATGCAATATTAAAGTCGGGCTAAGGCAATAATTGATTATCATAAGCAAGAGATACTTATCCCAAAGACCAAAGAGCAAGTACCTTATAATTTAAGTTAAGGAAGTAATTCCAATCGCATAACGATGTCAAGAAGCAATTACTTAAGTACATCATGAGGAATGAGGTCGTGACATAAGCTACAAGTTGTCGAATCCCGACTACAAGAGTAAGAAGGAAGATGCTACTTCGAAACGCTTGCCCCGCCAATTTCTAAGTTAATCAATAAGTCCCATGATATATCTCCAGGTGAAATTTGAGAGCTTTTTGCTCTATAGAGGCATAGAGTCGAAATCACTCTTTTTACCGGAGGCAGAGCCGACCAATGAAGGCTCTTTTATAGAATCAACACTTCCGGAAGCTAGCAGAGCTCAAGAAGCGCTTGTAGGAGTTGATCGACTTGGGGATCCTTTCGGCCAAGATGGAAGTCTAAAGATGTATATCAACCATGGGCAGCTCAACAAGCAACCACATAATGGATCAGCCCCAAGAAGCGTGGATTCTTCTACAAAATCGGACTTAAGCTCTGCAATCGCAAATAAGGATGGAAGGGGAAGATAATTATAAGACTTCACAAAGGATAACTTGGTATGGGCACTATCACTTCACGCTGATGCCCTTGAGTCTATGGAATGCTCCACCAACTTGTATGCATTTGAGGACGACATCTTCAAGATTCCTTTGCATGATTTCTTCATCAATTCTCTTGACTTTACATCGCGATCTACAAACAAATCAATGGAAGAGCATGCACCGTAGGAGATGTTAAGACGTCGCCACTCTTTGGCAAGCTTTTGAAGCAAAGAATTTGCAATGCCATCTCCACTTCGCAGTTTAATTCAGCAAGAAGATAGAAGAAGCCATCTTCCCCAACATGAAGTTCAAGCACATAATGGGCTAGTCTTTGCAAGAGTGCAAGGATCTGATTAAGAAAGAGAAACCTTCAAATATTTTAAAAAGGAAGGTAATCTCTAATAGCAAAGAACAATTATGCACTCCAAAGTATAAGAAGTAAGAACAATCTTCCATGACACGCATAATAGCCCTATTTCCTACCATGCAAAATTATAAAGGCCTACTTCAAGATTAGAAGTAGCTACGCCCGGCCGGTTATGAAGAAGCGATAATCGATATATCCAAGAATGTCAAGGGAGCCAAGCCGGGACAAGGGCGAACAATTTCAATTCCATGAGTTTTGAACCTTAGCGGTGCCACACGCCAAGTGGGAAGTTGTCGCGATGGTTTTCATAGCAGGCCTTCCAAGGACAACAAGAAGCTTGAAGCATTGATGGTTGTGGTATATAGCTTATCAAAAGGGCACATACTTGCCATGCCAATAATTGATAGACACCACACCGCTTTGAATCTAGCCGTGTGGTCTACTTAAGAGTTCTTTTAGGCTGCATGGAATGCACAGGTCGATCATCACCAAAAGAGATCCGAAGTTTTTTAGCGAGGTTTAGCAAGACTTCTTCGACACGAGCTGCACCAACTTGTTGATGAGTCAAATCGGCAAAGGGATCGCACCAACAAAATTTTGGAGAGCACGTAACTATGATTGGAGCAAGTAATCCAAATGGGCCGAGTACATCCACCTGGTCAATTACGTACAATAATATGAAGCAAGAGTCATCGAAGATGTCTCCTCCATGATCAGTTACAGTTATCAATGCTTGACCCTAGTTATGTGGCATAATCTAGTGCCCTAGTGGAAGTTTCTCAACAAAAACAGCATATAGGCAGTCGCTTTTGTTAGAAGTGTGAGAATATCTTCAACAAAGATGGGCACATCCAAGAGTCTAGCGTAGATAGACATAAAACTCCTCGAGAGTTGTTTTGTTGTGACAGATAAAGTTGGCTCAAGTAAAGGTTAAGCAAGGGAAGCTTTGCATCGCAATTGTAAGAAGCTCGCATCGGGTGGGCAGTCCGTTCAAGATCTTGGAGAAGAGTGGGCTCTCAAGCCCCAAGTTGGATCTCTTGGCCCACCTTAAGGTATTCCATGTGAGTTTATTGAAAAGGCACGATCCTAACCCCGAGGAGGTTTTTGGATACTCCAACTTTGTTGGAAATGACGGAGGATCAAGTTGAAATTGTGCCCCGGTTGCTTCTTGATAAGTCATTCAAGAGGACTAGGTGGTCTCAATTCCTCCAAAGATTTGGTCAAGTGGAAGCACTTGCCCGGTGGAAGACGTGACATGGGTATTGAAGCAGGATTTGGAGAAGCAATACCCGAGTTTAGGAAGGAGTTTGATGGGGCGAAGTCGCCTCCCATTTGATCGACGCCACTTGCCGTGAGGTTAGCTTAGTATGTTCCTTAGTTTTAAGTTCTGCTCATGTATTCTAGTTAGTAGAGTGCATGTGCCGGGAATCTTGGAACGTGTGGGGCGATGATGGGATACGCCTTTAAGGCATTCTTCTAGGCCAACACGCACCAAGTGCATTTTGACCATTAGGGTCATGTGAGAGAGGAAGTGAGGCATGGTGGGCTTATGATGGGACATCTGGCCGGATGCTCTCTATGCCACGATGCTGGGTTCGCACACCCGCCATAGGGGGTCATGGTGAAGGTCAAAGTGATCATGCGCCGATGATGGGATCGTGGAGACATTCCCTAGCTTAAAACCCTTGGGGCATGATGCACTAGGGGGTACTTTCGGCACCGGGTAACCGAAAGTACAAGGTAGCACTTGATCATGGGCGCATGATAGATCATCTTAAATGGTCCTTAAGCTCAAATCCGAAGGGCCATGATCGAAAAGCAAGGTAGTAGGGTAACCCGAAAGCTAGTAGTTCGCCCGAGGAGGTAGGTAAGGGGGTGGTCCCCTAAAACCACAATTATTAACTAAACTAACGTAATGTGCTACACGTAGCGGGGCGAGCATAGGGAGTACCGCGGGGGCACATTACGTGGAGGAGGGGAAGCATAATTTAGACTTGAAATTATGAACCCTAATATTATGTGTGATAATGTTTTTTGACTTATTATGACATTACTATTGTTAAGGCTATATAAATTTTGTATAGACATAAATATAGCCTATTGCTATATATTTAATGCAATAGTAAGTTTCTCCTTGCATGTATCTTGTTGTTTTGCAGGAATAGGATAGGTTCGTCACCTTAGCGCAATGTTGAGGACAGCATTGTCCTAAGGGGGGGAGAATATGACGTTCCAGGGGAATATACGCTATAAATACGTATATTCTTGGACCCGTCACCATACAAGTCTTCCTATGTAGCCTTGTATGCCTTAGAAAGTGGCTAGGGGGCATGACCAAGTTATTCATATAACTTAGATAACCTTAGGTTAAGACCATTTCCACGTGGCCTTAACCTATTGGGCACCCGCCACACGGACTTACCCTATTGGAACCATGTGGCATAACATGTGAACCCTAACCTATAAAGGCTAAACCCCAACCCTAGGCCTCTTTTTAAAACTCCAACAAATCTAGGAATCTTCTTCAAGGCAAACTCCGTTTGAGAACCGGCTCTTGTCGTGTACAAGATAGCGTGGCAGCCCCCGGCGAGCGTATCGCCAGGAGGGGAGCTACCTCAACACCTTGAAGATCATTGAGGACGCCAGGATTGGGAGGGAGTGCTTCCGCAGGTATGTGGAGTAGTGCTCTTAGTAGTCCATCCGGAAGTTAGCACTTCAGATGAGTTAGTGTTTCCATATCTAGAGTAGAGCCATCCTAGAACTCAGATTCAACATCTTAAACCCTAATCAAGGAACCCTAACTATAAGTTAGATATGTATGATTAGGTTAAGATGTTCTTATGATGATTATCATGTTATGATGCTATGTGATGATGGTTGATCATGTTTGCTCCTCTTGTATTGGGAAGGGGGGTAGAGACCTAGAGCCATATGTAGTATGCTCCTAGATTAGATCCCTTAGTTCCTATTAGTTGCGGCCTGTGCATAGGAACCCACCGGGCTATGGAGGCTATGATGTGACTCAGCACTACACAACGGGGCTAGAGGCAATGCGGAGGGAGGATCCCTGCCGAGTGGGGGCTACGGGGGATCCCATAGTGGGCTAGGCTTATGGTCGGTCACTTCGTGTGGGCCGAGCATGGGTCTGACACCTCCTGGGGCGATGGTGTCGCCCTGCCTCTCAAGAGTTGCAAGTGTCAGCTTGACAAAGAACATGATTATGTCAATTCCACGTTGTCTTAGCTTGACTATTTAGGTCATGGTTCTTGCCTTCATAGTTGTTGTTCTGATACATGAATGTCAAAGCATTATTTCCAAATGATTAAAATGCTTGAGTCTACTTAGTATGAACTTATCAATAATTTCCCTTACCTTACTCAGTTGGATGAATTATCCTCCACAATTTGTGAAATAAAACAAAGAACTTCTGCGTTAAGAAAACGAAATCATGTAATATACACATGTCTTGTATTCATGAATAGTTAATGTCTTTGAGACAATGAACATGATTATGTCAATCCCATTTTGTTTAGGCACTGAGCTTTGCATGTCATGTCTCTTCTTTGTTCATGTGCAATTCATAAACAAAAGAAAACAAAACAATGGAAAATGAACCCCTTTGTTCAGACCATTAATAAGACTCGACACACAAAATGACAAACCAAGAAATATGAAAACACACTCTTGGGCCCCCGGAGGGGCAGGTGTCAGACACCTTGTTAATTGAGCTTGAGGGTTGGATTTGAGATTAAAATTTTGGAAAACAACCTTGATCGGCAATTAGAATTGATTTGAGTCATTGAATTGTCATGGGATTTTAGATCCTTAGAACTTGTGCCTTTTATGAATATAGAATAGATGTTGTTATTGAGTTGACTATTGTACTTCAAAAAGAGACACGAAGGGTTGAGACAAGTTCTTGCTTGAGATATGGATATGGACTTTGGATGGAGGAATTTACAATTTTGAATATAATAGGAGTATTAGAGTAAGAGAATAGGAGGTTGAATTTGGTTGAATAGGAGTTTGAATAGGAGATTTCCATTGGGCTGCAGATAAACTGACTAATGTTGCAGTTGTTAGAATATACTGACTAGTGCTTCGAGCCAAACAAAAATAAAGCCTAGGTTTCAACCAAGATTCTTATAGAGAAGAACAATGGGGTTTCAATGTTGATCCGTTTCATCTTTGGTATATAGCAACAATTAGCAACTATTTTTTCATCAAGCCCCCATCTATGTGGCACTTTTTTTTGGGCATGCAAGTGTATATTTTTGAAGTTAGAATATAGGAATAGTCTCTTCTCTAACAACATTTACATATGTTTAGATAAGACTTTAGTTATTTCTCGAAGTTAAATTTTGTTTCCTAATATTTCGGTTTGGAACATAACAAACCTTTTGGATTGGCCAAATCACAAATCATTGTTGATAGGTGTAAGGTTAGAATATTTGAGAATATTCTCGTTATTTCGTGTATGACCTAAGGAGACTTCTGATTGTGGGTTCTTGAGGGAAGAAGAAAAACATTGCCATTCAATGGATTTGTCATGTTTACTGCTCCCCCTTTTTTTTGGAAGTGATATGCCATGGCCGCTGTGGTATAGTGAACAATTCACCAGACATATGAAATCTGCTTCGTTTTCTTTCCTTCTTTCTCCCCCTCCCCCGGCCTCATCTATAAGTTTCGCCGAAAATTGTATAGTTTGGTCTCAACCAATGATGGACCAGTTAGTTCCTAGTTAGAGTCATGCATATTCAGGCTTTTAGCACCATGTCTCTTCTTATGGCAAGGTCATGATTTCAAGCTTCAAGTGTTCTAATTTATGCAATACAACATGTGAGCTTAATTCCATGCATGGATAAATCAGGAAATGTTTTTGACCACCTAAGGATAATAATGTAATATGTTGCATTATGTTTGGTAGCGTCGTTGTTTTTGTTGGCATGCAAACTAAAGTAGAAGAAAAGATATTGTTTAATGGCCAAATGAAAGGGAAGAAAATATCTTGTAGGATGCTGAAAACTTATTAGTTGTTGTGATATTCCTGAAATGAACGTTTTTTAATATACCTTTCATCCATTCATGAAATTACCATATTTGTGTTTAAAGAATTGTGAGGATCAAAACTCGAAATGTGCGGTTGTACTTGAAATAATTACCAAAGCATTCGGTCATCTCGAGTTTTGAGAGTAAAAATCAAAATATCATAATTGAGTTTATAGTCAAATCATAGGACTGTTGTAAAAAATGAATTTTTAATGTTATCTGATGGGAGAAGAAAACAACGAGGATTATATATGCATTAATAGTTTATAGTCAAACCATGGGACTGTTGTAAAAAATGAATTTTGAATGTTATCTACAATGGGAGAAAACAACAAGGATTGTTTATGCATTAATATTTAACGACGGTGTTTTAGTGGGTGTATTGTCATGCTCATCATACATCACGAGAAACCTTACGTAATTTATGCAATTCAAGATTAGCATTTCGCCATAGGCTCCTACACTAATTTGATTGGTGATGGGCATATTGGTGCTAACTAAGTGCTCTCCAAGTGTACGCAACTTAAGAGGAATAGAGCAACTAACAAATATCCATGGTTCATTTATGTTTTGATGCAAAATTTCAGTTTCGCGCTTTCCATGAACATGTCTTTTCCTTTTGTCACATGTCCGATATGGATTCCGGTCTACCTTTGAGATTAGCAAAAGGCAATCTAAAATTCGTAAACTATCCTATGAAACCAAGTGATGTCACTCCATTACCTTTAGAATACCAATTCAAATTAAAGACATAAAGATGTAGATCCATAGGCTGCAGCACCAGCATTTTACTCATTTTACTCCTGTAATAAAGTGCATGACTATAAATGCAAAGAAAGTAGAGCTGAGGCAAGCAAGGATGAAGACCTCACTAGTGTTTGCAACTTTGATTTTAGTGTCGGGCACGCTCAAAACTGAGGCATGGCTCAAGATTGGATATTATGCAAAATCATGTCCACATGTAGAACATGTTGTCAGAGAGGAGTTCAGAAAGCTTATGCTAAAGATCCCAGAGCTCCTGCATCACTTCTCAGGCTACACTTTCATGACTGCTTTGTTAGAGTATGTAATCTCATCCTCGATAATTTTGGCAATTTATCTTGCACAACTAGGTTGATAACATGCCGAGAATTCACAGTATCGATGCATCCCCGTTACTAGATGTTGCTAATGGTGAAAAACTGGCCGACCAAGTGGTTTCAACTGGCGACTTCAATATGTCGATGAGATAAAGTCTAAAGTGGAACAAATATGTCCCGAGACGGTGTCTTGTCTTGATTTGCTAGCACTTATAGCAAGGGATTCTCAGAGTTGTGGTAATCGACCGTGGTTTTATGTTTGTGATATTGATTCCGATTTAAAGGAATGCATTACTTATTACTGATGATCTTGGCAGAGCGGTGGACTTTTCTGGGATGTTGCATTGGGAAGAAGGGATGGCAAGATCTCCATAACTTCTGAAGCAAATCAAAAAATACCTAGTGCATCTTCGAATGTTACAGAACTTATTTCCAGCCTTCCAAGTCAGAGTAGGTCTGAAGGAAGAAGATATGATCACACTCTCGTAATATAACAGTGCCCTACCATATTATCTTTCCAAATATGCCCTGAAAAGAAAAAGCGAAAGAAAAGAAAAGAAAGGAAAGGAAAGGAAAGGAAAGGAAAGGAAAGGAAAGGAAAGGAAAGGAAAGGAAAGGAAAAGAAAAGGGACTTTGTTTTACTTACTGAAATCATAACCTGGTTTTCTCATCTTAGGTGCCCATACTATTAGATATGCATCATGCAAGGCATTTATCAATCGCCTGTACAATTTCAGTGGATCTGGCAAACCTGACCTGTGACGTTCCAGGGGAATATACGCTATAAATATATATTCCTGGACCCGTCACCATACAAGTCTTCCTATGTAGCCTTGTATGCCTTAGAAAGTGGCTAGGGGGCATGACCAAGTTATTCATATAACTTAGCCAACCTTAGGTTAAGACCATTTCCACGTGGCCTTAACCTATTGGGCACCCACCACACGGACTTACCCTATTGGAGCCATGTGGCATAACATGTGAACCCTAACCTATAAAGGCCTAAACCCTAGGCTCTAACAGTCTAGGAACCTTCTTCGCGCTCGAAACTCCGTTTTCGAGAACCGTCTGCTGTGGCACATCATAGCGTGGCAGCCCCCCAGAGCGTGAGCGCATCAGCAGGAGTGGGAGCTACCTCGAACACCTTGAAGATCATTGAGACGCCAGGATTGGGAGGGAGTGCTTCTGGAGCAGGTATGTGGAGTAGTGCTCTTAGTAGTCCATCTGGAAGTTAGCACTCCAGATGGGTTAGTGTTTCGTATCTAGAGTAGAGCCATCCTAGAACCCGTATTCAACATCTTAAACCCTAATCAAGGAACCCTAACTATAAGTTAGATATGTATGATTAGGTTAAGATGTTCTTATGATGATTATCATGTTATGATGCTATGTGATGATGGTTGATCATGGTTGCTCCTCTTGTATTGGGAAGGGGGTAGAGACCTAGAGCCATATGTAGTATGCTCCTAGATTAGATCCCTTTAGTTCCTATTAGTTGCGGCTTTGTGCATAGGAACCCACCGCTATGGAGGCTATGATGTGACTCCAGCACTACACAACGGGGCTAGAGGCAATGCAGGGAGGATCCCCGCCGAAGTGGGGGCTACGGGGGATCCCATAGTGGGCTAGGGCTTATGGTGGGGTCACTTCGTTGTGGGCCGGCATGGGTCCGACACCTCCCTGGGGCGATGGTGTCATGCCTCTCAAGAGTTGCAAGTGTCGGCTTGGCTCTTGTTTTGGGGGTTCACCGGGTATGAATCGTATTGTCACGATTCTCTAGCCGCCGTGGAACCTCTAGACCCCGGAAGGGGAGATGCAACCCTTCCCGCCTCGGCGGACCGGGGAGATGCAACTGGAGTAGTCCCGATGGGTGATGCCACTGATTTGCGTGATCCCAAGGCTAGAGTCATGCCGAGCCCCGATTGAGCCCATCCGCAAAGTATGCACAGAGGGGCGGATGGAGTAGTCAACCCTAGCCATTGTCTTATGCCAGCCCCTCGCCATTGTTATGACTCGGTTCGCTCTATCTTGAGGCCTAGCCCGGTCCATCCTCCTTATTAGTCGAGCCATGGGTAGGAGCTCTTATGTTTTATGGTTTATGATTATCTTCTTTGCTCTTATGGATATGCGATGGACTACCCTTCGAGGTAGTATGTGGTATTGTTATTGCTAGTTCTGACGTTGTTTATGCTTCCGCTGTGATAGGAGCCCATAGGGGAAGGGCGCGCAAGACACCTTTCAGTGTCCCCCGCCCAAGACTAGGATTCTCTCAGAAAAGGTTAGATCGGAGGGCCCATGCGGTTGATGGACCGGGATGGGGATTTCTGCCGAGTGTACGCGGTACCCGATATTTAGCAAGGAGCGTCACAATGGTATCAGAGCAATGTTCTTGGTTGACCAAGAGCTAGCACTGACCATATCCCTGAATAGGTAGACTAACTGGCCTAGCTAATGAATGGAATGAGAATTCCAGTCTTGAACCGCGAAATGTGGGAGAAATTTTTTCCCCATTAGGAGGGTCGTAATTAGGTTAAGTATAGTCTACGTGGTAGAAATAATATAGTCAAAAGAAACCTTCTAGTAAATTTGAGCTCAAGTTGTTCATGAACCGCATCTTTCAAGTGAAAAATTGAATGAGAAATCGCTCAAAATAAAGCTTGAAAGAAATGGCGTGAAATGACCACTACTTGGCTCAAAAGGAATTAGGAAATTTTGAGAAATAGTTAAGTGATTAGGGGAAGTACCTAATTATTAACCCATAGTTATAATAAATTTTACTCTTAAGAAAAAGTAGCTATTAAACCTATAGAAGCGCCTCTACTCCCTAGAAGTTCCAAATGGTAGCTTGAACCTCCCCTTTACCCTTGTAAGGCGAATTAGAAGCTAATCTCCCTTTTGCCATAAGAGTGTCCACCAACGAACAGTAGGCAGAGATCGATCCAAAGGAGCCGCAAGATAGAGGCAAGATCACCCGAAGAGGCCACCATCAGGGAAGCTAAGTTGTTAGGAGGACCAAACAAGTAGCTAGGAAGGTTGGAGGCTCCAGCTTGCACCGGAACGTTGAAGCACTCATGGTGGGCAGCGACAAGCAAATTCTTGAGGCCCCAGACCTAGGCCGCATTTAACTTAACTTGGCCACTCAAGCTCTTCAGACGAATCATTTCATTCAAGGAGGAGCAACGACTTAGCACTTCAGCCGAATGATCGCAAGGCTCAAGGGAAATTGAGATCGCGGGAAGCCTCGCTTTCCAAGAGGGGAAGAAGTAGCAAGAGCAAGCTCAAGAACGTAAGCAACCCCAACACCAAGAAGAGTACGCGGAGCAGCGCAAATCGTAGGAGCAACCCCTAATACGGTGAAACTCCAGCCGAGAACAGCAAAAGAAGGGGAGCGAGCAATCAATGCTAAGAGAAGGAAGGAAGAGGCGATGCAAGGGAGAAGCCAACAAAGAGGCGTGGAAGCTAGGCGCGGGGGAGCATGGTTATCGAGAACCACAAACCGGACGAATCGGCAGGAGGATGAGCCCGAGGAGGAATGACCACACCAACAAGAGGGGGGAGCAAGAGGCTAAAGAAGAAGAGGAGGAGGAGGTCAAGAACATACGCTGCCTGCCGCCGAACCATATCCAATGCAGTCCAAGGGGCAACATCACGAGAAGCTACTTAAAGTCAAGCAAGATATGGAGTATCAGAAGAAGAAGGCAAAGATGCAAGATTTATCTCCCAATGGATCCGGATACAAGATAGCCGACTGTGGTCGGGGTCCAGCCTCCACCACCGAATTTGATTCTCCTCGAAGAAGGTTCGCCATGGGCCAAACTCCATGACAAGAGAGTCAAGCCAAAGATATCGGCATTGCCGATAGTGCACCACCGAGGATCCGTGAAGCCTCTTTTCGAAAGTGCCTACATCGTGCATCTATGCAGAGTTCAAGATGGACTACGACTCAATGAGACATTATCAATGACTCAAGCCAGAAGTCTCGCTGTGAAGCCCGGCAAAGCCGAAAGCCAAGATCCGCACCATTCATGCCAAAAAGGATGACCATTATGCTCAAGAGCTTGAACCTAGCACGGAGGATTAGAAAAGATGAAATTTAGGAATCTTTGAATAAAATTTTGAACTTGTATGTATATATGTTCCTAGAATTAATGGTTGTATATATATATAAAGTTAAAATTTGAGGGGTCGTATGAAAAACCCTCTCAAGGCCTCCACGCAGGCCTAAATTCGCATAGCCACCTGGGATTTCAAGTTATTTCGAGCCCAAATCATACCCAATTAGCTCAGGAAAAGTTCCTAGTTAAGTCAGAATTGTCCAAATAATCATGCTAGCATCTTTAATTTTCCTGAAATCTTTGGTAGAAATCCAAAAGACCCGAAATCGGGTCGCTGTGCGAAAAACCCCTCTGAGCTCTCCACGCAGGGCTTAATTTCGCATAGCCACCCGGTTTCGCCCATTTTTGCCCAATTTGACCAATTTTCATCCAACAAGCTGCGTTTCTTGCTTTGTTTTGCCTAGATTTGCACTTCATGATAGCTCATTTGGACATCCATAGCCATAGAACAAAAGTTTTTCCCATCAAGAACCGTTGTGCACCTGAACCCGAGGCATCCCTAGTCTATAAAAGGGGCCTCATTTGTCATTTTCTCCCCATCAAAAACCGCTTTTAGGACTTCAAAGCGATTTTCCACTCTCTACTCATCTTCACAAGCCATTTTTCATAGCTATCTCTGCTCAATGGCGCCATCAAGCTTTGTTAGATGGTACAATGAGGCCAATCACATCCGTGATTTCCCTGCTGAGCAAGCCTTCCATGTCTTTGATCATCTCTTTGATCTTCATGCCACCTTGACTAGAACTCCCTATTACACCGACATCATTTGCCAATATGACCAGCAGATCCTACCCTGGGAAGTTAGTTTGCCACCTAGGGGAGGGAAATGGGTTTCTCTAGACTCTCTGACCCAAGCCATAGGTGGGGGATCTAAGACCAAGAATAGGTTGTGGGATAGAACCAGAAACATGCCAGATTACATGACCTGTAAGCATCATAGGCATAGATACCTTCAGCCCAAAAAAGCCTTAGCTTTGTTCATGCAAAGTACAAATAACCAACAAGGGAGCCCAACACATGTTATAGGTGCACTATCATCAAGTGTCTTCAGCCATGCCTTTGTATCATAGATAATCATCTAGAAATTCATCCTATCTAGGTAATTCAGTCTAGCACACCAAGTACACCCAGTGAATGAGTCTCCTTCTACCACCCCCCATGATAGTAAATAAGTACCTTTCTCAGTGCCTAGTAGAGTGCCAAATGCCAAGTGGGACATTTGGGGTAGAGTGGATAAAGGTATAAAAATAGGGTTTGTAAAGTAAGTAGCCATAAATAATTGTTGTGTGATAGTATTAGTTGCCTTGTGCGTAGGGCAGTAATATAGGGTAGGAGAATCTTCCTTGCAGATTCTCGACAGTAGAGCCACTCGACAACATCAACGAATCGAAAGCAGAGGGCAACCTCATCGAAGAAACTTCAGCAAATCAAAGGCTAAGATGGTGTACAGGGAAGCCCGAACACAAATAATAAAGGGAAGACCAAAGGAAGGACGATTGCGACATCAAGATTAGACATAAGAATTGCCAAGAGGGCTATGCAACATCCAATGGGCATCATGGCACTTATGAAATTGATGACATTAGGGGAGGAACACCTCCTAGTCAAGGATACTCTCCAAGTGCCATATTGTCTCGAGGAACGACCCCACATCGACGACTAATGTCACAGCTATGCCACCAACAAGTAGATGACTTCATCAACTTATGATATCAAGAGTTCGAAGGATGAGACTGAGCATATCTCCTCGGAAGGGAAATTATCATAGGTATCCAGGCCATAGTAGTATCAGATTTAGACTTCAAGCAAAGATGCTTCGGCTAAGGAGGTATTACAAGCCAGCAAGGGTGGGCTGCTCAGGAATAGGAATATGGCGAGACTACAACAAACTTCTTCCTCATCAGCCCCGATACTTCAGACCAGCTACATCAACCTCGGCAAGCATCATCTCAAGATCATGATGATCTTCGATCTTCCACCTTAGAGATGGAGGTCAAACACCATCAAGAAGAGGCATCATGAGGGACCAAATACCGGAATTATTAATTGATCACCAAGATTAGTCCTTGCGGATAGATGCAAATAAACTTCTCTCAAAGAAGAGAAGTTGTACGCTTAGGGAGTGGTAAAAAGAATCAAATTCAACACAACAATACATTGTTAGAAGAATCATCCTCGAATCTATAACCTTCAAAGATGAGTTGTGGCACGCCGATGAAGAATCAAATTTTGGGATCGACAAGCTCAACACAACAATATCAATTCCAAGGAGTTTTCAGAAGAATCATCCCTTGTTATCTAATAACCTTCAAGGCGTATGAGTTAAACACCTATCGAAAGATTCTTAGAATTATGGGGCATCCATGCAACATTACCCTCAAAAGCTTTTTAAGGGATTTTAAAATTTTTGAAAAAACTTTAAAAAGCTATGTTATCTACAATCCTTAAAAATCATATAACAACTTCCAAAAATACTTAAAATCCTTGGACCGTGACTTTTCAACAAATTAGGATTTTCTTGATCATTTTATCCTTGTTACTCCAAATATTTTCGATTAAAGACATAAAACACCTTGTATTTGAACTTAATAGTTTCTAATAGCAACATAAGTTAGAGGACCCAGTAACTTGTAAACAAAAAATGCGATAGTTGAGTATCTTAGAATTATGGGGCATCCATGATGGGATTGGGACGAAATTTCGAAATTAGTAGATTTTTTTTTTTTTTTTTCTTTTTAGAAAGATGGACCCAAGAATTGAGCAAAGCTTCAAGGATTGGGAAGAAAATGTATGGAGTACAACAATTGTATACATTGTCGCGATATCCAATGTATTGAACCTCTTCGTGAGCTTGATCACCTCGCTAAGAAGCATTCAATAATAGGATAACCGTCGACTATGTATATGACGAGTACTTCCGCAGCATAAGGAATAATCCGACCAAATGAAGGGAAGAAATCTAATAAGTCCGGCCAACTTCTTAGATGGCATCAACTCAAAGGTGGGACTATTCCAAGAGGGCAATAATTAAGAAAGGGCAGATCCTAGAGTATAGAGTAGATCTAAAGCAAGAATAATTATCTAATCATATAGTTTTTGTCAAGGTTGCACCAAGAAACAGAGAGAAGGGGATGCACACTGAATTCCGAGAGCGCAAGCTCCCAAAACAAAGCAAAAAGGAATTGTATTCAATGTTGTTTTTCAATACATGAAGTACAATGATATAAACAAAACGGTGATACTAAGAATAGTATTAGTTGCTTCACCCAATCGCCCACTAATAACAAATATGCTACTTAGTTAGGCTCTTTCGATCTTGATAAGGTGCTGATTACATGCTCGGGCTTCAAGACTTTCTCAAAGACCACTTGAAAGGCCGAGTCATTTGCTTTAGCACGTCTAGCAAGATGGTGGTCTCGATATCACATATATCTTGACACTCCTCCTTGATGAGAGATCGCCATCTTCATGCTCAGCCTCCTCCTCCTGGAGATAAGATCTGAATCTTGGTCAAGGCTTGCTTAATCGTAGTCATCCTAAAAGCTCGTAGTAAACCAAGTTTGCATGAAAAGATCAGCTCTATTCTCTCTGGTAGGTAAATAGACCTGTGATCAACCACCGTCGTGAACAAACAAGTCGATAGAGTTTGTCTTTGATATCCATAATTGTTTTGCCGTGAGGAACATGAAAATTATTTCCATGCATAGCCTCAATATAGGCAATAGAAGCATCGATATGATTACTTCCGTTAAGACTTATGGATTCAACAACCATAAATGCAGCTTTACTCCAACAATGCTAGGTCGAAATTCTCCATGAAAATCAAACCTTAGTACCTTCGGCTTGACCTTGATCAAGTGTTGCTAGAAGTAAAGAGTCAACTACTCCTCTTTGCTTTGGAATCATGATCATATATGATGCATATTCAACTCCTCCATTATCAAGTGAATTAAGATCTCCTCCTTGATCTGGAAACAGAAAAGAGTTGAGTGCCATAACAGGTGCTGGAAGTGTTGAAAATGCTGTAAGTGCTGAAAGTTTCTGTAATCCGAACAGAAAAATTAGTTGATCAGGTGTTAGAACCTGAGTGCATCCTTGCATAAATTCCACCAAAGTATCAGAAATGAATGCCACTTCATGAAGTATTGCTGCATTGCCTGAAAATGGGGAGACGAAGGCCACATCAAGATATCTTAGCTCAATGGCTGAGGTATCTATTAATCCTTGCTTGGAAGGTGCTGGAATATCAGAAATTGGCATCCATTTATTGGGTGCTACTGCATTGTCTGATATCCAGAAAGTAGAAGGATCTAAATCCACTACTTCATGCTTAATAGGAAGAGATAGTCTGCTGCCAATCTGCTTCTCCTCCTCATCGTGCTCATCCCCATTTAAGGTAGATTGAGTCTTTGAATGCCCTGCTGCAAAGAGAGTGACATGATCATCTTTACCTGCATTTTGCCTCATCATGATCTCCTCCTTAATAAGAGTGATTGCTTGATGGAAGTCCATTTCTTTGTCTTGCATGAAGTCACCTGACAAAGAATCAAATGCATTAGGTAATGACCGAGGAAGAAAAATAGTTGCATCGATTGAGATCCGATGCTCTTCTCCAAAAGCTTCAATCTGCTGGAAGGTGTGCTTCATGTGATCCGAGAACTTCGTCAAGACTTTCGCCAGCTTTCGTCCCAAAGACATATCCATCACCTCTGCATATGAGTGCCCAATCTTATGGGTCTTTTGGTCATGCTTCTCAATGAGAGCATGCCACAAATCGTGGCTATTCTCTTGCTGGAACTCATCAAGGATAGAGTCAGCTTCCGGTGCAGGTTCTTGGCCATTGACAATTTCCCAAACTCCTTCATCTTTGAGAATGAAGATCATTCCGCTTTTCCATTGCTGGAAACCTGTGCCGTCAAAGATTTGAATCGCATGACCGCCAGGGAAGGTAATCTGGTTGTAGCTTGCATCCTTCTCCATTGCTGTGTTTATCTTGAATCAATCTCAGCACACCTAGTGCTCTGATACCATGTCAAGGTTGCACCAAGAAATAGAGAGAAGGGGATGCACACTGAATTCCGAGAGCGCAAGCTCCCAAAACAAAGCAAAAAGGAATTGTATTCAATGTTGTTTTTCAATACATGAAGTACAATGATATAAACAAAACGGTGATACTAAGAATAGTATTAGCCGTTCACCCACCGCCCACTAATAACAGCTGTTACTTAGTTAGGTCGGTGCTCGATCGATAAGGTGTCGATTCGCTCGGGCCAAGCACTTTCTCAAAGACTATCTTGCCGAAAATGAAGTCACCTTTCCCAAAGACGCCTAGCAAGATGGTGGTCTCGATATCACATATATCTTGACAGTTTTCTAGGTGCGCCCAAAAGTAATGTTATGCTTGCTAAAGTTATGGCCATAGGATTTATGAAAGTAGTTCTTTAACATGTTAATTTTGCACCTCCTAGACGACGGACATCTTTAAGAGCGAGACTCTTAAGTCTAAATCTAGGCCAGTAATTAAGCCTAGGCCAAGTAATTAGCAGCACCAACGGAACAAGAGTCAAGTTCGACATCAACCTTAAGCGAAGCAAAGTAGAGCATCGGCACCAACTTATGTACATTGGCAACTATGACCTCATAATAAGCATGCAATATTAAAGCTGGCTAAGGCAATAATTGATTATCTTACGCAAGAGATACTTATCCCAGCACCAAAGAGCAAGTACCTTATAATTTAAGTTAAGGAAGTAATTCCAATCGTACAACGCATGTCAGTAAAGCAATTACTTAAGTACATCATGAGGAATGAGGTCGTACATTGTAACGTTCCTAACCGACATGCCCTTAGCCAACTGGGCAAAACCGTCTAGACGTTTATGAGTAGTCGCTTCTACCCATTTATGCGGTGTCTGGAACATGCCGCGCACATTCAAGGTTCGATACTGAAAGGTCTACCATGGGCCCGTTCGATCTCTCCCACTAGAACTATGCTCGTCCTCGAGCATCCAAGGCTATACCATGTCACAATAATTACTAAGTCTTTGCAAATTACCCATGCATATAGGCACCCATGGAGACTTCGAACCGAGACCTGCTCACGATACCAATGTAATGTTCCTAACCGGCATGCCCTTAGCCAAGTAGGGCAAAACCGTCCTAGACGTTTATGAGTAGTCGCTTCTACCCATTTATGCGGTGTCTGAACGCCCCACAGGCACATTCAAGGTTCGAATACTCGAGCGGTCTACCATGGGCCCGTTACATACATAAGCTACAAGTTGTCGACCCCGACTACAAGAGTAAGAAGGAAGATGCTACTTCGAAACAGTTGCCTCGGCCAATTTCTAAGTTAATCAATAAGTCCCATGATATATCTCCGGGTGAAATTTGAGAGCTTTTTGCTCTATAGAGGCATAAGCTCCGAAATCACTCTTGCACCGGAGGCGAGCCGATCGCAAGGCTCTTTATAGAATCATCACTTCCGAAGCTAGCGAGCTCAAGAAGCGCTTGTAGGAGTTGATCGACTTGGGGATCCTTCGCCAAGATGGAAGTCTAAAGATGTATATCGACCATGGGCAGCTCAACAAGCAACGACATAATGGATCAGCCCCAAGAAGCAGGATTCTTCTACAAAATCGACTTAAGCTCGGGCAATCAGCAAATAAGGATGGAAGGGGAAGATAATTATAAGACTTCACAGTGATAACTTGGTATGGGCACTATCACTTCACAGTGATGCCCTTGAGTCTATGGAATGCTCCACCAACTTGTATGCATTTGAGGGCGACATCTTCAAGATTCCTTGCATGATTTCTTCATCAATTCTCTTCGACGACATCGTGATCTACAAAGACAAATCAATGGAAGAGCATGCAGCCGTGGAGATGTTAAGACGTCAGCCACTCTTTGGCAAGCTTTTTGAAGCAGCAATTTGCAATGCCATCTCCACTTCGGCAAGCGAATTCAAAGAAGAAGATAGAAGAAGCCATCTTCCCCAACATGGAGTTCAAGCACATAATGGGCTAGTCTTTGCAAGAGTGCAAGGATTCGATTAAGAAAGAGAAACCTTCAAATATTTTAAAAAGGAAGGTAATCTCTAATAGCAAAGAACAATTATGCGTACCCAAAGTATAAGAAGTAAGAACAATCTTCCATGACACGCATAATAGCCCTATTTCTGGCCATGCAAAATTATAAAGGCCTACTTCAAGATTAGAAGTAGCTACGTCTGGCCGGGTATGAAGAAGCAGATAATCAGATATATCCAAGAATGTCAGTGGAGCCAGCGGACAAGGGCGGAACAATTTCGAATTCCATGAGTTTTGGAACCTTGGGCGGTGCCACATGCCAAGTGGGAAGTTGTCAGCATGGTTTTCATAGCAGGCCTTCCAAGGACAACAAGAAGCTTGAAGCATTGATGGTTGTGGTATATAGCTTATCAAAAGGGCACATACTTGCCATGCCACACCATAGACACCACACCGCTTTGAATCTAGCCGTGTGGTCTACTTAAGAGTTCTTTTAGGCTGCATGGAATGCACAGGTCGATCATCACCAAAAGAGATCCGAAGTTCTTTAGCGACGTTTAGCAAGACTTCTTCAACACGAGCTGCACCAACTTGTTGATGAGTCAAATCGGCAAAGAGACCGCACCAACAAAATTTTGGAGAGCACGTTGAGAAACTATGATTGGAGCAAGTAATCCAAATGGGCCGAGTACATCCACCTGGTTGTTAGTCCTGTGCCTCCTGGTACAGGACTATTCATGCATACGACGGACCAGGTCAAGAACAAGGATCCACAATTACCCGGTCAGCCATCAAAGGCTGTGAGAAGACCAAGCGGCGGAACCCACGCAAATCAAAGCTGTCAAGGCCCCTCAAAGAGGCGCCGCTCAGACAAATGAATAATGACCACCGCACCCGGTCGCCACGGCGTGATTCTAGGCACTTCAAGAGGCACCGCCAACATTCCTCGCAAATCGAGGCCTCCTTCCGTGAGTCGGCACCGAATCGAAGTCCGAGTGTCTATATTGGGCCAAAGGCCATTGTACTATATATATGACTAGAACTAGCACATGAGTTTTTAGATGAGTTTTGAGTCTTGTCTCTCTTGATCTTCTCTCGATTGCGAGAGCTCATGTATGTTCATCATTGATATCAAAAGGAAGCTTGTCATTTTCCTCTCAATTTGTTCTCTCTTGTTGTTTTCTTCTTCTTGTTCTTTTCTTGCAAATCCCGCTGACATAGTCCCAGGATTCTCTGGTAGATCCAAGGGTCCTCCGGAGGGCCGCTCTTGAGTTCTTCGAACCGGACCCCAAACACCGCCGCCGGGCTGCGGGTCTGATTCGATTTTCCTTTCTTACGAAATGTGCGTCCGAAACTTCACGCCTGGAAGAACTTCTTTCCCACGGGCGTCTCGCTTTGGCGCCATCATCGAAGGGAAGCTGTTCGTGACATGTATGGATCCTCGCTTATGACATTGAGGGAGGCCACATTCGGTCTCCCGACTCCGGGCGCCCACCCACCCCTCGGTGTCATGTCTCGTCTAAATTCTCCGCCTCAAAGCGTGCAAACATTGCTCACGACCTCGGTCTCCTCATCACTATCTCCGGAGCCCTATCCGGCTCCACCTGCTCAACCTTACTTTCATTACCCCGGAACATGCCTTCATCCATCACTCTTCGCGCCTCTGCCTTCACAACCATCATCTCCTAAGGGGGCGGGGATATCCACATGTCTCTTTTGCTCCTCCCGGGGAATTTCCTTCCCTACCTTTCCCAATCGCTCTTCTGTTTACACTCTTACAGGACCTCAAAACAAATGATCGGGCACCTCCAAGACCTCCACATCAACCACCCTTCAAAGATGGTCTTTTCAAAGACCATACCACCTCCAACTCCACCTCAATATCCTCACTATCATGTTCTGTCCAGCCCGAGATCAAGTTACCTCTACCTTTCGGACCCTTAAGCTGACTTATCCCACCTTTGGCAACACGAAAGGCAAACCTTTGGACCAAAGTGCTCGGGCCCACATGGAAGAATTTGAGGCTCACGGCTGTCCCGAATGGTCATGCGCAACCTCAACTGAAATTCCACATCTTTTCCACCACATTGCGTGGCTCCCCTCATCAATGGCTCATGTCCAACAAAAGCCACTGAAAACAAGATTGGTCCGAAATGAAAACTTTCTTTTTCTCACTATGGGACCACGGATGATGATCAACTTCATCTCAAAGCAACTCAATGACCTTCAACAAGAGCCCACGGAATCGCCCGGGATTTTTGCGGACCGTCTTCACATTCTCGCCAAAGAAACTCAAGGAGTACCCCACGCGAGCCGATCTTGGTCCGGTTTCTCCAAGGACTTCCTCCAGCTATCGGACTCATGGGATCAATACTGCGCCAAGAATTTGGAGCAAAGCTATCGATCTTGTCAATCACTCCAATGTTTCCTCCCGTGGCGTGGCTCTTCGGGGAGGTTCCCGGACTGCTGTTCAACCTCAACACGCCAATCCGGCGCATCGAGATCTGGTGCCATATCTGCAAATATCAAAGGCCACTTTGGCGAATGAGTGCAACTCCACCAATGGCCCGCCTCATTGTAAACGGCGCAACATGTGCAATCATGCCACGGAAGAGTGCACTCGCGACTCATCCCTACCCCTTTCCGCAACAAAATGGTTTATCAAGTGCAAACAACACCTCGGACCAATCGCACTATCGCCAGCCACCATTAGCGGCAACCCAATCAACTCTATCAGCAACCGGGAGCACCAACGGGACCCAACACACGTCCTCCTTTTGATCCTTAGAAAGCTCAGTGTTATCACTGTCAAGAATGGGGTCATACCACCACGGCGTGTCCTCAACTCCCACAAGTTCAGGTGCAGCTTCCTGGCACCAATCAGACCACATCCTGTTGCCCCTTTTTGGGCAACATGGACCATCATGATACCTAGAGTTTCAAGATTGGAAGATACTTGTCAAAGTTTGGAAGACTTGTGGTTTCTTTTGAGGTTTCATCTTAAGTTACTTTCTCATCACTCATATGGTAAGAGTTAGTGCTATTTTGATCCTGCTAGAGTTTGGAAGAAATTGGTTCAAGTTTGGAAGACCCTTGGGATCTTGGTTGTATAGCCTAATTCTTTCCTTTGAGGAAGTTTTCTAGTTACATTCTTATTTCTTGAAGACCAGGCAAAGAATATTGCAAGCTATACAAGGAGTCATTACCATGTTGCTCATATTCACTCATATGAAACTAAATGGAGTTGCACCCATGATTTGGAAGTCACACATATGAAGATGCACTTAGAAGTGGAATTGCTCTTATTTTGGCCTTGAAGATTGGAAGACCTTTTTAGAAGTTTGGAAGACCCTAGGGCCTTGAGCAAAGTTATGTTCATCATAAGGTATGATTTGAGCTTTTGAGATATGATCATGTGCTGCTGGGGGTTCCAGCCTTCATCCATTTCATCCATCCTACATCCACCTTCCTTTCATTTTTTTTTTATATACCTCATTTTCACTCTGTCATGCCTTCTTTCATTACTTCACTACCTATATTTTATTGGCCTCACCTCCACTTGTGAATTGCTCTCAAGAGATCATGAAAAACCTCAAGAGCAAAGAAGCTTGAATTTTACCTTCATTCTATCACCCTAAATCCTACCATAGCCTTTTTTTTTCCTATTTTTTCCACCCTTTTCCTATGATTTTTTCACCATTTCCAAGGTTGAAAATTCATTGACCATGGTCAAAATGGCCAAAATTTCAAAACATCTCAATTTGACCTGAAAACACTCTAGATTTGAAGCTTGGCAAAAATAGCTAGGTTGGCCTTTTCAAAATTCAAAAAGACATGGAAACCCCTCAAATATCATTTCTTGGGATCGTGCAAAAAATAAAAAAAACCTATTCTAGCCTATCTACCCTATCTAATTTTTTGCATAGTTCGGTGTCACCCCCCATTTTTCCACGTGGCGTGAGGGGGCGGGGCCTTGTTTGCCTGTCCCCTCTGCGTGCACGCGAAATTTAATAAAAGCTCTGCATTATTCCTTATATACCTTAGCCCGCACTCGTTTGTGCTGTGGGATATATCGCCTTGAGAATTTTTGATAAACCCTAAGAAATAGAGGAACACCTAAATCCGGCCAATTCGTGCCTAAACCTCGATTGAATCCAAGCAATTTCCGGCCCGAAATTAGTTCCTAAACCTTTTTCCTAAACCCCTGGAACCCTTTGTGGCACTTGATTGATAGAAACTTGCTCGATTAGGCCGAAATCATTGAACCGAAAGCTGGTTTTGGGAAGGACAGCTTTTAATGGGAACATGTATCATTTTTTACCCCTGAGATATACCTCTGGATAAGGCGATTTCTATATTCCTGATATTCTCTTTGATCTGTTCTACCTCAAATTCTCGCTAATCCCGCTTCGAGATTGAAGATTGATATTTTGATTGAAGACCTAATTGTTGTGACTTATTTGACATCAAAACTCCTATCGCTACTCAAATTATCTTATTATTTTCTCTTTCTGATAATTTTTGGGTTTTCGAAGTTGACAATGCCTTGGGATCCGTTCTCAAGCATTATCCCTCGGTATTACTTGGTCGAGAATTCTAAACTCCCCGTGATATCTTATGATTTGAATGCATATTCATTGCCCGGACAAATAGTGTTTCCATCTTCTTTTTTTTCAAGTTGTTCTCACTTACCTAAACTAATAGAAACCAGATATTTAAAGTAGAATCCAAATTAATAGTCGTGTCCCATTCTTTAAAAGGTTTGAGTATTGCTTATATGTAAAGAAAACAAAGAAAAATAGTTTTTCCATAACCGCATAAATCGTGATGTAAATCGAGACTTTGGCCCATCTCAGTAAATATCATAGTGTTTGCTTGTCAAGAAAACCTTATGCACATGATCTAGAGTTTATTTTGAAGCTGTTTATACAAATTCCAACTCAAGATTTATCACCAAACTATATTTGCAAATTTTGGCTCTCTGTTTTGGCATTGACCAATTTTTGACTGAACTTTGACATTGATTTTCTTGGTCTTCCCCTATCCAAATCGAGACAGACTTTCACCAGTAGTTCCCTCTACTTGTCTATAACTCATACCAAAAACCAAAACTCAAAAATCTTAAAGGGTGTGACTGCAAGATTGATTTTTGCTCTGACAGTTTTTTCTGCTTCAGGGACTGTAGTGATTTTGACAAAACCAGCATTTGAAATTGAGTTCTTTTGCTTTATATGATTAAGGATTGATCACCCTAAGTGATCTGGAGGTCCTGACCAGTTTGTTTACACTTCCTTTGAGGTTAGGCTAAAATTCCGTGTTTTAGGCTAACATTTTGGAGGTCCTACCGAGATTTTACACGAAATTGAACTCAATGGCACCAAGGAAGATTTCGAGTCCGGCTGAACCACTGAGGAGACAAATCAACCAGATTTGGTAGGAGTAAGCATGAGAGTGGCTACCAGATCTACCACTAATGCTACAAATACTCCCAACTTGCCTATTCCTCCACCAGCTCCTCTCTATCAGTCTACAAATATTACAAATATTTCCTCTGTGCCCTCTTCTTCACAAATTCATAAACTTTTTGAACTGTGATCAACCTCTTTCGGTCTGTTCCTCCATCAAAGACCTTTATCATTTTGAGTTGACTATACCGTTTCCCCTTGCTATGATTCTTCCATGAATGCCAACCATTTTCTAAAAAACTTTGAAGACTATTATGAAGAACATGGGAGAAAGAAGGGTTCCGTGTTTGCGAATTCATCAAATGCATGAAGGGTGATGAGGCCAGATCTTGGCTCGATTTTGTCAGTCTATAGGTACCAAAGGGGATGAATTGGAACACAAGTTTCTATCAAGGTTTGGTAAGGCTACTTCACCCCGTGATCTTGTCTTTGAACTCAACTCATTTTCCATTAGACCTGGTGAGAGTGTAAAGCAAGATGTGGAGAGATTTAATTCTTATTTGCTAGTGTGTAAATGTGAATCAAAGTTACTCATCCAACATTGCACCTAGTTGCTTCCTTTATCGGAGGTTTGATGTCTAGACCTAGGATCTATAGGAAGTTATTAAAATTACAAAAATTTGGTGAGTTGGATTCTATCCATAAAACATTTGTAAAGGCCGAGATCCCGCGGAACTATTAAGCTATCTTCCCCGATGAAGAGATCGAGATCCATTTTATCCTCCCTCATCATGGAACCGAACATGATTTACATTTTGCTAATGCTTTGGCGCTTTATTTACAAAAAAGAGAAGAAGAAGTCCAAGGTCAAGAATTGATCCTCATGTTTCGTAGAGATGAAATCTGGTCGATCAAAGAAAGTGTCCGAGGCACTTTTGGAAGTTACCAAACAACTTGCATCAATTAAAAAAAGTAAAGATGCCCCACCTCCTGAATGCACAAACCGGGTAAACCTTACCATAGAGCCGGCAAAGGTTTTGCAAGGCAATGTCCTAAGTGTCATAGAAGAGGTCACTTTGGTAGAGAATGTCCTGCTTTGCTCTTTTGCAAGGAAATAGGTCATGAGGAGAAGTATTGCAAAGTGTTAAGGCTTATTTTGAAAAACAAGATAAAGGTAAACAAATGTCAAATATAAGTTTTATTGAGACTTGTGCGGGAGAACAGGAAGAGCAAGATGTTATGGTTGTGCAGACACCGCGCCGAGCTCATCCAAATGCATCTACAGGTTCGCTTCCACCTCATAAGGTAACATTTCAATCAGATCCTCGAAATATAGCTCCTCCTCCCAGCTCAAAGGTATAAAACAGAAAAGATTAAGGTTGGATGAATTTGAATTACTTATGAAAAATTCTAAGGTTCTCAGGATTTATTAACTCTGGCGAGAATTGCACCATCATACAGGGAAAAGTTGATCAAAAGCACTCCGGATATTGAAGAGGTTGCTCTTTGAAAACCCTGCAACAATATTTCGTGGCTTTGCCCGAGCAAACTGAAGATCCGTGTGCTTTTACTTGTAGTGCTACTATAGGAACTTCCCATCTAGACAAAGTTTTGTTTGGATGGAGGTTCTTCTCTTTAATGTTATGCCTTATCATGTTATGAAGGCACCGGATCTCAAGGTAGAAGATAATACTTCCATTGTTCTAAAATCTTTTCAAATGCTAAAGTTGTGCCTAAGGGAATAGTAAAATGTATCCGTGAATCTGTGGGGAATCATTATGCTTGGCCACATTTGTGGTTGTTGATTTTGAAAATGTTAATCAAGCTAATATCTATGATCTATTATTAGGAAGGAGATGGATGAAAATGCTGGATGCCGGACTGATGGTTCGGGCACTTGCACCATTTCCAATGGAGCAACTTCACAAACTGCAAACAAAACTGATCCATCCGCTAACATTAGGTTCATAGATGTGGACATACTACAGGAAGAAGATTTGGGTGTTTACAATTTAGGCCTGATGCTAGTATACATGAAGAGGTTGTCAACTTTGCTTACATGCATGTTGAATCTCCCGACCAAGGCAAAAAGCCTATCTCTCGTTTGATGGAGGTATGTCAAAAAAACTGGGATTGCTTCTTCTCACGCTATTTTGAAGGATGCAGATTTTTAAGTTGATGACTAAGATAGGGAGAATTCACCCTAATATTTCTTCTAATGCAGTGGGAATACAAAGCCCTCATTGCGGGGTTTACAAGAAGCAAGGTGTATGAGTATTTCTCATATTGTTATTTATGGAGACTCACAACTTGTTTGTAGACAAATCTTGGGAGAATATCGAACTAAACATCAAGACATGGAGGATCCGAAAGTGCTCAAGCCAGAGAATTATTAACTTTTTTTTGATCATTGGGAGATTTTACATATTCCTAGATCTAAGAATTTTGAAGTCAACTCATTGTAAAAACCCTTATGGAGTATTTGTCCGGCGGAGCTATTCAAGAGGATGTCTTAGATGAAGAGGAGCTTCCCAATTCCATCCCATCTTAACTATCAACCTAGCACAAGAGGAATCACTTAAAAGAGCTTGAAGTGCATAAAGGAGGTATATCTAGGACCCCGCAAATGGGAGACTTATATAATGAAGGTGATCAAGGTAAAATGGTTGAGTTATTTGAGGATTGGGTGGATGTTTTTGCTTGGGAGTATTCCAGAACTGAAAGGGGTTGATAAAAAATTTGTGAGTTTGAAATTAAGGTTCGAGAAGATGCCAAACCTGTTATAAAGTGAGAAGTTGAGAAGAATTAATTCTTCACTTTTAGATCTTATCAAGCGTGAATTATTCAAAATGCAGAATCGTGATTGATAGTTGACATTGTGAACCCTCTTGGGTTTCTTGTATTGTTCCAGTTCTAAAAAGAATGGTTCTTTAAGAATATGTGTGGATTATAGAGATCTAAATAAAGCCTACCGTTAAAGATTGTTACCCTTTGCCTTTTGGAAGAAATCTTTATGCGCTTGGTAAGTCTATGTACTCATTTTTGATGGTTTCTCCTGTTTTAATCAGATTAGCATCAAAAAGGAAGATCACCAAAGACATCCTTCATTACTCCATGGGGAACTTATGCAATGAAAAGGATGCCTTTGGCTTAATGAATGCCCCCGCCACATTTCGTAGAGCCATGGATACCGCCTTTGCAAACATGACTCCCCGAAAGCAATTCAGAGTTTATCCGGATGATTTTATGCTTAGGTAATCATACAAGTGATCATATTTCAGAGCTAACAAGAATATTCACATTGTGCGCACAAACCGAGTTAATCTAAACCCAAAGAAGTGCATCTTTTGGCATCCAAAGGCCAGCTCTTAGGCCATGAGGTTTTACACTTAAAGGCCTTCAAGTAGTGAAGAGAAGATCATAGCTTTAAAAAGCTTCAAACACCCAGGACAATTAAAGAAGTCAAGGATTTATGGGAATGACCTCTTTCTTAAGAGTGTATGTGCCTAATTTCTCTCACCTTATTAGTCCTATTCTAAGTTGACTAGAGTAGGCCAAGTTAGTAAAAGAAAAGTAAATATAGGCCTGTTGTTTGGACCGATGAGTGTGAAAAAAGCTTTTTGCATCATAGAGGCTATTTGTCATTCTACACTTTTAAAAACTCCAGGACCTTTCATTACCATTTAAAGTTTACATAACTATCACTAAAAAAGTCATTGGAGTTGCCATTTTGCAGATAGACACCCTATTGCTTTTGCAAGCAAACAATGGTCTCAAACCTGAGAAGTATGCTAAGATAGAAAGGAGGTCTGCTGCTCTCATCTTTTTGATCGAGAGATGTGGTCATCTTTTACAAAAATCCCAAGCCACTATCTACATGCAAATAGAACCCCATGCCTTTTTGTATGGTAGGAAATTAGAAAACCTAAGCTTCATAGGTGGGCTTGTAGGCTTCAATCTTATGATTTAAAGGTAAAGGTTATTCATGTATTGAACAATCCGAGTTTATACACATCACTTTGCCTACTTTGAACATGAGGAGGTGGTACAAGAAGAAGAAATGACTAACCTTTGTTGTAAATGAGCGGGACGTGTCAACTATGCCCACTCAAGGTTGGCAACAACCTATCGGGAGATTCCTTCAAGATCAAGAGATACCTTCAATTTTTCAAAAGCCAAGCTTACAAGTTTAAGTTAAAATGTTTGACTTACTCATTGGTTGGTGACATCTTGTGCAAGGTAAATAGGGATGGTGTACTCTTAAGATGTGTTGATGAAGATGAAGCTGCCCCCGGTATTTACTCGAAAATCATAAAAGGTGTTTGTGGTGGTCATTTTGCGCCAGACAAACCCAAAAAATATTAAGGTCTGGTTATTTCTGGCCTCATTTATTTAGAGATTGCTATGATGTCATAAAAACTTGCCACCAATGCCGATTTTTGGTAAGAGAAAATTTTACATCCCCGCCCTCTTATTGGAATTGTGTCCCAGGGCCCATTTCAAGTTTGGGGGCTGATTATGTTGGCCCTATAAATCCCTCATCTTCTCGGCATGAATACATTGTTGTGGCTACAGATTTATTTACCAAATGGTCGTAGCGGACCCTTGAGAAAAGCAAATGCATATACCATCGCTAGGTTTTTGCATGAAAACATTTTGTTCTAGATTTGGGATCCCTTTCAAAATTTTGACTGATAGAGGCTCTACTTTTATTAATGAGGTTATTCAAATTCTTGTCTCAAGCCTCAAGATCGAGACATGTGAAAAGCTCAGCCTATTACCCTCAAAGGAAATGGTCAAGGCCGAGTCCACTAACAAAGTGCTTAAGGGTATTTTTTTAGAAAAGCTTTGCCAAAACCAAAAAGATTGGCATTTGAAATTATATGATGCTCTTTGGGCTCATAGAATCACTTGCTAAAAATGCCACTAATGCTTCTCCCTTCAGGTTTGGTTTATGGTGTTGAAGCGCTTATTCCTGTTGAGTTGGAATCCCCTCTTTGAGGATGGCACTCAAGTTGGATTTGGAGTTTTGAGGCATTACAACACGGTATGAGGTTTTACTAAAGTTGGATGAGGATAGATTTGGTGCGAAAAACTTCAATCTACTTAAGAAGGCTAGAGTGCAAAGACTTTTTAAAGCAGCACCAGCTCCAGGATAAATTTGCTCCATTGGAACTTCGTGCTCAAATGGGATGCCGCAAAATGAAGGTAAGTTGTCTAAATTTGAAAATCCTTGGGAAGGCCCTTACCCGATGTAAGAGAAGTCGGGTTGTTCATCTTATTGGCTTAAGGATCTCAAAACAAGGTTTGGAATTACCCAATCCTACAAATATTCATTTGAAAGATATTGGCCTCAACATGCATGTTTAGGCCTTTTGTTCCTATATGAACATCTATTTTAACTTAAAATAGGTTAATTCTTTGTTGGAAGTTGAGATTTAAAATTTTTTGATTGATTTTGTTTATTTCCTTGAGGCTTAATAAGTAGATTTTGGTTGGTTGGAATTGCTAAATTGTTTCCCATTAGTTGTACTCAAGTTTCTTTATACTTGTGCCATCAAGACCATTTTTCCTTTGAGGTGAACTAATTGTGTGTTCTGCTTTGAAGCGTAAATATTTTTTCAAGATCGACATTTTCAAAAAAAGAGCAAGAGAAAATTCTATTCATCAAAAAAGGTACAAGTTACAAAAGAGAGGATCCTCTCATAGAAAACCAATGCTACGATTTTCAAGGGATAGTAGGAATCTTGTCCAAGGAGATCCATCTACTAAAGATCTAAGAGACTCATTTATATCCGGGTAAAAAAATTGTCCATGGTACCAAACACATAATGATCTTCACTCGGAGATTCTCTTCAGGGGAGTTTGAAATGCATCTCTTTATCATGAGAAGCATCAAGTAACCATAGCTATCCGCTAGCATCCCGTGGGAGTAGTATAACCGCCATACACGCCAAATTGAGCATCCGGCTCATGATGATGCTTTACACAAAAAAGTAGTGCATATGTAGCATCCGGAATGCATTCCCTTGTAAAAAAATTCCTCGCCCACGAGCCTTTGTGTTCTCGATATACCTGCGCAAAGGCTGCTAGTTTCTCTTGATAAGTCTTTGCCCAAGGAAACACTCCATGGCAAGGTGATCATGGTTCATGTCTTTTTGTAGAGTTCCTTTTCGAGTCGTAGGTAGTTTTGGTCAACATTTTTGCCTTCCCATATACATAATCCTCTAAATGCATGTGCACCGAGTAAATTTCCACGAGGAAGAGGTTCTTCATTAATTAAAACATTGTCCCATTCTCATCATCAGATGCATTTCTGCACGTGTCCGATTACACCATAAGGAATAGGTACTCCCGTGAAATGGATCAAGCTCGGGAAGCACTCCTAAATTGCTTTCGGATCAGCCGTTACATTGTCCCGTATAGGTGTATGGTAAGAAAAAGGAGCCATGATCGGCAGGGAGGTCGAGTTTTTCGAGCACCTAGCGTAGGAGGAGGAGCAAATTAGGGTTCGAGGCCGATGGTTTGAATTTTTGGTGTGAAGGTTTGAATTTTTAGTTTGAAATACATTCAATGGTTGTATGAGCCAAATTTCTTGAATAGTAGAAGTTTAGTTAAATAGGGTAGAGATTTGCTATGCTTTAACAATTTTGAGTGTTGTCATTTCAGGTCCATTTGCTCATTACTCTTATTTGTCTTAAGTTGGCCTCTTTTCCATCTAGCCCTTGCTTCCATATGAAATTTCGTAGAGTGCTAATCCTACATTGTTACTCATCCCTTTATTTGGCACTCATGCTAATTTGAGTATCATTGTCATATGCAGGTTCATCCACTTCTTCTCCATATTCAATTGCCTTGAGTTGTCCTACCCTCCATTTGATCTTATTTTCTTATCACTCTCTCCATTACCTTATACTCGCCTCATATTTCCCACCACCCAGAGTAATTCTATTCCCTCCACCACTTGTTGATATTTTGAAGACCTTCAGCTAGCATTTTTTCCTTTGAGGCTGAGGGGACCAGCCTCATTCTTTCCTTTTGAGGAGATGTTGCCCCTTTTAAGCAAATATGGACCATCATGATACCTAGAGTTTCAAGATTGGAAGATACTTGTCAAAGTTTGGAAGACTTGTGGTTTCTTTTGAGGTTTCATCTTAAGTTACTTTCTCATCACTCATATGGTAAGAGTTAGTGCTATTTTGATCCTGCTAGAGTTTGGAAGAAATTGGTTCAAGTTTGGAAGACCCTTGGGATCTTGGTTGTATAGCCTAATTCTTTCCTTTGAGGAAGTTTTCTAGTTACATTCTTATTTCTTGAAGACCGGGCAAAGAATATTGCAAGCTATACAAGGAGTCATTACCATGTTGCTCATATTCACTCATATGAAACTAAATGGAGTTGCACCCATGATTTGAAGTCACACATATGAAGATGCACTTAGAAGTGGAATTGCTCTTATTTTGGCCTTGAAGATTGGAAGACCTTTTTAGAAGTTTGAAGACCCTAGGGCCTTGAGCAAAGTTATGTTCATCATAAGGTATGATTTGAGCTTTTGAGATATGATCATGTGCTGTGGGTTCGGCCTTCATCCATTTCATCCATCCTACATCCACCTTCCTTTCATTTTTATATACCTCATTTTCACCCTGTCATGCCTTCTTTCATTACCTCACTACCTATATTTTATTGGCCTCCACCTCCACTTTGTGAATTGCTCTCAAGAGATCATGAAAACCTCAAGAGCAAAGAAGTTTGAATTTTACCTTCATTCTATCACCCTAAATCCTACCATAGCCTTTTTTTCCTATTTTTCCACCCTTTTCCTATGATTTTTTTGCATTTCCAAAGGTTGAAAATTCATTGACCATGGTCAAAATGGCCAAAATTTCAAGTATCTCAATTTGACCTGAAAACACTCTAGATTTGAAGCTTGGCAAAAATAGCTAGGTTGGCCTTTTCAAAATTCAAAAAAGACATGGGAAACCCCTCAAATATCATTTCTTGGGATGCGTACAAAAAAATAAAAACCTATTCTAGCCTATCTACCCTATCTAATTTTGCATAGTTCCGTGTCACCCCCATTTTTCCATCGTGGCGTGTGGTATGGGGGCGGACACTGGGTTGGGTCCCTCTCAAGTGGGTACTAAATTTAATAGCTGCTCGTGATTATTCCTTATATACCTTAGCCAGCCAGACTCCGTTTGTGCCCGTAGGATATATCGCCTTTGAGAATTTTGATAAACCCTAAGAAATAGAGGGAACCCCGCTAAATCCGCCAATTCGCAAGCCTAAACCCGACATTGAATCCCGCCAATTTCCCTCGGCCTCAAATTAGTTCCTAAACCTTTTCCAAAACCCCGGAACCCTTTGTGGCACTTTGATTGATAGAAACTTGCTTTCGATTAGGGCTCTAAATCATTGAACCGAAATGGGTTTTTGGGAAGGACAGCTTTTTAATCCGAATACAGATCATTTTTTTACCCCTGAGATATACCTGCGGATCCGGGCTGCATTTCTATATTCCCTCGATATTCTCTTGATCCGTTTCTACCTCAAATTACGCTAATCCCCGCCGAGATTGAAGATTGATCAGATTTTGATTGAAGACCCACTCTGTTGACTTATTTGACATCAAAACTCCTACCGCTACTCAAATTATCTTATTATTTTCTCTTCACGATAATTTTGGGTTTTCGGTTGACAATGCCTTGGATGGGATCTGTTCTCAAGCATTATCCTGGTATTACTTTGGCCGAGAATTCTAAACTCCGCGGATATCTTATGATTTGAATGCATATTCATTGCCCGACAAATAGTGTTTCCATCTTCTTTTGTTTCAAGTTGTTCTCACTGCCTAAACTAATAGAAACCGATATTTAAAGTAGAATCCAAATTAATAGTCGTGGTCCCATTCTTTAAAAGGTTTGAGTATTGCTTATATGTAAAGAAAACAAAAGAAAAAATAGTTTTTCCATAACCGCCATAAACCGTGACGTAAATCGGTGACCTTGGCCCATCTCAAGAAATATCATAGTGTTTGCTTGTCAAGAAAACCTTATGCACACATGATCTAGAGTTTATTTTGAAGTCATTTATACAAATTCCAACTCAAGATTTATCACCAAACTATATTTGCAAATTTTGGCTCTCTTTGGCATTGACCAATTTTTGACTGAACTTTGACATTGATTTTCTTGGTCTTCCCCTATCCAAATCGAGATTGTACTTTCACCAAGAAGTTCCCTCTACTTGTCTATAACTCATACCAAAACCAAAACTCAAAAATCTTAAAGGGTGTGACTCAAGCAAGATTGATTTTTGCTCGACGCTTTTTCTCGCTTCAGGGACTCAGAGTGATTTTGACAAAACCAAAGATTTGAAATTGAGTTCTTTTGCTTTATATGATTAAGGATTGATCACCCTAAGTGATCCGGAGGTCCCGACCATTTTGTTTACACTTCCTTTGAGGTTAGGCTAAAAATTCCGTGTTTTAGGCTAACATCATCCCCCCTCACGGGCTTACCAACTCGATTGCTAATGGCAAACAAGGTCCGCTGCCCCGTTTCTTCGAAGCCACCTCGCGACTTCAGCAAATCACGCTTATCAACCAGCTTCCGCCAATCAACCTCGATGGATCAGCAAACACGGAAGAAATTTTTCGTGCTTAATCCTCCAAATTCAGCCATCCAATTGGGTTGGTTTGGTCTCACGCCGTATTCGCCACGCCCCTTAACCATTATTCCTAATGGCACATAACCGCCTTTGCAAATAACGCAATTCCTCGTGCAGACAAAAAAAGGTCCATTTTGCACTGACTTGAGAAACTCATGCCGAATGTCATGCCTAAAGTCCGCCAAAAGCATTTTGACTCTCATGCAAGCCTGCCAAGGCCGACGCTGGCTAATGTCCATGCCACCACTAGAGCTCAACAAAGACAAGACGACCTTCCACGCCGCCCCAACTTCCACGCCTCCTGCATCTATCCAAATATAGTCACGAGGTTGACCTAATCAAAGAAGTTGTCAGCTTCATTACCACGCGACTTCCGAAGACACTGGATCCGCCAGATCCTTTTTTTCTCATGTGCCTCGAACTCCAAGAGGAACTAGCAAAAATCAAAATTCCTTTAAGTTTGGCCACAATTTTGAAACTCATCCTCGCCTCAAGGACCGCCATTACTCCCCGACCGCTTTGGTTGGGGTCAAGCTACCTTACTCCCACTTTTCGTACATGCCACTTGCAATCAACAAGTCAATCATGTTCAAATTGACGGAGGTAGCTGTCAACTTCATTTAATGACAAACTCCTCGCGAAACAAAATGGGCATCAAACAACTCTATCGCGGCCCCATATGATCAAATTGGCCAATGGCCATATCACGAGACCCTCAAGGCGCCGCGCCTCTTCTTCACATCAACATTGGTGATCTCGCGATTTCCCTTTGAATTTGGTGTTTTGGAAGGCTGGAGAAGATCCAGTGGATTATGAAATGTTGGTCGGCAGACCTTTTCTCCGCCAGGCCAAGAGTATCCATTATCGCCACACAGATCGGGCTTAGTCATCACGATGGGCACCTCAATGCCACCATGGACTTGGAAACAGTAAAATCATTTCCGCTTACAATGCTGAACCCTCTCTCCGGAATCGATTCCGAGGACGCCTAAAATATCTATCAGTTCGTGCTCCACCGCGAAGTCCGCCTGGCATCCCACCGAATATGCCGATCCTTGGGGAGAAATGACCCTTGATCGGGACGGTAGTGGCCGCTTTGTTTGACCCTTACCCGGCTCCTTGCAATCAATTCAACGGGTTGATCACTTTTCGAGATGTGGACTCTCCCCGGCAAAGACCTATAGATGTCCACGCCGTCATGAAGCAACCTGCGCTGATGAAACTTCAAAGAACCTCTCTTTTTCACCACGCAGAAAGTGCCAATGATCCTTATGCTTCAACCTCCTCGCTCCTTATTGTCCAGGACACGGGGGTTATCCCCATATTCAACTCACGGTCGGTGATTGTGGACGTAGGCAACAATCGACTGTCCAATTGCGCAAATCTTCCAAACCCTATCGTAATCAGGTCGCCACACTCTTCAAAAAAATTCAAACACATTTTTACCGAGCCACAGAGATCTTGGATCAACAAAACCTTGGGGAACTCACCATTCCTACCAAGTCCGATGCATCGGCCCAAAGATAGCAACGACATGCCGATCTCAACCCTAATTACCGCGGATCGGCCAAGGGCGAAAATTGACAAACTCCTTTGCCGCAGTTTTGATCTATGAGGTCAAACATTCCTCGAATGGGTGAGCCCCATTGTCATTGCACTCAAACACAATGGTAAGATCCACGTTTGTGTGGACTACCAGAAAACTCAAATCAATCGCCCTGCGTAGCGGGATCATTTTCCACTTCCCTTCTCGCACTGTGTTCAAAGAGGTTGGCCGGACATGAGATGTACTCCTTCATGGATGGTTTTTTCCGCTACAATCAGATCTCAATCAAAGAATCCGATCAACTCAAGACTACTTTCACCACCCCTGTAGGCACTTTTGCCTACAAGGTGGTTCCTTTGATTTATCAAACTCTCCCTCCACGCTTTCAACGTATCATGCTCGCCATTCATGATTTTATGAAGGAAAATCCCTTCTTGCAAATTTTTCAAGATGACTTCTCCGCCCAACCCATGGTAGCTGACCATTTGGATAAATTGGAACTGCCTTTTCGTAAATGTGATGAGTCCCAGATTAGTCTCAATCCCAAGAAATGCACCTTTTGTGTCACTTCGTGTGTTCTCATAGGACATGTTGTCGCCAAAGCGGTGTATCACCACGGATCCCCGCCAAAATCAGTCGCGGTGCTCAAGGCTCAAGCCCCAAACATCAAGGAGACACGCTTCTTTCCCCGGTAAGGTCAATTATTACTCCACCTTCATTCCCGGACTAGCAGCCATTGCGGATCCCATTCATAAACTCACGGGGTGATGAATCCACCGGCTTGGAATTCTTTTGCCGCTTTCCAACATTGAAGCTTTTGCTTACTCAGCCCCGGTTCTTGTTCCTCCTCAATGGGGACAAGCCCTTTCATGTTCATGTTGATGTCTCGGGCGTTTGCTATTGAGCCGTTCTTTCTCAAGAATATGATGCGCCTAATCGACAAACCAAACCGCCACCCAAAATTAAAACTCAATTTGAGAGCAACTATTCCGCCACCACCGGCGTGAAGCCTTGGGTTTAATTTTTTCGTGTCCAACGCCTCCGCCACCATCTTTTAGGGCAGTCGGATCAAATTCTTTGTAGATCACCAAGCACTCCTATATTTGATCAACAAATCCATTCACACGGCCGCATTGCACGTTGGGTCCTATTCTCCAAGAATTTGCACCTTTGAAATTGTTCACAAGGCCGCAAATCTCATGTTGTCCCCGGATTATCTTTCATCCATCCACAGATGATCCCTCTCACCGGAGTCTCGGACGCCTTTCCCGATGCTCAACTCTTTTAGTCACCAACACCACATTGGTTCCATGACTTTCAGCAGTATCTCCTCAATGTGCTCTTCCACCCCGAGAGGACGCCACGCTCTTCCAGCCAAACGCATCCCGCTTCGACATAAATTTCTCCGCCCGGGTCCGTGGACTACACCATGGTTGCAGGCCATCTTTACAAAAAAGGGTAAGGATACCATTCTTCACGCCGTGTGTTCTCCCTCATGAGGTCCCGGATATCGTCCGAGAAGCCCATGAAGGGCTGGTGGTGGTGTCATTTTCATGGTGACACCACGCACGCCGAAACCTTCTAGCTGGGGTTATTTTGGCCCACGCTCTTCAAAGACGCCACGCCCGCCAAGACGCGTGATGCTTGCCGGTGTGGGGACCGGCCCACGCCCGCGGACGCTTTCCTTGGCCTTGACGCCGGGTCGCACGCCACTTCATTTCAGCAAATGGGGAATGGATTTTGTGGGACCCATCGATCCTCCTGGCGGCGGCACCCGCCCGCTACGCATTCATTTCGTTCTCACCGACCACGCTTACCAAATGGGCGGAAGCTTGCGCACTTCCGGACAACATCAGCCAAAGACGGCCAAAGGTCCTCTATCAACAAATCATCACGCTGATTTGCTGCCCCACGGAGCTGGTCAGTGATCGTGGTGTCCATTTTATCAATCATACCATCAAGGAGCTTCGACGGATTATCTCCCCGATACATCATCACAAGAGCACACCTTTTACTATCCTCAAGGAATGGTTTGGCGTAAAGCACCACCAAAACTCGGTCACAATTCTCAAGAAAATTTGTGATGCTTCACCACCGATTGGCAAAACAAACTTCCCTCTTTGTTCTTTGGGGCCTACAATACTTGTTTCAAAATAGCTCTTGGGTCACACTCCTTTCAAATTGGTTTATGGTCAAGAAGCTCTCATGCCTTTTGAGTACATTCTCCCAACCGGGTCTGCTTTCAACTACTTGCCCATAACTCCCACTTTCTTTGCACTCAAAGAAAGGGTTTATCAATTGGAACAGTTGGATGAACTTCGAAGGGATGCTTATATTCGTGTTCTTCATGGACAACGGTTACAAAAATCTTTACATGACAAATGTTTGAAGAAAAAAACATTCAAGAAAGGCGATTTGGTTCTTCTTTATGACTCTCGGTACAAAAATTTTCCGGGTAAACTAAAGTTTCGATGGCTTGGCCCTTATCGAATTGCTCAAGTGGTTAAACCCAGCGTTTTCCAGCTGGCCGAATTAGATGGAACTCCATTACCTACACTGGTTAATGGCTTTCGCCTCAAAACATTTCATACCACAGAAAGTGAAAATCAACAAACAGATGCTGTTCCAGACACAAACACAACAGATAGTGACTAAACCAGCGGCATATTTATATTATAGGTGAAATTTTTTTACAAAATGTGGGCGCAGCCCAAATTTATTTCGGGCTATGGGCACGCCTATATACAAAAACGGCCTGTGAGCCCTATCTACTAAGTCCTAAGAAGAAAAACCCTCTACCCAGGGTTCGGGCGCAGGTGATCTTGCAGGGATGTGGTAGAGGTTCTGCTCGTGGGGTTCCAAAATAAGGTGCGAACCACCCTCCATCCCGCTGGTCTTGGATCGGATGTTCAGCCATCCCGCACACCAACCGCCCATTCTCAGGCCACGGACATTGTGGCAGCGCTTGAGATCCGTGACAATTCATCTTGCGTGTAATCCACTCGACGATTCGTGGGCATAGTGCGCCTTCGTTCAAAACCCGCAGCAGCCATCGCCGAAAGCCATTGATGCCTTTCGCTTCACCCCCTGTTCGCCTTATATAGCCAACTCAGCGGACCTCCTTGTCGACGCGGACCAATCACAAAAATCGCCAACGTTTTTGCAAAGGATGTTTCTAAAATGAGAATCTTTTCTCCCCGCCATATCTAGCCATGGTACCTTCATTACACATTCCTTTTAATGATATCCCACTTCGAGTTGCCAGCATTAAATGCCATTCCTTCTTTTCACGCCCATCGAACATTAATATGTGTCCTTTGGCCACCTGTCACCTCCGATCCTACTCTCCCGTCTAATCTCCACCGTTCATTGCTTCTCCCTTGGTCGTTTGGGGACTTAGCCAAATTTTTGCCTCTCAATCGCCTCCTTGGCATCTTTCAACACCGCACCATCAACGGTTGCCGTTTGTCCTCATCATGCCTCTTCACCTCCATTTCTGCGCCCTAAACCTTTTAGTCCCTCTGGCCTTAAGTCCTTCGTTCTTAAGCCTTACGTCTGCTCTCGCTTTGCATCACTGTTCTTTCAGGTTCTTTGCCATGGCGGCACCAAAATTTCTACACTTCAAACTACGCTCCTGGGGGAACCCCGGCTCTTTTTCTTGTCTCTTTTCTTAATTTTCCTGGTAAGCCCCTTGTTGGGTCTCGTGAAGTCGCGGAAGCCCGTGAAACTTTAACGAATTCTCTCAAATGGAACCCTCCGGGCTCCAAATCGACCGGTTAGGCGGTTCATCGCTAACACGCTCCAATGGCCCGCATGGCTACACCACGGTGGTCGATGGCACCACCATTTATTTGACTCAACATCGATTTGAGAGGTATTCCATGTTCCTTTGCAAACCCCTTGTTTATCTTGGTTGCGCCATACAGGATCTAGATGTCACTAAGTTTGGTGCACCTCCTTATCCATGCCAATGTGCATCGCGACAAATTTAGACAAACCCCATGAAACTTTTGTTAAGTTTACGTGGCCGAAAGTTCTTGGGTATTCTATCAAGAACACCCATATCAATAAGCCTTTCTATAATATTGTGCTCCTTTTCTCACGCACTCCAACCACCACATTGATTGGCCCCAATTGTTGTTCTCCCACCGTCTTCTCCAAGAAATTGACCATCTTTGGGCCGCCACTTCTACCTCCTCAAACTTACGTAGGGAGGCCATCTTCAAGCCCTCATGCAGCCATTACTTTCCTCCTCACCTCCTCATTCTCCCTGCTTCCACTCAGCGGTCCTTTCATTCCCTTCCTCAAAATCCGCCAGTTGGCACTTCACATGCTCCTTCTGGTCATGCCCGGCATAACACCACGCATATCCTTGTCTCCTCCTCCTCTACGAAACCGCGAGGCCCTCAGCTTCTCATCATGTCTCACAAGCGCTCAAAGAGGCTAACAAGCGGCAGAGCCCCTCCGCCTCTGCTCCTCCTAAACTTTATATCAATATCAGCGGGGATGCTCAAGGCAACTGCTCTCAAGTTACCACCTAATCCCAAAAGCTCTCATGAATGGGGTTCAAAAGGCTCACGGAGGCCTCCGGGCGGTCCACCGTGACCTTCAAAGCTGCCAGCGCACAAAGTTCAAACTTTGGAAGCCCAACTTCAAGAAAAGCGGGGCTCTCTTACGGGCCGCGCCGATCTCAACGATTGCAAAGGATCCCGACCAGCCTACTTGCGGATCAGGGCTTTCGGCTTCAATCCGAAATTCAGGACTTATTGGAGCAAAAATCAGTCCAAAGCCACCCTCCTTAGTGACAAGGAGAAAAAGATATTGCTAAGCTCGATGCTTTGTACTCCGAGCTTTGTGACAATTACAACACTCAAGTTCAACACCTTACGTAAGCGTGGCGCAAATTGCCTCTTTGGCGGCTCGGCTCTCCACGCCTTGACTTCTCAACTAACATCCCTCCAAGATCGGCTACGGAGGTTGAAGCAGAAACTTCTTGATGGCCCGAGATTGTAAATTCTTGACTCAATGCTCTGGGCAATCCTCCTCACAGGTTAACACTTCACCGAGAAGCGGTCCGTGACCGACCATGCCTGTTAGAAAAGGACCACGGGATCCCCGACCTCGAACAACGACTAGAGCAAACTATTCGGTCTGGCATGAGGCTCGGACAAAACTTGTACTATATTACCATTGCTCTCAACACGCTTTGTTGACTACCCTATTCCTTCCGGTTATCCGGATTATGTGGTTGCCCGCCCCACCTCTTTTCTTCTGAAGTGGCATGCGGTGATGGTCCCGTTGATGTTCCCCTCAAGACGAAGGATTTTCTTCGGATCTGTATTGACCTCTCCTGTTGAAGACAAAGGTTTATTTTGTGCCCTTTTAGTCTTTGATCTCATTCACCGTTGTGACGATCGGGATATGATCACCTTGAGTTGTTCAGCCAATGGCATACATTTTTCATGATTTCTATATCCGCGCGGATACGGGGACAAATTTGAGATGGGCCACATCGAACTTCGGGGTGACCCACACTTCAATGGTTGCTTTTGGATAACAACCCTATCTATCTAATCATGATCGGACACATGCTCTTCATCAAGAGTACATCCGAACTTGCTCATCATTTGCCTCTCGCGTTTTTGTGCTGCAACAAATAAGGAAGTATCTGGGACATCCCGGGATCTTCCCTTTGCAAAGTTTACATGACACCACTGGCGGGTTACAATCAAGCTGCGTGCTCTCTTACGGATAGCAAAGGCCGGTTCCCGCGGGTTGGGATAGCCCTCCTTTTTACTCGACTCCACCTTCCGGTGGGATCGTTGGTGCAAGGCTCTAGATCCTGCCCTTGTCGAATGGTTCGGGGATGCAGGCTGGCCACACGCCCACGGGCACGCTCCCTCTCCTCATGCTTCTTCTCACGTGCCCCTCCACTTCCCGGGTTTCTTACGCTGATTGGCGTCTTCCCTTGGACCAAGGTCATGGATTGGCCACGCGGGATCCACTCGCCTCAAATCTCGGCGGATCTCGGTGGGATCCCGGCCCGTCGAGACGATCCGCTTGGGAGGATAATGCCACCTTAGACACTCTTTGAAACGGATCTATATTGCCAATGCTGCGTGGTTGTAGCGACCGGGATGCCATTTATGGCCTCGACACCTTCTTGCAGCATCTTTGCCACCTCCCCGACCCTTGGTCCGTCGGGCCGCGGGTTTACGTGCTGCTCTCAAAAGCCTCCTGGTCAGCTCCTCAAATGTCGGCGGCGTCCCCCATCTTTTCTTTGCCAATCCGAATGCGGCGTCGGTGCTTTCGGTCTCGGACTTTGCCTCCTCATGGAGTGCCGGTTTGTTTCTTACGAAGCCCATGCGGCCCTTGAAGACATGATGCGCTCTCATTTTCTCGTTGGCGCCGATCCCGCCCTTGGGCTCAACACTCCTCCACTCTTCAAAAGCGCCCGGGATCTCATTAGCGATTACCATAATGGTGCGATCCTCACTCCCCCGAGGATCACTTTCCAGGCGAGGGCTTCCGCCCTCGGGAACACTCCTCCTTTTTCTTCACCCCGGAAAGTGTTTGGTGGGGAGTGTTAGTCCTACCTCCCGTGCAGGACTATTCATGCATACGACGGACCGTGTCAAGAACAAGGATCCACAAATCACCACGGGTCAGCCATCAAAGGCTCAGCCGAGAAAACGAAGACCACGCAACCCAAAAGCCTGCGTCCGGCCCACAAGAGGCGCCCTTCAGACAAATGACGGCCCGCCACCCCTTGTCGGCGGCGTGATTCTAGGCACTTCAAAGAGGCACCGCCAACATTCACCGCAAATCAGGCCTCCTTCGAGTCGGCACCAGTGATCGTCGAGTGTCTATATTGGGCCAAAGGCCATTGTACTATATATATGACTAGAACTAGCACATGAGTTTTAGATGAGTTTTGAGTCTTGTCTCTCTTCGATCTTCTCTCGATTA
The DNA here is from genome assembly GCA_021234155.1 of Isoetes taiwanensis. Taxonomy (NCBI): domain Eukaryota; kingdom Viridiplantae; phylum Streptophyta; class Lycopodiopsida; order Isoetales; family Isoetaceae; genus Isoetes; species Isoetes taiwanensis. The sequence continues at coordinate 18,354,513 of JAJEKV010000013.1, forward strand.
GAGCTCATGTATGTTCATCATTGATATCAAGGAAGCTTGTCATTTTCCTCTCACTGTTCTCTCTTGTTCTGTTTTCTTCTTCTTGTTCTTTTCTTGCAAATCCCGCGTGACATAGTCCCCCGGATTCTCCTGTTAGATCCAAGGGTCCTCACAGAGGGCTGTCTTGCAGGAGTTCCCGAACCCAGACCCCAAACACTGGTCAATTACGTACAATAATATGAAGCAAGAGTCATCGAAGATGTCTCCTCCATGATCGATTCTGATTATCAATGCTTGACCCTAGTTATGTGGCATAATCTAGTGCCCTAGGTGGAAGTTTCTCAACAACAACAGCATATAGGCAGTAGCTTTTGTTAGAAGTGTGAGAATATCTTCAACAGCATGGGCACATCTGAAGAGTCTAGCAGATAGACATAAAACTCCTCGAGAGTTGTTTTGTTGTGACAGATAAAGTTGGCTCAAGTAAAGGTTAAGCAAGGGAAGCTTTGCATCAGCAATTGTAAGAAGCTCGCCCCTGGGTGGGCCGGTCCGTTCAAGATCTTGGAGAAGAGTGGGCTCTCAAGCCTGCAAGTTGGATCTCTTGGCCCACCTTAAGGTCTTCCATGCGAGTTTATTGAAAAGGCACGATCCTAACTCTGAGGAGGTTTTGGATACTCCAACTTTGTTGGAAATGACGGAGGATCAAGTTGAAATTGTGCCTGAATTGCTTCTTGATAAGTCATTCAAGAGGACTAGGTGGTCCCAATTCCTCCAGTATTTGGTCAAGTGGAAGCACTTGCCCGTGGAAGACGTGACATGGGTATTGAAGCAGGATTTGGAGAAGCAATACCCGAGTTTAGGAAGGAGTTTGATGGGCCAGTCGTCTCCGGGTTTGATCGGCGCCGACTTGCCGAGGTTAGCTTAGTATGTTCCTTAGTTAGCCTTTAAGTTACGCTCATGTATTCTAGTTAGTAGAGTGCATGTGCCGAATCTTGGAACGATGGGCGATGATGGGATACGCCTTTAAGGCATTCTCTGGCCAACACGCGCAAATTGGTGCGCATGACCATTAGGGTCATGTGAGAGAGGAAGTGAGGCATGGTGGGCTGGCGATGGGACATCGGCCGGATGCTCTCTATGCCACGATGGGTTCACACACCTTGGCCATAGGGGTCATGGTGAAGGTCAAAGTGATCATGTCGATGATGGGATCGCGAGAGACGTTCCCTAGCTTAAAACCCTTGGGGCATGATGCACTAGGGGTACTTTCAAGACCGCAATGGCAGATCAAGGTAGCACTTGATCATGGGCGATAGGATCATCTTAAATGGTCCTTAAGCTCAAATCCGAAAAGGGCCATGATCGAGTGCAAGGTAGTAGGGTAACCTCGAGCTAGTAGTTCGCTCGAGGAGGTAGGTAAGGGGTGGTCCCCAAAACCACAATTATTAACTAAACTAACGTAATGTGCTACTTGTGCGGACGAGCATAGGGGAGTAAAAGTGGGCGCATTACGGGAGGAGGGGAAGCATAATTTAGGCTTGAAATTATGAACCCTAATATTATGTGTGTGATAATGTTTTGACTTATTATGACATTACTATTGTTAAGGCTATATAAATTTTGTATAGACATAAATATAGCCTATGCTATATATTAATGCAATAGTAAGTTTCTCCCCTTGCATGTATCTTGTTGTTTTGCAGAATAGGATAGGTTCGTCACCTTTAGCTGCAATGCCGAGACACGATTGTCCCTAAGGGGGAGAAATGTGACGTTCGGGGAATATACGCTATAAATACGCATATTCTTGGACGGCCACCATACAAGTCTTCCTATGTAGCCTTGTATGCCTTAGAAAGTGGCTAGGGGGCATGACCAAGTTATTCATATAACTTAGCCAACCTTAGGTTAAGACCATTTCCACGTGGCCTTAACCTATTGGGCACCCGCCACACGGACTTACCCTATTGGAGCCATGTGGTATAACATGTGAACCCTAACCTATAAAGGCCTAAACCCTAACCCTAGGCCTCTTTTCTGGCTCCAACAGTCTAGGAATCTTCTTGGCTAAACTCGCTTGAGAACCGTCTCTTGTGGCACCAAGATAGCGTGGCAGCCCCCAGAGCGTGAGCGCATCAGCAGGAGTGGGAGCTACCTCGAACACCTTGAAGATCATTGAGATGCCAGGATTGGGAGGGAGTGCTTCTGGAGCAGGTATGTGGAGTAGTGCTCTTAGTAGTCCATCTGGAAGTTAGCACTCCAGATGAGTTAGTGTTTCGTATCTAGAGTAGAGCCATCCTAGAACCCGTATTCAATATCTTAAACCCTAATCAAGGAACCCTAACTATAAGTTAGATATGTATGATTAGGTTAAGATGTTCTTATGATGATTATCATGTTATGATGCTATGTGATGATGGTTGATCATGTTTGCTCCTCTTGTATTGGGAAGGGGGGTAGAGACCTAGAGCCATATGTAGTATGCTCCTAGATTAGATCCCTTAGTTCCTATTAGTTGCGGCCTGTGCATAGGAACCCACCGGGCTATGGAGGCTATGATGTGACTCAGCACTACACAACGGGGCTAGAGGCAATGCGGAGGGAGGATCACTGCCGAGTGGGGGCTATGGGGGATCCCATAGTGGGCTAGGCTTATGGTCGGTCACTTCGTGTGGGCCGAGCATGGGTCTGACACCTCCTGGGGCGATGGTGTCGCCCTGCCTCTCAAGAGTTGCAAGTGTCAGCTTGGCTCTTGTTTTGGGGGGTTCAGTCGGGTATGAATCGTGTGTTGTCACGATTCTCTAGCCGCCCGTGGAACCTCTAGACCCCGGGAAGGGGAGATGCAACCCTTCCTGCCTCGGCGGACCAGGGAGATGCAACCTGGAGTAGTCCCGATGGGTGATGCCACGGGATTGCGTATCCGGAAGGCTAGAGTCATGCCAGAGCCTGATTGAGCCCATCTGCAAAGTATGCACAGGAGGGGCGGATGGAGTGGTCAACCCTAGCCATTGTCTTATGCCAGCCCTTGCCATTGTTATGACTCGGTCTGCTCTATCTTGAGGCCTAGCCAGTCAGTCATCCTCCTTATGAGTCAGAGCCATGGATAGGAGCTCTTATGTTTTATGGTTTATGATTATCTTCTTTGCTCTTATGGATATGCGATGGACTACCCTTCGAGGTAGTATGTGGTATTGTTATTGCTAGTTCTGACGTTGTTTATGCTTCCGCTGTGATAGGAGCCCATAGGGGAAGGGCGTCAAGACACCTTCGTGTCCCCTGCCCGCACTAGGATTCTCTCAGAGTGCGGGTTAGACGGAGGGCCCATGCGGTTGATGGACCGGATGGGGGATTTCCTGCCGAGTGTACGGCCGAGCGCCGTATATTTAGCGGGGAGCGTCACATGACCCAAGCATAAAATCTAGTTTTCTTAAAACTCTGCAAAAACAATGTCCACAAAATGGAGACTTAAATACCACTCTTCCCCTAGATATCGTGAGTACTTACAAGTTCGACAATCAGTACTGGCATAATCTTGCTTCGGGCACGGGGCTTCTTTTCTCCGATCAAGTCATCTTTACAACTTTCAAAACTCCAAGGTGGTTTGTTAAAGCTTATAGTAACAGCCAGGACAAGTTCCTGTGGAATTTCGCCGGAGCCATGATCAAGATGGGCAATATTAGCCCTCTGCTTGCCCCCAACGGAGAGATCAGAAAGAATTGCCGCCGTACTAACTAATTCTATGTGATATATGTGGAGAAAAAAAGGTTTTTTTTTTTTATTGTATTCAAATAAAATTTTTGTTCCTATGTTCCAATTTTTTCTTGCCTATTATTTATATTAATTATGTTTGAGTTACTCATATACTTTGCCCAATTCGTTTTGTATTTGGGGAGGGTATTTTGGCAATGGTGGGGACTATGATTTCGGTATCGTATTGTATGGAAAATGGTATAATTTGCCATGTGAGAGGAGCTTGGATGGTTATTGCTATTTTGGGTGCTTGGCAACTCCCTTTTTTTTATGGATGTTTTCCCGAAGGCTCAATTGCAGATAAGGAAGGCCAACGAAATTTGGAAAGAAAATGTTTCTAATTTGTACTCTTTACAATGGTATGCTTTTGGAACCCACGAGACAGGTTCCGGAGGCTGTGAACATGCCGGATATGTCGGTTGGAAGAGGACCTCAGTTTTCTCATAACAAAGATTCATTCTGGGTACTGGTTCAACAAGCGGTCCCGCTCAGCGCAGCTTCATGCCCTGCTAATCGGTTCCTTAGCATCAAATCCGAGTCCTTTATATAGTTACCCATGAGCAAAGGAGCGATTAGCATCGCACCGAAAGTTCCTTAATTTTGTGGTTTGCTTCCTCTATAATACTTACCATTACGTGGAAAAAGAAAAAGCCTATCTATTCAAAGGGGCTCCTTATAGCAACAGTGCTTCATTTGATCAATATGTTTAGCCAATCATGGTTAGGGGAGACCAATTTACAATTTTTCATGCATGTTGCACGGGCATCTACGGGCCAATAGAATGCAAGCATCGTGGGATTTGCAAGCTATGGCATAAGCGCGGGATTGATGCGGCAAATTCATGGGAACCAAATGAAGCCAAATCCGTAAATCCCGTCATAGAGATAGAGGCCTCAGCAGCCAGACGAATTTCACTCACGCCTCCTTGCCAATCGACCTATGCATCAGAAGTTGGCGGGCTTTGGTCACCTTTCCCTGCTCACCTTTCCTCCCATTGAAGAATTAGCAAAGCGTAAAAGCTATGGCGATGGCGATTCTTTTTAATTGCTTCAAGTGGTTTTTTTTATCTTTCTTCTTTTTTATTGCTTCAACCATACGTTCGTTCCACACCATTGACAGTGGCATGTGTTTTTTCGCTCAAAATTCTAATGGCCATTGGTCTGGCACAATACTGGGAATATTCGCCAGATCAACGGTGGGGAGTAAAACCTGAACGTGATGCCATAATACTTGATTAAAAGGTCTCATGACTACCTATTTATGTTTGAGTTACTCAATATTTTTCCTTTGTAAGAACTACTAAATCGCTTACTATGTGTACAAAGATGGGAAATTACTTTATAGCTTTCTTATTTTAGTTGTGAAGATAGTGTATTTTGGAATGGATTGAGGGCTGCGGTTTGCTTTGAGGAAATATCCATAAGCACACTTGTTTCTATCGTTTTGATATTGGATTACATTTTCGGATTCACATAAATCCTAACCCTATACTTAAAGGTCTACATTTACAAGGTCTATTGAATGCCACGAAGCATAGATTGGAATTCACCATCAGTCCTAGTCTTAGACCCATTGAGTTGGGTGAAAATATTCTTACCCCAGTTATTGTGATTCCATCGCAAGATATTCCCTCCCGCAGAATCACAGACCTTCCGGGAACGGGATCCGTTACGGAGGCCCCGTTATTCGTACCTGACACAGGTGTACCTTCTGATGGATCCCAGCCATCTGTCATTAGGGTCCATTCTGGCCGTCCGTTTTATACCTTCCAGCGGAATCACATCTGCCAAATACCATTGGACGGAACCACCGTTCTGTTATTCCATGCAACGGAATCACCAAACAAAATATTCCAGTAAAAATTCAAATTTTTTTGACGTCCTATTCTTTACTAGTAGCGGTGCCCAGCGTTGCTGGGCACAAGTCAAAATTTAATATAATTAGGCAAATCCATAAAAAGTATCATTGGGTTGTGAGTGAGGGCTCTTAAAACATTTGGACTAACAATAACAAATGCTAAAGGTTGCTCTAGATCTACACGTGTGAGAATGATTCATTTTGTATTTAAGCAATGTTAAGAATGTTATATAAGGATCAATTGTCTTGCTCCTTAATTTCAATCTCTCATACATCATGCACTTTCCATCAAATTATTCTATTTTTGCATCATGTGATGAGTTAGATTTAGCATGATGCTGCTCAATATGATGATGGTTTTTAGAATTTTGAATGCCTTTATACTTAGCAGTATGATGGTGTTTAGCAATTAATGCGGAACCTTTTGAGCCTCCTAAGTCTGCAATAGGCAAAAAAAAGGCATCTAATATGGAACTTTTTGAGTCTCTTAAGTCTACAATAGGCACAAAAGTCTAGGCCAGCCATGAGTTTCTTAAGTCATATTTGTGCACCTTAGAGTAAACTCCCATTAAAATAATATAATCCAACAGTCACAATAGAATGTCTACATTTAAAATGTGTCTACATTTAAAATGTTATTGTCAATCTGATATGCCAATGCCACATATTTGATCAAAATGTATAATATCATCATTCCAGCATCTTTGCAACTGCAAATAGTACACAAACACTATCAACAATATATTCATGAAATGTGTAACAGAGCTCGCCCATATTTGAATATCCCATAGTTAACTTTCACCAGCAAAAAGAAAACCTAGCTTAAAAAATGTATTACTCCATTTTGCACAGCTTGGTGTATTTTACATGACCGGAGCAGGGTTGAATCAGGATAAACATACATATTGTTTATCAAAAACAAAATGGAATCAGAATAAAATACTTGCTTATCAAAGATTCTGCAGGATGTCACCTCCTGCTTAGCCAAGAATGCCATGATCATATCGGACAATATTTCCTCTAACAACAATTGTTTAATGTATCTTACTACACTATTTCCATCCATATACCGAGAATATGCAACAGCACCAGCATTCTAGCAAACAAAATTGTGATGGTATATGGATTCTGAAAATTCACCTAACCAACCATAGGTCTAGCCCTAATTTGACCTTATCCTTCGTAAAGAGTGCGCACATACATGATGGTGATATATGGTTCTGCATCCTGTAATTCTATCATAATCTACACTTAAGCTCCAAGGAAACTTAAAGAATGCATTCATTGGTATCCAGCCAACGCTCTAGCAATATGACTGCCCAATAACCAGCCATCCCTGCACTATAAAAGTCAAATCGATCTCCAGATCTTTTCTAAGCAGTCTATATACATGGTCAAAGATTTTGTCCCTTTTATGCAGGCTGCAACTCTTCATCTTGGCAATGATGCATCTGGATAAAATCTTAAATCCAAAACACTATTCTAGAAGGCCGAACAACCAGTTGGCAGCCTAGTCCGGCCTCATGTAAGACTGCCTCAACTACAGAATCGACATTTAACAGGAAAAGGAAAAGACATACCTGCTTGGTCCACCCAAAGCCTAGCGTTTCTGTCACTACAAATTTACCATGACCTAGTGGCTGATAAGATCGCCCAAGTAACTCTTGTCCGGCAAGCTGGCTCAACTGCTACTTGCAATGAGCTCTAAGAGATGCTCAAATAAACCAGAATGTTTCTGAATCCACAGCCTTTTTTATTAGAAATGTTGTGCCTACTCTGCAAAAAGGATAACTCGAGCACTTAAATTGGATACATCACTCAAGAGAATGTTGGCAAAGCAAGAAGCTGCTAATTATTTTCCGTATTCCATAGAATAAGATGGAAGGCTGCAGAAATATATGAGCTTCGAAATCTTAAATCACAATAGCACTAATCTGTATACGGGTTTTTAGAAAGCATACTTTGAACATCCTAGTTAGTGTAGCTCTATATGAACACTATAGATTGCAATCTCAAAAGAATAGCTGAGATTACTCCTAACTGAGATTACTGAGAATAACTATGGATCGTTGGCCTCATTATCATAACTGAATACATGGGCCTCTGGTAAAACTAAGAGCAGCATGTCAATGGATTCAAGCACATGCATTCAACTGTATCCAAATAGAGATATGTCGGCTGAATACCAGGCTGGCTAGGCAAGATAGAAGGCTAAATTCAATGCCTCTATTGTCCTCCAACTAATACATGCATAGATCTCTCAAGCCAGATAGAAGAACCAATAAAAAATCAATGCATATCTCTTAGAGAAGAGACGTAACTTCAATAAATTTAAGGCTGGCTTCGATTTTTTCATAAATTCAAGCCGAGAACAGAGGAAGACAGAAACTTTTGGTGCGGAAACGAAAAGAACCCTAAGAAAAAAGCTTATCGGCATCCATACCCAAGCTCAAAACTGGAATATATTCAGGCTTCTGTTCTTCTCTCCTCCTAGATCCCAGGGCATGAGGCAGAGCATAGCGGAATTCCTAGCTCGTCATATCTCGGCCACGAAAACAAACTCCAGCGTGAGAAAAAAGGGCCATAGCCAACGCAAGCTTTTTTTTTTTTTTTGTTAAAGCATTCTAACCGTCGAATGGGCCAAACGAACATGGGCCGTTCGATCTAGGGCATGATACAACACTGGATAACATTATAATATATAGGATTCTCGTGGGAGGTGTTTCAGGTAGTGCCGGCTATGGCTGCTTGCTCCAGCGATGGCTGCCTTCTGGGGGTGGATCCACGAGAAGATCTCAGGTTCGCATTGTTCTAACTAGGCCGGAGCCTCAAAGGAAGAATACTCTGTTGGGTTTTTTTTAACGGCTTAGGGAGATATTTCTTGAACAGTTTCTTGGAAATTCTGTGCAGGGCTTTCAGAAGATAGTGCCGGAGAGATGGGAGTTTGCAAACGAGTATCTTAGAAGAGGCGAGGAGCATCTGTTATGCGAAGTACATGCCGGAAGACGCCATTGTATGGAGCTCTAACGCCATTTGGGAGCTTTGCATTTGGATCAGAAGAGTTAGGTTGGGGTTTTGCAGATTCTTCACAGGCCATAGCCGGCCATCTTCACAAGCCATAGCCGGCCTTCCTTTTTGAAGTCCTTGTTACTCATGGGATAAAAGACAAATCAATCACGATTTCAAGATTGGCCATGAAGATTGAACGGAGGAACCGACCCCACAAATGCCGGGCGCAGAAGCCCTAACATGGATCTGCCCCTACAAAAGTAGGAAAAGGGCATGGGCATTCATCCGCAAAAGGGCATGGTTTTACGCAAATCCGGCTTTCAATTCGGTTTTTTGGGTCTGTGTTTTTGGGTCCGGTGGGGCAAGATGCATAGAACGAATTAGAAAGAGGAATTAGGGTCGAAACAGAGTCAATTTCTTCCTCGACAGATGTTTGAAGTGGATTCTCGCGATGCCGAGGTCGAAAGCAGAGTGAAGAGGACGGATTTGGCATTGCATTTGTTCTTGCCCGAGGCCCTCCCATTAACCGAAATTGTTTCATCAGATGCCCTCACGATCTTCCATCTTCGCCTCGAATGTCCCTAGCCATACCCTCATTTTCCTGTCACATTTTTTCACAGACCTTGTTAATCCTTCTGCATTTTTGTACAAATCCCATGGTTAATCCGGCATTTTTTCTGCCTTTATCCACATTTTTACATATCATCTCCATTCCGTTTACATTTTGCATAGAACACATACATCTTGCATCTTTGCTTCCTGTTCAATCCGGTTAAACATTTTTTTTTTTTTTTTTTTGGCTCCCGGAGTCCCGGTTTTATCTTGTTCTTGCTTGAAAATACCCTGTTCCTTGTTTTTTTTTCTTGCTTTAAAGCGGCCATAGCATTGCCAATATTGGCAAGGGGTTAAAATCCCCATCCATAAAAATTCTGGGGTCAGTGCATAGAATAACAATGGACAGACACACAAAAAATGGAGTAGCACAACTTTATATTTTCTTCCAATTCAATCCACCCTGCTTGCTTTTGCAAGCAAATGTAGCAAGCAAATGAAAGTTATACTTTGAGAATCACCATCTGCGTAAATTGATTCCATCCGCGGAATCATGGAGGAGTGATTCCATCCGGACGGAATCACGGCTGAGTTATTCAAATTCGGCGGAATCACTAAACTGATACCGTCCGGCGGAATGCATTCGCGGTGATTCCATCTCAAAGAATCTTACATTTGTGATTCCACCGCGTAATCGCATGGTTGTGATTCCATCCGGCGGGAATAGCAATGTTGTGATTAAATGCGGGCGGGATATGTAAGTGGTGATTCCATCTCACGAATCGACGCGTTAAATGATTCCATCCGGCGGAATAGCATGGTTGTGATTCCGTCTGGCGGAATAACAAGGTCGTTCGTGATTCCTTCCAGAGGAATCCATTTGCGGGGTGATTCCGTCTGGTGGAATAACTCGGGGGAGATTCCATCGCAAGGGAGAATTATGGGTGTGATACCACCTAAGGTATATATCGCTGGCGAAAGCGACCGTCAGTCTGGAAAACGGGGCCTCTAGTACGGATAACGAGGTCGCGAGCCTGGTGATTCTGCGGGAGGGAATATCTTGCGATGGAATCACAATAACCGGGGTAAAAATATTTTCACCCCATTGAGTTAGGAGATTGTTCTTCCACGTTGGAGTTAGGGTTTGTGTCTAAAGGGCTACGAAGTTTAAGAGTCTAAGAAGCACATAAAAATATTCCCTTAGGCATATTTACATAACTAGTTTGATATGACCTTAAGTGTATGTTTAATACCCCATATTTTCCTTCGAAATACTGCAAATTGTGATCTCTAAATGAAAGAAGCAATGTTTCCATCTTGTATGGGGAAAGGGCACTTGGAATCCCTTTCCGGGTGGACGGTGGGTCCCATGATGGGCGGTGCGGAGCAGTCACACCGCCACCCTAAAGGGGACCAAGTGCCCTTCCCCCACAATATACAAATAGAGGAGATTTTTTTTCTCCCCTTTTTGGCTTCACATTTGTTCTTCTCCTTTTGTGCGCCTGGACTCCGTTGAAGCGGCCATCACTTCCGTCTACCCCAGTGAAGGCGTCGGCTCAGTTAGATGTCTATTCCGGCGAGTAATGAAGGCACTGGATCATTAACATGTCTATTTTGGTGAGTTTTTGATGTTTTTTAGGTATCAGGTACATTTCTTGAGGAAACTTTCTTGCATGCAAGTTTTCTTATTCCAGTAATCTTGTCGTGTGTATTGCAGATGGTTCTGAAGGATCAAGCCCTGTCAAAGCTTTGCTCAGAGCTTTCATAGAACCCTTAGTTGCAGAAAAAGAGCGATTCTTGTGTGGAAATATTTTTGTTGCATGCAGAGATACTCAGAAAAGATGATGCAGGCAGCGGGGTGAGAGAAGCCATAGTCAAGGCAAATCCGTTGGTAGTAAAAGCAAGGATCTGAGAAGAAAATGATGGAAGTGCCTGATTTTCTGTAAAATCTTCCCCCTTCTCTGTAAAATCTTCCCCGTTGCTTTATGCTATTATAACAGTTGTGTGGCCTGTTCTATGGTCTGTTCTGTGGCTTTATGTCAGTTCTGTGGCCTGTTGTGGATAGCAAAGCTCTTTGTTATTTGTTGGATCTTGAAGAACTGTGTTGTTCCTCAGATCTTGAAGGTTATTCGTTGAATCTGTGTTATTCTCCAGAGCTCTTGGCAGCAGGTTCTATGGCCTGCTACAGGGCAGAGCTTTGTGTTATTCGTGGTATGTTTTCGTCGGATCTTGAAGAGGCAGGTCCAGCTTCACATGTAGTTTTCTTGTAGATAGATCTTCGCATTGATCTTGCATGTAGTCTTGCAGGTAAATATTCACATGCACTTAGTCTTCGCTATACAAAATAGCATTAGGATGCTCAAAATCTCTGTAAAGACCAGAAGAAATTAACCCCCCTTCTCTGTTTATGCTATTTGTTTTTCGTTTCCAAGCATCCTTTGTTTAAGCTTTTGAATGTAAAGCTCAAGTGGCTTCTGATCTTTGAATATAAACTCATTTTGGCTTTTGAATCTGAAGTGAGTTTTGAATGTAACCTCTATTGAACTAAAAAACTACCGTGTTGAACTGAAGCTGAAAAAATAACAAAGTATTGAACAGAAGCTGAACAAACAAAAAAAATAAATAGAAAAGAACAAAGTGACCGGCTGAAGCTGTCACCTGGAATCACGGTACCCAACTTCCATTCCGGGTTATTGGCGATGCCAGGTGTCAGCACAAAAATGCACCATAGGCAAAAAAAATCGACCCTATTTCTATATTGTTCCTTATAACCTAAAATTAAAGGTCTATGTGAATAAGACTTCCGGCCAGCCTCACCAATGACCTCATAGAGTCCCTCCCATAAATTCTCAAACTTTCCTGCAACCTTTTCTCTGGCCTTGTTCCACTTTCGCACAAGTTCTCCTATTTTTATGGTACCTTGTAATCTGTGAGCATATCCTTGGCTTTCTTCAATAAGACTGGATTTTCAGCATCATACCTGTGCTCTTCAAGTTGCATCAACCTAATGAACCTGTCTTGCAAAGCATCTTCCATTTTAAGGTTAATGTGCCATTCTTAAAGAAGGCAACTATAACTCTATAGGTAGAACAACTTCAATGCCATAAACCAAACTAAATGGGGTATGCTTAGTAGCATGCTTTGGGTTTTGTAGGCCCATAATGCATCAGTTAACCTCAAATGCCAATCTTTTTTGGATATGCTAACAGTTTTTTGCAGAATTGACTTAAATACCTTGTTTGTTGACTCTGCCTGGCCATTCCCTTGAGGATAATATGCTGAACTCTTTGCATGTTTGATCTTGAGGGTGCAAAGTAAGTTGTCAATCATTTCATTGACAAATTGTGAATCTCCGTCTGATATTAGCTTTAGGGGAATGCCAAATCTGGCACAGATATTTTCATGAAGGAACCTGGCTGTTGTCAGGGCATTGGCTTGTCTCAGTGGCACTGCTTCTGCCCATTTTGTAAAATAATCAGTAGCTACCAATATAAACTCATGATGAGTAGAAGAAGGAGGGTCTATAGGACCTATAAAGTCTAATCCCCAGACCTGGAAGGGTCCTGGAGATGTTATGGCTGTCAGAGGAGCAGGTTGAAGGATCCTTTTTCCAAAGATTTGGCACTTGTAGCAACTTCTAATGTTTTCAAAGCAGTCTTTGAAGATTGAGAGCCAATAGTAACCTGATCTAAGTATCTTTTTGGCAGCTTTGTCAGCAGCAAAGTGACCTCCACATACACCCTCATGGCAGGCTTTTAGTACCAATTTTGCTTCAAACTTGTCCACACATCTTAGCAAGACACCTTCTTTATTCACCCTGCACAAAACATCACCAATTAGCCTAAACTTCTTGGCCTTGTCTTTGAATCTCTTGTGTTGGCTCGAGCTCTGATTCTTTGGCAGTTCTCCCCTTTTAAAAAAGTTTCTCATAGCTTGTTGCCAGCCTTCTTCCTCAAGTAGGCCAATTGTAGCCTCTATGTGAGTGCTGTCTAAATCCTCCAAGTCTTCATACTTAAACAAAACATCAGTGGGATAAGAACTAGGATCCTTAGATTTGTGAGTTATCTGAATGTCTATATCATAATTTTGGACTTTGCAAGCCCACCTGCATAGTTTGGCTTTTTGTGATTTCTTTGCAAAGAGCAGGGGTAGTGGATTTTGCTTCATGATCACTTGAGTCTTGCTGTTCTGGATCAGGTGTCCCTATTTGTCCAAAAACAAATACATCAAAGCTGCTGCATTCTTCTCAAGTTTGGCATATCTCATTTCAGTATCAGACCAAATTTTGCTGGAAAAGGTCACAATATTGTCTCCTTGCATCAGAGCAAGGCCTACAGCTTTTTTGGTCACACTCAGGTAGGCTTGGAAGGGCTCAGATGTGTTTGGTGGCTTGAGCAAGGTTGATTTGCATATGGCCTCAATGACTGCCTCAAAGGAAGTTTGGCATGCTTCTATCCACTCTACATGTATGAACTTGCTTTCTTTTTTTGAGAACTTCCTTTCTTTGGTCAAGTTTGTAATAGGAGAGACTGTATGAGAGAAGTATGGCACATACATCCTTAAGAAGCTTGTCATGCCTAGAAAGCTCTTGACTTGCTTGATAGTTTTGGGTGGTGCTAAGCTCCTGAGGGCTTGGATCTTGCTTTCTGCCACCTGGATTCCCTGATCTAAGACTTCATGCCCAAGTAGATCTCCTTTTGAGCAAAAGAAGATGCATTTCCTTGGGTTTAAGCTCACTCCTCCTTTCCTGCACAAAGAACAGAGTTGTGTGAGGTATGTCATGTGATCCTTTAGCTTAGTATTGACATAAAGATCATCTAAATAAACTCTGAATAAACTAGGAGCCATATCCTTGAAAATGGTGTCCATTGCTCTTTGAAATGTGGCAGATACATTCATGAGTCCAAAGGGCATTCTTTTCATGGCAAAAGTCCCCAAAGGTATGACAAAAGATGTAATTGGTCTTCTTCTTTGATGCTGATCTGGTTAAAACTCGAGAAGCCATCCAAGAATGAATAGACCTCCTTTACTGCAACTGCCTGCAATACTTCCTCAAGAAAAGGCAAAGGATAACAGTCTTTTATTGTTGCCTTGTTCAAATCCCTATAATCAATGCATATCCTAATGGTTTTGTTCTTTTTTTCAACAGGCACAATGTAAGACAACCAATCAGGGTTGATTATTTCCTTTATAACTCCAGCATCTTTCATTTTGAAGAGTTCTTCCCTAGTGAGATCTAACAAAGAAGTGTTAATTCTTCTAAGTTTTTGCACAACTGGTTTTGATTTTTCTTTTATCTTAATTTCAAACTCACAAACACTCTTATCTATTCCTAAAAATTCATTGTAATCCCAAGCAAAAACATCATTCCAAGTATTAAAAAAACTCACAAATGCTTCTCTCTCTTCTTCTTTGAACATGTCTCCCACATACAAGACCCTATCTTCATTGTTCTTTCTCACCTCGACTTCCCTTACCTCTTGTTCAGAGCTTGCATTGATTACCAAGATTGGATAGAGTTGCTGAAGCTCTTCGTCCTCCAGATCTTCCTCCTTGATGGCTCCCTCAGCTAGATGCTCCAAGAGCACATCTCTGGATAGGGAGTCTGCCAAAGAGGCAACCAAATGTAAAGTATGGTTAGGCACCTTGTGCACTTGGCACTTGGTAAGATAGCAATTAAACCTTTCAACATATTGGTGAATTGTTTCACCATTTTTGATATGAAAGTTCTGCAGTTCAAAGACCAAATCTTGTGGTTCAAGAAGTCTACCAAACCTGGCCAAGAATTTCTTGACAATTTCCTCCCAAGTGTTAGCACCATCACTAATCACATACTCTAACCAAGCTCTAACCTCTTCATTCTTAAAGCATTTCTTAAATTCAGCAAACTTACTTCCCTTCTTGTAGCCTTATTCTTGGTAATATTCTTCAAAGGTTTTTAGAAAGTTATTGGCATTGATGCTTGGGTCAAAAGTAGGAACAAGCGTAGGAATACTGAGCTCAAAATATGTGCAAGGCATGCCTGAACCATTTGGAAGGGTAACATGTGGTATTGAGGATGATTCAGGATTTTCTGATGGCTCAGCATGTTCAGCAGCATCAACAATTCTTCTATATATGAGCCATGAGTTCCAAGATCCAGGTGATATGATCTCGGTAGAACCTCCAAGATGTTGAAGGTATTCCTGGCAAACTTTCAACCTCAATGGTTGAGAACCTCCAGGTTGCTTAAGGCAACCAATCTGTGGCTAAATCCCTGCATAAATCAGCTCAAATTTGCTTGTGAACAAGCTGTCTATAAACAAGAAAAAATTGTTTGCAAAACTTTGATTGCCACATGAGATGAGAGGGTTGTTTTTTTATGGGAACAATTGCAATAGGTCCTCAGGAGATTTTGGAAGGCTCTTGCAAAAGTCAGAGGCAAATGGCTGACCAGAACTAGGTGAAAAAATGCCTCCTGACTGGGTTTATTTTTGGTCAATGGCACTGGCAGAGAGCTCAAATTTGCAGATGAGAAAATGTGAGGAATCTTTTGCACTGTGAAATAGTCAGTTCAGGTGTTGTAGCCATGATTTCCTTTCAAATTGAAGTCCCCTTTTCGAATAAGCCCCTTTTGCGTGACTTTGCTCTTGTCTGACAGTAAGAAACGAAGTTCTTACCGTTCTTAGTGAGCTTTTTGGCACAAAAAAGATTAAATCGGGATGGTTTGGTCATGATTTGCCTGTTAGTTAGGCTGCATTTTGGGGTCTTGCCATGAATTTAGGGTTCTTGACGAAAAACCAGGATGAATATCCCATAGGCGTTCAACAAAAAATAGGCTCGGCGGATTTTGCGGCGAAATGTGGTTGGCCAGAAAATGAAATGGGCTTTGGGGGGGTAACCAAACTAATTTTTTTGCAAGAATGAAGTGTGGCGCGCATCCCGAGAACACCTAAAACAAGAGCTAGATGTGGTCAAAATGAGAAGTTTTGACCACCTTTTTGCATGCTTTTTTACAAGCTTTCAGGTGGAAAAAACAAATTTAGAAAATAACCAACTTCATTTTTTGGCCCTTTTTCATGGTGTACCAGGTGATGTGGCATGAGGGTGATGACTTGGCAATGGTGATGATGTGGCATGGTGATGTGGAAGGCAAGGTGTCAAAGAAAATTTCCCTAGGTCAAATCTTGATGAAGTGCATCAAAGTGTGAATGACACGTGTTAGGTGACTTGGTGATGATGTGGATGAGGTGTGCATGTTTTTGATGGTGAGGTGGCACTAAATGAGTGACTTTTCGACCTTGACCTAGCCTTTTTTCGAGGTAGTCAACTTAGGCTCTTTGAGACTTGGTCTTTGACCATTACTTTGGTCTTGAACTAATGATGTGATGGATTTTTAGACCTTCTCTCCTCTTCTTTTTTCCTTTTTTAGAGAGAGAGAGTGACCTTTTTCAAACTTCTCATGTGCATGGTGGCAGGAGCGTAACGTGTATGAGGGAGTTGAAGATGATATCTCCACTGATTCGTCCCTATATGATTCAGAAGCTAAGTGATTTCGCTTTTGATAATGTTGACAATGCTGCAGGGTTTGAGGATGTAGATGATGAAGACCATGTAACACCTACTGGTGATTATGACAATCATTTGAACGAGGGAGACTCTGTTGGATCATATCCACCTATACCTTCAATCAACTCAAGGGAAGGTTACATTTTCACGGAAGCATCATACTCTTTGATAGTGCAATGCGTTAAGACTCGTATCCAGCCCTCTATTGAAGATATCCTAGGCGCTGATCCAAGTTTCCTCTCTTTGGGTATGTTCTGATCAAAAAGCCACAAAGCACCTGGATAATCGAAGGTGGTTGAGTTTCCAAAAAAAACTAGAAGTTGATCCAGAAACTAATCTTCTCATACGCATGACTTTTGAAAAGTGGCTCTATATCCCACCATCATGGATGTGGAAGGAGATTATTTTTAAAGGCCATGTTGATCCGGATTTGGGGCACACGCCTATATGCCCCTACCTAGATAATATAAAAAAATATATGGCGGTTTGGAGCCAAGTTTCATGGCATTCGGAAGATTAATGCATAGCAACATGTGAATGTAATGCCCGTCACGTGAATCCCATCAGTAGAAAAAGCCTATTTACCCATGAGGAGAAAGTTCCATGTGACTTACTAGAGAGCGTGGGAGCGATTCAGGAGTGGAACACCCGAGTAAGATTGTTTCCGACATCATACCGCAGGATTTGGGGGAGATGGCATAAAATGTGTAGATTACATTTGTCATCGAGGGGAGATGCCCGAAAGATGTGGCATCTGGGGATGGAAGGCAGATGAGAAGAAGCTTCAAAAGTAGATGTGGATTTCGCCTACGTACAATGATGCCAAGCAACAATAGCAAAGATGGTTTTGCCAGCATATACATACGCGAAGGGCATGATGGCCACAATCCATTCTCCGAAAATGATGAATGGTCTCGTCCCTTGCATCCCTCTATTGTAGAAGAGGCAGCAAACATGCTGTTAGACACAAGAGACTTCCAGGCTGTATGGAGTAATATGATGGAGATGGGAAAAAAGATGTGCAATACCATGAGACCTGTTGAAAGAGTCACTTACTGATTCAAACTGGCACACGAGGACATATGGCGTCTTGGTTATCACTTGCGACTCAAAGGTATGTTCACTCCTATACTTTAGAAAGATGAAATTGTTTTCAATGTTTAGCCTTGGTTCCTTCTATATAAAGCGTCACGTGTCATGTAGGAGCATTTGTTGGTCCAGATTGGGATGCCGTTGAAAGCAGTATGGATGCTTGGATGAGGTCCGGTAAGGTCATTTACCATTAATCTTATGCACCCACCCACGAGGACCCGGCCTTGCGGCCCTGGATTGTGGTCATTCAAGACAGGTGGATGTTGGAGCAAGCGATGAAATATAGTCCGAAGGGGGGTTGGACTATGGATTCAACGTTCAGAACAAATATATATGGTTGCCCACTATATGGTGCACATGTCCCTAATCGCAATGGCATTGGTGTGCTCGTTTTCTACATGATGTGCACCACTATACCTGGTGATCATCATGAAAGAATAGCCTTGGGTGTGGCCTTGCGTGCAGTTTTCGCTCGTATGGGCAATGTTCGACCTAGGGCTATTACGATAGACCTTGACAATGCAGAACGAGCGGCACTCGATGAGGTCATTGCACTAGATCCTCACTGTTGGCTAGGAGAGACACAAGTTTTTTAATTGTGAACCCGTTATATTGTGTGAAAACATTACTTAAATTAGTGATATTGTTTGCAGGTTGCATGTCATGTTCTAGCATGCTGGTTTCACTCAAAGAGAGCATGGCTGAAGTACCTGCTACCAAAGGTAATTCTCGACTTTCATGTAGAATCTTGTAAGGCATTCAGGCGCTTTTGCTTATTCAGGTCCCAGGTTCAGAGGGTAAGAAGGACATCTTTTCTCGCCTCTCCGCAATGATGACTTGCTCGTCTAGGTGGGAATATCTTGGTCGCTTGCATGAACTTATGGAGCTTTACAAAGATAATGAGGGCGTGACGAGGTACGATCCAAAGGTCTCTAAATGTTACTGGATCTTGTTGAGTGGATTTAAGTGAACATTGCACTTGTACATAGTTACCTAAGGAAGAATTGGGTGCTTGGGAAACATTGGGATGACAAATGGCAAAAGTATGCTCGGATGTTCTCTCACTCACACTGCGACACAACAAACCTAACTGAGGTCCAGTGGCGAATTTTAAAGGTCCAACTACTGCAGCGCAAAGTGAATGTTCGTATGTTCCAATTAATATCCACTATATGTGGGTATCCAGACGGAGGTATGCCCCTTGATGGCACAACGACAAGAAATAGGTTCGTAATCTCTGCTTGCCCTCACAAACCTCATCTACCTAACAAGTCTCCCCTATGTCCGTCTTGTAGATGCCAGTGGGCGATTTGGTCGCCGCGGCTCTTCCAAATGTCTAAGGGCTGTCGAACGCTTATGTAGGCTACAAGAGGAGCAAGGAGGAGTGATTGTTTTGGCAGACAAAGAGGCAATTGTGCTGCTAGTCAAGTTCGAGTCCACCGCAGGGTTGCAACACCGTGTTGAAATGCACTCTATGTATTGTAGTTGTCCAAGTATTGTTTCTAGGTGCAAGCACCTCTTGGCAGTTGAATACTACCTTAATAAGCACTATCCTGACACAATTCGGGAGCTCTACCCAGGTGCAGATCCAATTGCTTTTCCTGTGGTTGAAATCCCAGTAAGTTCAACAATGACGCTTCGAGATGTCGCACTAGAATTTGTGAAGAAGAAGCAAGATACACTTGAAAAGTGGGTCGGGATTACGACGACACAACTTGCAAGGGTTGCAGTGGCAAATGAGGAAGAGCTCCAGCAGATCATCCAAGATGTCCGACGAGATGTCAGACTATTAGGATCTGTAAATAACCCTACGCCTGTGAAGTTTAAGGGCTCATATGTACAGTCACAAGCTGCTGCTCGTGCACCCCTTTTTCAGGCTAGGCAACCAGGTCCACTGCGACAACAACCACCTTTGCAAACCGGCAGTAGGCCAAGGGGTGGATCTAGCACACGTGTCCAATTTCCAAACCCCGAAGGGTTGTGACAGCCTATGTCCTACGCTACATCATCTATGGTAGTGCTATTCTATGTGGCACCCTATATGCAATGACAAGTGTTAATGTGATGGTATACCTGTTTTTGTTAATAGGATGCAATGCTAATAATATTTATAACAACAAACGTACATCAAAATATGTCTTGCCAAGCACAAGGCCACATCTGTCAGGCATAAAAAACAAAAGCAAGACGTAGTGTAAATGTGGGCACTATGACATCATTGAGCCCGACGTCTGATATGACGAAGACACAAAGCATATAGCAAAGCAATAGCACATGAAATAACTTTTCGCTCACTAATTGGGAACCACGAAGTCAACCTGGAGCCAATCTTCTCCTTCTCCAACCTAGCGAATGAATATACGACAAAGTTAAATGGCGAATTCTTAAACCTAGTCAGATGGTTATCCGTTGTACCTGAAGCGCTCTCCCACCCTCATCTCGACGGGGAGCCAAGAAGAGGGCATCTGTCAACGTGGCATCATCAAAGCCACGTGCACACCACAACTATCCGAATCCCTCTGACGTGGCGCATCCATATCACGAATGAAGAGGGGGGCGCAACCCCCTCTCACATCCTCAAATGCTCCTCTAATCTGCATGTAAAGCCTATAAATCATGCATGTTGTGCGATTACTAAGAACCCTCATCATTAAAGTGCATGCGAGTAGCGATGATGGTCAACTTACCTATTCAACTCTACCACGCTAGGGCGCTCGCCACGGGACCCCTCGGCCATGGAATCAAAATATAACCATGAAGTGCTCACGTCCTCCTCAATCCCGACATGCTCAGCAATATCCATGTCCGGCAAAAGGAGGTACAACCACCAATGTCCACTGTAACCATTCAGATGATCAAAATACAACGCAATAAAAGTAAAAGGTACCCCCCCACTTTACCCCCACCTCCCGCTTGCCCACGCCCCACTACCTCCTGGCCCTACCCACCCCCGCCTCTACCCCCATCATCATGTCTAGAGATCGATCCGCTGCTCGGATTCGGACGGGACGCAACAATCGTAACTGTGTCTCATGAAATGCGGTCTGAAGTGGAACTGCATCATCGTGAGGGTGAATGGAAGATGGTATAGATGCCATAGATGCCACCACATCGGCGGTCGAGGTATATCGCTAGAAACAGTAACACACGGTGTGAAGCCAAGCTAGCAAGCATCTACGCTATGGTATCTCTCAACATAAAGCCATCTCGCCAAATGTGTCAATGCAATCCCAGTGCAGCCGTCTGCGGGGCTAGATAGTGCACCAAGGGAGGGGCGACATGCGGGTATGCCAGGGTAAAGGTACCATAGTCGCGGGGAGATAACGGTGTAGAAGAGACACCATGAGAATAGATAGAGGGCGTGAAAAGATCACAGGTTATTTGGAGGGTCAGAATGTCACACACAAGACTAGATAGTGGATGGGCATGAGCCCGGCTAGGGGCCGTGGAAGGTGGAGGGACATCTGATGACATAGGAAGAGATGGTGGTCTAGAAGGGAAGCGAGGAAGGGGGAGGACTAAGGGTGAATGGTAAGATCGGAGGACGGTGAGGTGGTCTAGCTATGGGGGCCGTGGAAGGTGGAGGGACATGTGAAGACGTGGCATGGGAAGGTGGTCTAGGAGGAAAGTCAAGGAGGGAGGTGGTACAAAGGGTAAATGGTAGAATGGGAATACGGAAAGTGGGTAATGAATGGCCCTCAACCTCACTGGCAGCGTCCCGATGTGGAAGTCTACATCAAGGGGTGGGACAATGGAGGTGCACGAATCAAATGGACGTGTCTCAAGTCCTATCCCTACGTGTGACGCAAGATCCACGGTGGCTCCCAAATCAATCCCACTAGGCTCACCTACACAGGCAATGACTGCTGCTCCAACTACTACTCCATCTCTCCCATGTAAATCCTCAACCTGCCATGCATGTCTCTCGTGTGGAGCCTCTCCCTCCTCTGCATCGATATGGCCATCACGGGCCAAGAGTCTACTCTGGGTGTCACGAAAACGAGCCTCTGCATCCTCGTCTCGTATCTGCACTAGAGCCTGAATACGGTCTGCTATCCACTGTGAGCCCCCCTGTGGGTATCTCTGAGCTAACTCCTGAGGAGAGTACACCTTCGTGTGACAGTAATACTCTTTCGGATCATTTCTTACATTGGAAATTAATCTGTTGATAAATGCAAATTTATCACTTTAACCTTTGTTATATAATTTGGGAAATTAAACTAATTATTATCAAAGCAAAAAAAAAAAGCCTAGATGCTTATTCTTTTAACACAAAACATATTATACAAGTGTCCAAAATTAGCTATCTAAACACAAAACTTGTCATACAAGTTGTTAATAAATGTTTTGTAGTGGATAGAATATAGTTATCATGTTGTTACTACCCTACCACAATGTTTGATGCAATGTTGTAAATATAGGCTTATTTATCTATCCCAATGTGGTTACAACACTAGCTATTCTTTAGACACAAAACGGGTCACAAAGTTTCTTATTGGTTGTCTTACACTAGCTATTCTTTAGACACAAAACGGGACAAAGCTCCTTAATGGTTATCTTATAGTGGATAGATTATAGCCACTATTTTGTCACTAACTTGCCACGGTTTTGATGCAAATTTGTTAGTACAGGCTTATTTATCTATCGCAATGTGGTCACACACTTGCTATTCTTTAGACATAAAATGGGTCACAATGTTTCTTATTGGTTGATTTTATAGCGGATGGATTATAGCTTGTCACTAGCTTGCCACATTGTTGATGCAACATTATACCTATAGGTTTTGTTTATTTATCACAATTGTTGTTAAGATATTGTCACAAATTTGACATCTTCTAGATTACGATGTAGCTGGAATTTGACTTTGCATCAATATTATGACAGAAATTGAAGCCACAAACTTGACACAACTGCTGACGCTATTGTGGCGTATTTGTGACAAATGATCACGACAAGTATTGCGTCAAGATTGTGACAATAATTGGGGTTTGACAAGTTCGGCTTGTGTCAAAAATTTTGACGTTACTTTAGACACTATAGGTACCTTTTTCTTGTAGTGAAATCTGCCTGCAAGCCGGATGGGCGTTGGATTCCTTCCCTCCTCAAGTTTTCTAATGATCAGCAAACAAAATACAGTGCACAAAATAGGCGCTCATATCTAAGGGGTCCGCTGGCATCAGAGAAACAAACAACAGTAGAGAAAATCGCTTCAAAATCGGCCTGATCTGTGCGCTCCTCTTCTAGCTTCAATTCAAGAATGCCTGAAAAAGAAAACATGCAACAGAAATAGAATGCATACGAAAAGAAGAAAGAATTAATTCTAGACGCTCACATTAATTTTAGGTTATTATGAATGGCTGTTATCGTATATCAAAAAATATCATAAATAATAATAGATCTGGAAACCTCCCCAGGTTAGCATCGTTGGAAACCTCCCCAGGTTAGTTTTCCTGGAAACCTCCCCAAGTTAGCAGAAGTGGAAACCTCCCCAGGCTTTACAGGAAAGTTGGAGAGGTTTCCAGATGAGAAAATTTGGGAGGTTTCCATTTCTTGGGACCCTAACCAAATTCAGGCGTATATAATTTGAGCGGTTTGCAATGGTTCTATGGAAACATAGAACCATCATTCTTGGAAAGACGAAAATAGCTTGGACTTTTTTTCTTGCACTTTGCCTATATATTGATTCAGTTTCAGGGTTTTTTCATCGGCCTTCTTTTTGAGTGTTTCCATCTTTGTCTATGTTGTGCTTCTAGCTTTCCTAGTTAGTCTGTTTATTAGCTTTCCTAGTTAGTTTGTTTATGTTTAGAATTTGATAGGCGTGCTCTTCATATTGGCGTTATTCTTTCTAGATGTTAAGAACTGAAAGTTCGATTTTCCTTTTGATTGTAACTCATAGGAGTCGTTTGCTCAGAATGACATAGAAATTTATGGTCCCCTCTATAAGTTTATCTCTCGAGTTATGGCCGGGTTCTGGTTTTCTATCGATTCCAACGTTTCAAGCAAAATCTCTTCCAAATTCTCTCCTATGATTTTTAGAGTAGTAAAATTTTTAAACGTGTTCTGCTTTTAGTCAGGCTGATGTCCTGTAAACATCACATTTGTGACTAAAATCTCATGTTCATAAACATTTGTATTTCTGTTTATCCATGCATATTTTTTCTGATTCCAGTTTTGAGATTTCCATTTTCTTCTTGATCTTTTCTGAATCCAATTTTTGAGATTTCCAGTAAGTATCTTCTTCTTGATCTTTTCTGATACCTTTCATGGATAGTGTTAGATTAGTTTGCCCAATTCTGTCCTAATTTCTTCGTACATCCACGTTTCTATTCTAAGGTGCTGGCCTTCCAATTTGGGCTTTTTTGGTACTTCAAATTTGATCCTACTCTTCTTTTTCTTGCGCATTCGATGGCAGCTTGTCGTCCAAAACTGCTAACATAGATAAGGAAAGAGAGGTGGTTTTTTGCATGTTATTGTAGCTCGATTCGCTTGTTTGTCCCTTTTGTCTAGAATGTTAAAAGTCTTTGTTTTGCCTCTCGATTTTTCTTCTTAGTATCTTTTATTGTCTTTAAAAATAGCTTCTCAGTCTGTTTTTGTCCGCTATTTCCTTCTGATTAGGCCTTTCTTTCTTGCTCTCGTTTAATCTTCTTACGCTTATTTTAGCTTAAGGTGAGCCTTTTTCGCTACTTTTTTGTTACCCGGATCCAAAGCTCCAAAACCGTGGTTTCATCTTTCTCATGAATTTTCTGAGGCTATCTAAATATTCTTACCTCAGAGTTGTGCCCTATTGTTAAGAACTCTGCAGATCTATTTCATTATTTTTCCATTGTTGATATTCCAGCCTTCTTCAGCTTTGAGAACCATGGTATTACATCTCTCACTTTGGGTGGAATAGTATCTGCACTGATATTAAGGGTCGCATTTTGCACTTTGCTGCAATTTAAATGCTCATGAACATAGTTGTTAACCACTTGAGCATGGAGACTATAGCACACATCCCCCATGAGTCTGATGTGAATATGTTGGCTATTTGTTAATTAATACCAATGCCTTAGACATTAAGTTAAGCTTTGTCATATAACCAATTAAAGCCATACATATGTACATTACGTGTGTACTACTCAAATCTAAATATTCTGAGTCATGAAACAATTTAATACAAATAGAGTTGTGTGGATCTAACTAATCTAAGGTTAAAAAATGTGGTTAAAAAGTGTGAAGTGGACTTTCTTGGATGCCATGCTTTTGAAATTGGGATTTGGATCTAGTTTCCGATCTATGATGCATAAAATGTTGATTTCTGCTAAGGGGGTAGTACTATATCATGGAGAACCATTGGTGCTTTTTCCAATTGAACGTGGAATAAGGCAAGGTTGCCCTTTAGCTCCTTTTTTGTTTACTATAGTGGCAGAAGGACTTTTTTGCAAACTATTGCATGAGGCTGAAAAGGATGGTTTGGTAAAGGGATTATTATTATTGGTGGAAGGTGAAAGGTGTTTTGGTTAATCGGTTCTGCGCATCGATACCTTCTTGCTAGTGGATGGTGAAGCGAATAATGTGCGTATAATCAAAAGATTTTGGATATATTTTCAATTGCATCCGGTTGTCTCCTTAATTGGGCTAAGTGTAGTGCTTTATGGGTGGGGAAGGAAGCAGTTCCGCATTTTTTATATGAGTATGCCTGGAAGGTTGTTGTAAGACAAAGCTTCTAGGAGTCCCCTTTGGTCTAGATATTGAAATGAATGAAGCATGAGATGAAATTATCTTAAATTTACAAAGGCAACTGATTTGGTGGAGAGGTTCAAAGTTATCCTTGGCGTGTAGATTCAAGTAGCTAAGTCGATTATTGAATAATACACATATTTATTTGGTTTCGGTTCTATTGGCTCCAAATTTCTAAGTTTGCGAGAGATAAAAAAGATTGTAAGAGATTTTGTCCGGTGTAATCGATCAAGGAGGCAATCGTGAAGGTGGCGTGGAAGAAATGTATGTTGTTTAAACAACAAGGAGGACTTGGTATGTTGGATCTTTCTTTACGGTAAGGTCTTAGCTTCTAAGCTATTGTTCGTTTGTTGAAAGATGATTGTGCATCACGGGTATGAAGTTACTTAAACAATCAAGAAAGAAGTGTATGGTTTTTCATAAGGCTTAGGCGTGAGAATTGAGCTCCCTTGGGCATTGTTATATCCATTGAAAGCTTATTCACATGCCTCTCTAGTACTGAAAGGCTTGCTTCGGCCCCGAAGGTAGTCCAGTGAGGTGATTACATTTGATTGGGAAGCTTGTCTCCGTGCATCTTCCCCTTTCTCGTGGTTGCCTTTGTATACTCATGGACAACTACACCCGCCAGAATTTATGAGGAGAGCAGTGCATTATTTCTATTGAACGATTGGTATTTTGGTATTGACATTGCTCCTTGGCAATGGTTTCGTGAGACATATGGGTTGTTGGATAAAGATATCGAGATATGGGCTTATGTAGCAAGTGCTCTTCCTCTAATTAAGAAGGTGGGTAAAAGAGATGCTGGAACTTTGTTCAAGGTATTAAAGAAGGCAAGAAGCTAGTAAGTTCATGCTACCGATTGCTTACCTCCTCAAGTACTTTATCACCTTCTCGAAAATGGCACTTACAGACTTTGCCTTCTCAATGGCAATCCATCTGGAACCTTGTTTGGTCTAAATATAATCCTCCAAAGGTAATTGTTCTACTTTGGCAGGTGATTCATTGCTCTTTGAGAGTTAATGAGATGGTTCATCGCTTTAAGCCGGGAATAAGCCCACTTTGCCCAATGTGTGAGCAAAGTGCATTGAAACATTGGAGCACTTGTTTATATTTGTGTGCAGAAAAGTAGTCTTAGGTCCCGGCCGTGATTCTCTTTTTGGAGTATCTTTGGATAGTCGGCACTTTCTTTTGGTATTTATCCAAATCGGGATCGCTTCTAAAAGGATTGCATTTCACATGGCAAAGTCTTGGCTAATATGGAGTGTATGGAAGCGAAGGCGAAGAAAGGTCTTTTATGATAAGTGTATTTCTTCTCAGGTGGTGCTTCAAGAAATTCGTAAGAAGTTGTATAATTGCTTTCAGATCTCCAATTGGTCTGATCGTATTAAAATTCCAATATGGAGTGATCATCTAAAAGTGATTGATGCTTCAGGGACATTTCTTACTTCTGGAAGTACTTTGTAATATTTTGAGTGTATACTATGAAGTAAAACACGTTCTTCAAAAAAAAAAAAAAAATGTGGACTACCTCCTTGTCGATGCCCTTGTTAACATTATCTTATATTTTAGGAACATGCAAATTGAAGTCAACATACTTGGTATCTTTATCCTACATGGCCGGCCCTTCTTTTCTAATATAATTTTGTTTCTATTTTCCATGATCAAAATCCACGAAATACTATGTATTGGCAAGCTCTACATCTTGTTATACCAAAACAACCAAAAACCATGAAACAAAATACACAGATAAAGAGTTAATGGAGAACATGGAACAAGAAAATTGGATGAAGACAACAAAGTTTGAAGGAACCGAAAAGATGAACCCAGGATAAGGAGGATGAGCAGAGCAGATAAGGTGAATGGAACAAAATAAACAATAAATGGAGTAACCACGGTGGCCAAAAAATAATAAACAATAAATGGAGTAACCACGGTGGCCAAAAAAATAGAGAACCTACAACGTAAAATCAAAGAGCAACAGGAAGAAATAGAAAAAACAATGCACATGTAGATAAATTAGAGTGAGCAGAATGGAATCAATGGCATGGGTAAAGAGATTAATGGAATAGGAATGAAAGGTAAATAGAGGCAACAATGAGAACTCAACTAGAAGCCAAGAGCAGTCGAATGATCAGTAGTAATGAGACAAAGAATGCATGAAGCAATGGAATAAACAATGCAACCCGAGCAGGATGAAGCAACTGCAAAGAGGACTAACGGTAACTCGGATAGGTAATCAAATGAGAAAATCAAATGAACTTGTATGACATATGTGGAAAGGAGCAAATAACAATAACTGGAGCCAAATAGGTAGATAGGACAAATAGGAAGTAATAGGGAAAATGGGTGGCTAAACAAGACCAGAGAAGAAGGAATCAATAGTAAAACTCAAAGACAATAAACAATATAAGCCCCTAGTTGGCCAAGTGTGACTAACCCAACAGTCACAAATATAAAGAAACATAACTAACTAGCCAACGTAACGAAGATATATGTAAGATCTAACCTCGTATGAACACGTGTAACATAACCAGAGAGAACACCTCATCACCTATCTCTTAGCATCCTGATCAAAAGCCTCAACCAAAAAAATAACTCGCAATAGACGCTTGTGTGGAGAGACCTCCCTGGCCTAGAGGCTAACATAACCAACAACATGTATGTATTTAATTCATGCGAACAATATCTATAGACAAATGACATCATGAAATGTAGATATAGGAGTTGGATGGACAAAGAAATGATTATGGCAAAATGACCAAAAACCGAACACATGGCACCCCATGCATATTAATAACCAACCCACGCGCTTTCAAAATTTTCTCTGTAAAAAGACCAATCATAGCAAACCATGTGAGGATCCAAGTAAAAACAATGCATCAGAACTGCACATGAGGCGAAAATCAAAGCCATCCTATTTTAATAAAGAAGATTATGGTTAAATTTATATCATTTCTTAATCACTACTTTTGTCATTCTAAAGTCAGTCTATTGATACATTTTTGGCACATGGTTGTGTCAAAACTTTGTCAGCCTATTGTCACAGTTGTGTCATTTGTTGCTACATTATAGTCAGGTTTGTATCATTTGTTTGTCATCACTTTTGTCAGTATTAAGTCAATTTATTGTCACATTTTTAACACATGGTTTTGTCAAAACCATGTCATTCTATTGTCACATTGTAGTCACACTTACATCATTCTTTTGTCATTTTCTTTTGTCACTATTGCATCATTCTTGCTCTGCGACTCGCATGAAAACAACAACATCCTCTCAGCAGATTTTCTACAATGGTGGACAGTGGGTAGCCGCACACATGCGAACTACCCACGAAAAATAAAGGGAAAATACAATTATAACATTTGGACCCCAAAAAAATACAATGCTAATAGATGAGTGGCTGATGTACCTGCCGAAAGCTTATCACCGGGATTAAAAAGCCCCGCCCTTTCGGGTTTTCGAGGAAAAACCCTAGTGATACACTACAAGAGAATGGCTATTATTTGTCAGAAAAATCATCAGACTGACTAAAGAGATTTTTGCCTGACGAATACTCTGACGAATTTTCTGACGATTGTTTTTCTGACGATTTTTTTGACAAATTTACGTCAGACATTTCGTCAGATTATTCGTCAGAAGTATACGTCAGGCTATAGGTCACATAAATCGTCAGAAATTTAACGTCATAAAAAGCGTCAGAAAAAGCGTCAGACTTTTCATCAGAACAAGTGTCAAGAAAAGCGTCAGGAAAAACGTCAGAAAAAACGTCAGAAGAAGCGTCAGGATTTTCGTCAGAACTTGTGTCAAGTTTATCGTCAGGAAAATCGTCAGAGAATATGTCAGAAGATAGCACTATTACAATTTTAGTCATAAAATTTCATCCAAGAGTCCATTGTAGATGAAATTTGATATTTTGAAAAGCTAACCGCTCAACCTGTGCAATGATTTATTATTTAAAACCAAGTTGATTAAGTTTTTGGAGGAAAACAATCTGAAAATTTCCATCCCCAACTAGTATTGTAGGTTTGTTGCCACTATCTTCTAAAAAGACTATAGTCTTTGAATTGTCAAACGACTGCATGCTAGCTATGATATCTATAAGTTGAATGTATTTTATTGAAATTTATAAGGAATGATGAACCATATGAGGAAATTCAGTATAGGATTTTTACAAGTTCCTAAGCTGGATGCCCACTTGGAAACAAGACATATGACAAGGTTGGTACACATGGACCTTCAAATGATTGAAAGATGGCATGGATAGAAACAAGAAGATGATATGGATAACAAATAATAATACTACTTAGGGGATAACTCTAAGGCCTTGTATTTGGCAAAAAAATGGATAATGGGGAATATTTGACCCTTCAAACTTTCATGATCCTTAATGGATATCGTATATTGTTTTTCAAAAAAGTTAGAGCTTATTGCCTTTTAGTTTTTTAGCCGGTATATCGTGCTTGTAGTTGCATTTGGCAAAATGCTTGAGAATGCTCTTTAGCATCACAAAGCACAAATAGCGGTTCAAACCCCGCACATGGTTTTAATGGTTGACAAAAGTAATATTGTAGAAATACAAAATGCTTTCTATTTGGGAGTATGACATTTGACAAGAAAATTGAATCTAAATTCTGCCCTAGAATTGCTGGTGTAGGTGACTATTTGGCTTCCTAAGTGTCGTAAGGTTACACATGACCTTTACAAAAAATTGATGGTTTTCCTCGCTTTATTGCAAAAAAAAAAAAAAAAAAAAAAAAAAAAAAAAACTAATAATGGTAATGTCTGACCTTTGAAAACTTTCAAGGTCGATTTAGGGCATATTGGGTTCGGTCAAAAATGGATTTTGTTCATGGCCTCCAAGCGGTCGCAGCAAACATGGAGTGGTAGCATGGCTTGCCGGATCCATGACTGGGAACGAAGATGGATAGGATATGGACGAAAGAGGTTAGAAACAAAAGAATGAAATAAAAGGGCATGAACGGCATGGCAAAAAGGACGAAAACAAAGAAATGGCTCATGGCATCGGATAGGGGCGTAACAACATGGCGGGATCGGCTGGTTTCAGCAAAGAAATGGATATTGCGAGAGAAAGAATATGGCAAATGAATGGCTTCAGAAAGCACCCAGTTAGAATCGTAAAAGCGTGGCTTAGCGTATGGAGGATGGATCAGGCCAATGGCGTAAGGAAGAACCAGGCAAAGGATTTGGTTTGGGCTATGCAAAAATGGCGTGAGCCGGTTAAAGGATTCGATCTCCTCCCCAGTGTTTTTGCATTACGTTTTTCTTCAAAGCGGATGGATGGTTTGGCAGATGAAACAACGGCAGAAGGTGGAAGCACATGTTATGATGGTAAATAATGGCAGATCCCTCTTTTTTTTATTGTACTTGTGTTCTTCTGGTAAATACTTTACATGCATCAGAGCCATGTCTCTTGCTCCAAGTTGATTTTGGTTGTAACAAGCTTTCTAGATTCGTAACATTGTGAGCAACATTTAATGCTGTTTCCATGTTAGAAAATAAAAAAGCTTTCCTTCCGTTCAAGAGGCCAGCGTTTGTTAACCAAGTGTTACTATCATATTGTTCCATTAATCTGTGGCTTTTTGGCAAATAAACCGTATCAAATAACCTCCCGACAGGGATTTGTAATGTCAAAATTGCAGTTCTCATTTCTGATTTGTTGCTGGTTGTTTTTAGGCCATTGAATATAGTGCCGCTAAAGGACGCCTAAATGAGATTCAGCAGGTAAGTTAAATAGAAGAAAGTGGCATCATTAAGAAATCATGTCTATTGAGAGGTGGACACGTAAAAGTTAATTTTTATTGGATGGCAGAGGTACAAAGGCAATCAAGAGCGTATTAAGGAATTATCAAATGAAATAATCCACATCTCTGAAAAGATTGAGCAAGCTAAGGTGATGCTTGCATATTTTGAAATTTCTCTTTATGTCTAGGTTGTAAGAGAATTCTGTCTTGTTACAGAAAATGACAGTCAAGAAAGGCAATACAATTTCAGATGTGTCACCACTTATGCAAATAAAAAGTTCTATTCAAAGTTTGAAGGTAGGTTTGGCATGCTGCTATACTGCTAACTAGAGTAATATTTGGATCTACCGTGTTGCATGATGTATAGCTGGATATGTAATAGAATTCTTCTTTGTACAGGGTGAGCTACGTGAAATGGAGGTCTGCATTGGTGTATTGCAGCATACTCTTTTACAGGTGGGTAGTTGTTGAGGTATTGCTTTATAATTGTGAATGACTATTTTGCAGGTTGCAGGCTACTTGTTTAGGAATATAGAACATGTTTTGAAGAAGCAACATGCCACATTATACTTGTTGGCATTGTAAAGATTGTTACATGTAACTATGATTACAATTAAATAAAGGAGTTTTTGTTTTACAGATGCTCTGATTTATTCATAACCTCTAGTCTACATTCATGTTAAACTCAGGCACATTACTAAATAGATAATGAAGACGAAGTGCAAATCGATACAAAATTCAGAATTGCAGACAAAATGCAAATTAGAATAAAATGCAAACAGACCCCTCGCAAAAGATGAAAAACTAGACGATTTTTTTGACGAAAATTATGACAATTTTTTTGACGAAAAGTGTGACGACTTGTCTGACGATTTTTCTGACGAAAATTCGGACGATTTTTCTGACGATTTATTTGACGAAAATTGTGACGATTTTTCTGACGAAAATTCTGACGATTTTTCTGACGATTTTTCTGACACTCAATCGTCAGATAATATTCGTCAGATAAATCGTCGGCCGAGGATCCGGGCGGTTAATGCATTTTATGAAGACCATCTGACGATCTTTCTGACAAAAAACCCTCATTCTCTTGTAGTGATAAGCCTTCGGCAAGGGGCTTGGACAAACGTAAGGCATAGAAATCGCTCCCAAAAACCCCGCATGGAGAAGTCGGGCGGTGCCGCCGCCAACCCAACACCTGCATCACCAACACAACCAACGAGACAACACAAACATACCGAGAATAGCATCACCCGGGGTGGAAAAAAAGCATCACCCAATGGTGGAAAAACATGATAAAACGAAACTTGTGCACAATAAATAAACAAAGAAGGGGGGAGGGTGGGTTCAAAGAGAAATAAGGTAATGGCGAGAAGAGGAAGCGTTGATGAGGCGTTGGAAGCGAACCGCCTAAAATAGTGAAACCCTAACCGCAGAGGGCATGCACCGCGATGCATGCATGTAACATGCATGCTGGCCCCATCCTAGAATGTCGATCCGATGTCTCTCGATCGATCGATTCTAGAATGGGGCTCGCATGAAACCAACAAACCACCTCGAATACCGAGAACTTCCTTCTCATTGCCTCCATTCGCACAGTGCCCACCATCTTCGCGATCGAGGCGGGCGGTGGATTGGGAGCCCCGCCAGACCGAACTCTGTCAGTCCGCCAAACGGGTGCCATTGAGGATGAGTCTCACACTTTCCAGAAGTTGCCCGGTTGTTCGGTCGATCCGCCGATCGCCTCCCCTTAGTACGGCCGGACGCGTTCTTGCATTTTGCCGATGAACACACCACAAGACGCGCCCCGGGGGTCATACATCCAGGGAGGTGCTTGGACCTGGCGAGGTCACATTTGCCCTTTGGTCCGTCCACGACTAGTACTTCACGGGGTGGTGCATGATCAGTATATATTGGGATGTTTTACGCATTTTATATGATTAGCCGCGGTTTTGTCGGCCAGGCTGATTGTCTTTACGGTTTTCCCTCGAAAACCCTTCGGGATGTTTTTTAATCCGGCAGTAATCCGCTTCTTTGCGTTTTGTATTGGGTCCCATAGACCGATTGGTCTCCGTGGACGATAAAAGTACCTTCCTTCCTTCCTTCCTTCCTTATCAAACCAAAATCGAGGACGAAGGTCACAGGACGAAGGCTAAAGAAGAGCCGAGGCCGAGAAAGGGCATGCCACAGCATGACAGAAACGCCAAATGGGCCAAACCAAGCAGGAAGAAGCCCCTCTCCTGCAGGGAAACAAATCAAAGAGAAATAAGGTAATCACTGAAAGAGCTAGGCTTTTCATTCATCTCAGCAGTTTTTTCTACAATGGTATAGAGTGGGTAGTTGCACATCACAGGCTACCCAAAAAATGAAAAACAGAGGGAATATCCAGTTATAACACCTGGACCCCAAATAAAATTGTGTGCTGTGATGTTGGCTAGTGTACTGCCGAGAGTTTATCGCCGGGATTAAAAAACCCGCCTTTCGGTTTTCGAGGAAAAACCCTAGCGATAAAATCGGCAAAGGGTTTGACAACGCAGGCTGCTTCGCCGTTCCCACAAAAACCCACGCCCACAAAGAATACGAAGTCGCGCAACACCCCGGACCTGCAAAACCACCAACAGAAAAACCAATAGAGAAAAACCGAAAAGCGAGGGGCTGGTCCGCCAGCGTGCCCAAAAAAAAACAATATTTACACCCTCAAAAGCGAGGGGCTGGTCACGCCGTGCCACGACAATTATAACAAAATGAACATATAAATAACAATTTTAAGGGGTGAAAGCCATGGATAGTCTTTGAGAGATGAGAAAGTGCCGATGAACAAATATGAAGAACCCTGCAATAAATAGCGATACCCTAACCTGATGAACGGCCTAAAAATGCATGCGATGCATGCATGCGATGCATGCAATGCATGCATGCTCGTCTTGAGCAAGAATCTCGATCCGCTACGCGGATCGATGGCATTCTTGCTCTGCGACTCGCATGAAAACAACAACATCCCGATACCAGAGAACTTCAAATACTAGAACCGAGGAGGAAAGATGAAGAATTGTCCTATGCTGGACAAAGAGGCAAAGATAGAAGAGGTTAGAAAGGATAGGAATGGTCAAGAAAGAGTAGCTCATGCAAGAAGAAGCCCCTCCTCTGCATGAGATCAAACAATAGAAGCCATGGATACTGCTGAGAGATGAGAAAGTGCCGATGAACAGTCGATGAAGAACTCTGCAATAAATAGCGATACCCTAACCTGATGAACGGCCTAAAAATGCATGCGATGCATGCATGTGATGCATGCATGCGATGCATGCAATGCATGCATGCTCGTCTTGAGCAAGAATCCCGATCCGCTACGCGGATCGATGGCACTCTATTGTCACATTTATTGTCTTTTGGGTTTCACTATTTTTGTCATTTTTATTGTCACTTTTTTATCAGTTTTTAGACATATTATTTTAGTGACAAAAAAGTGACAATAAATTGTTGTTCTCTTGTAGAGGAGCCATGAGTTCCAAGATCCAGGTGATATGATCTCAGTAGAACCTCCAAGATGTTGAAGGTATTCCTGGCAAACTTTCAACCTCAATAGTTGAGAACCTCCAGGTTGCTTAAGGCAACCAATCTGTGGCTAAATCCCTGCATAAATCAGCTCAAATTTGCTTGTGAACAACCTATCCCTAAACAAAAAAAAATTGTTTGCCAAACTTTGATTGCCAAATGAGATGAGAGGGTTGTTTTTTGATGGGAACAATTGCAATAGATCCTCAGGAGACTCTGGAAGGTCTTGCAAAAGTCAGAGGCAAATGGCTGACAAGAACTAGGTGAAAAAATGCCTCGTGACTGGGTCAATTTTTGGTCAATGGCGCTGGCAGAGAGCTCAAATTTGCAGATGAGAAAATGTGAGGAATCTTTTCGAGTTTCTTTCTTTGACACCCTCTGTCTAATCTATAGGGCACATGCATCATGTTGAAACAACAGAAAGTTTGCTTTTGCGTGCATGAATGCTATTTTTTGCAGATTTTTTGTGATAGTCTGTAACAGAGCTAGAGAACAAGCTTGAAGTTAAGGCCTAACATAATTTTTTGACTTTTATGCAAAGAAAATAGCTTGCTAGAGATGTGGGTAGGCTGTAGGTGAATAAAACCTAATACAAAATGCTGTTTGGCTATTTTTTTTGGATTTTAGAAGGAATTACCAGTAACTTAACAATGCAGTATTGAGTGTGCATTTTAGATTGAAATTTAAGCTAAGATAACTTATACAAACCATAGATACTTTTGTTGTTGAGACTCAAGCACTGCTACAGCATAGATGGAGCCACCAACACTCGAACTTCAGATCAATACAACACACATTCTTCACCAACTTCGAATTTTCATTCAAAGGAGCTTCCAAGGTTTACAATGAATGAATTTCCTAGTGATTTAACACAGGAAAACTCATGAAATGTACGAATCAAAGATAATACATAACTTCAAAGGATGATATAAGACTTTATTGCATCAGATCTTCAAGAAATCTGACACAAGGAGGCAGTGCAGGGCAAACAGAGGTCATTCCAATCAATAAGATGCTGGATTTGATCACTCAAGGCGCTGTGGTGCTCGAAGAATTCCTGAAGCCTGATTAATCCCTTAAACCCGACAATTTCTGGTCGGTTCTTGATGAAACGGATCGGATTTGGCCTTTTCTGCCTGCTAGAATCTTTTCTTGACCTGTAAAATAGTCAGTTGAGGTGCTGTAGCCATGATTTCCTTTCAAATTGAAGTCCCCTTTTCGAATAAACCCCTTTTGCGTGGCTTTGCTCTTGTCTGACAGTAATAAACGAAGTTTTTACCGTTCTTAGTGAGATTCTTGGCACAAAAAAGGTTAAATCGGGCCGGTTTGGTCATGATTTGCCTGTTAGTTAGGCTGCATTTTCGGATCTTGCCATGAATTTAGGGTTCTTGACAAAAAACCAGGATGAATATCCCACAAGAGTTCAGCAAAAAATAGGCTCGGCGGATTTTGCGGCGAAATGTGGGTGGCCAGAAAATGAAGTGGGCTTTGGGGGGGTAACCAAACTAATTTTTTTGCAAGAATGAAGTGTGGCGCGCATCCCGATAACATCTAAATCAAGGGCTAGATGTGGTCAAAATGAGAAGTTTTGACCACTTTTTTGCATGTTTTTTTACAAGCTTTCAGGTGGAAAAAACAAATTTAGAAAATAACCAACTTCATTTTTTGGCCCTTTTTCATGGTGTACCAGGTGATGTGGCATGAGGGCGATGACTTGGCAATGGTGATGATGTGGCATGGTGATGTGGAAGGCAAGGTGTCAAGGAAAATTTCCCTAGGTCAAATCTTGATGAAGTGCATCAAAGTGTGAATGACACGTGTTAGGTGACTTGGTGATGATGTGGATGAGGTGTGCATGTTTTTGATGGTGAGGTGGCACTAAATGGTGACTTTTCGACCTTGACCTAGCCTTTTTTCGAGGTAGTCAAGTTAGGCTCTTTGAGACTTGGTCTTTGACCATTACTTTGGTCTTGAACTAATGATGTGATGGATTTTTAGACCTTCTCTCCTCTTCTTTTTTCTTTTTTTAGAGAGAGAGTGATCTTTTTCAAACTTTTCATGTGCATGGTGATGGATTATGAAGTGTGTGTGTGATGTACATGGTGCATGAGTATGAAATATGTGGTGTGTGAGATTTGACCTAGGGAAAAGGACTTTGAGCTATGGAATGAGGTGTGAGTATAGATGTGAGCAATGCCTTCTTGAGCCAAGAACTCATAGTGCCAAAATCTCAAAAGGTGACAAGATAACATACTCTTTGGGGGGTCTTCCAATCTTTGACTAGGGGTCTTCTCTCTTTGACTTCTCCTCTAACCTTTGACTCAAGTCTTACTTCCTTTTGCAAACTTGAATGCTCCTTTGAATGTTCTCCATTGGTCTTCAGTTTGGTGCTAAGATTTGTCTTCATACCTAAACAATGAGCTCCAAATAGAAAGGTCTTGTACATGTATCTTGATCTTCTTGTGATTTCTTGTGAAGTTGTTCTTACATGCTACCACAATGTGGCAGCACTGACCACCTTAGTGTGAGTGGAAGGCTGAGCTTAGAATCCAATAACCCTAAGATCGGGCAGTTTGATGATATCCATACACACGAACAGTGCGCGCTTTTATAGAGGGGGTTTGTGGGAAGCATGTTGGTTATGGTGGCGAAGTTGCTCATTTGGGGGGAGGGGGAAGAGGGGGAGGAGGGGTCGTGGTGGGGCAAGCGAACTTTGGTGTGCACCAAGAGAGGTTGAGCCCGTCATCGGCGGTGACGCACGGTTCCTTGAAGGTGGGTAAAACATGGTGGTGGAATGGGGTCGGGAATGGATGTGAATGGAATGAGCCGCATGTCTGGGCAGGCCATGGAAATGGGTGCACGAGAGGGAGAGGTGGCTCGAGGGCGGAAGGGTCGGAAGGAAATGGGTGAAGGAAAGTTGGAATGGAGGGAATGGAAGGGAAATGGAAGGAATGGAAGGAATAAAGGAAATGGTGGAAGGAAGGAAGGAAATGGAAGGGATCCGGCAGAGGGCAGCCGGGTCGGCATGTCGGGTGGTGGTGGCGAAATGTATGCATTGAGAGGTCGAGATCCCGAGGGCTGGCAACCGGGCCGAGCCGCGGTTGGGAAGGCTGGGCGAAATGGGTGGCAATATCTCGAGAGGACTCCAGGCGATGAGGCTCCGGGCAAAGGTCAGCTGCCTGGGCAGCGGAAATTGGCGCAGCTTGTAGAGGCTGGACGAAGCCCAAGGGCAAATGGGCCGAAGGTGGTTCGGGCAGGGGCGAGGCCGGGCGCAAATGGAGAGGTTGAGGCGCCAGAGGGCGCGGCAATGGGCTTTAGCTGCACGGCAAGGTGAGTCGGGAGCACCCTGGAGAGGCAGAGGTGATCGAGGGCGTGCAAAATGGCCGTGAGGTAAGTCTGGGCAGGCTGGGCGAAATGGATCGCGAATCCGCCAGAGGTCGTGAGCCCTGAGGGCCGGGCGCATCAATGAGGTGTCTGGGCAAATTAAGCGTTCGGCTGCCACGGTGAGGGGTCGAAATCCCTT
This sequence comes from Isoetes taiwanensis, assembly GCA_021234155.1. Lineage (NCBI taxonomy): Eukaryota > Viridiplantae > Streptophyta > Lycopodiopsida > Isoetales > Isoetaceae > Isoetes > Isoetes taiwanensis. The sequence goes on from JAJEKV010000013.1 coordinate 18,392,859, forward strand.
TGATATGGCAGCCGGTCGAAATGGTCTGGCAAAGGGCGAATAAGACCTGAGATGTGGAGGCTACCAGGGAAGGGGCGGCAAAGTATCGAGCCGCGGTCTGGGCAGGGCATGCAGGGCTGGTGCGTACCGAGATAGCTGAGTACCTTATGGCAAATGGGCTTCCAGGCCGCGTCTTGACAAAGCGATGAAATGGGCGCAAAACGGAGAGGTCGAGGAATGGCAGCCAGTCGAGCTGTCTGGGCAGCAAAATCGGCGAATGGAAATTTAAGAGGTCGAAGCTCCTCGAGGGTAAGGGGCTGGCCGAGATGGGTCGGGCAAAGGCGAGGGCGGGCAAATAACGAGTTTTGAGGGCGCTAGCCGGGCCGAAATGGGATGCGCGAGCTGGCGAGAGGCCGAGGTAACCGAGGATCGGGCAAATGGACGAAGCCGCAGTCTGGCAAAAGGGGCGAAATGGCGAAGAGACGGGGAGGTAACGAGGAGCCTGAGGGATGCGGGGCGGCCGAGCGCGGTTTCCGCGAAGGGATGAAGTTACGCAGTTTCGGCAGAGGATTTATACCGCAGGGATGGGCAGCTGGCCGAAAGTGTGTGTCGTGGGCAGGCGGGCGAAGCTACGCAATGGAGAGAGAGGTCGAGGGAGTCTTAAATCTTTAAGGGCTTATTAAAATCAGGAAGAGTCTGCCAATAGAAATTAGTTAGTGAAAGGTGTAGTAGATGCACTAAGTGGCCAAAAGAACATGGAAGCATGGACTAGCTTATTGTGTTCTCCATTAATCTCTAGATAACGTAAATTGCTAAAGGTTTCAAAAAAAGAGGAAGGAAGTTGATGTACTTGAATTTCTTCTATCTTGTCCTCGCTCTGCTCAACCCCTTCTTTAAAGAGAGAAGTTTGAAGGCCTCCAACTCTAATCGTTTGTAGCTTTGGAAAATACTGTTCCAGAGTTGAAGATAAGTTAGTTATTTTTATTTTACATGTGCCATGCTTTTGTCATAGGGATGTAAGCAATTCAAACCTGGAAAAGACTCAGATCGACATCTTGATGTAAACATAAAACTTTGAGATCATGTGTTTTGCCTTGTGAGATGTTACACGTACCAGAGGTGAGAACACTTTTACATGCTAAGTACTTAATAGATAGGTAATCCCCCAAAATTTGAAATTCCAAAGTTTGTTGAGAGTCTATTGCACGAATTACTTCATGTGTCCTAAGGGATGCTGCCATGTGGCCTGACGTAAAGAGTTCTCCTTCTTCTTCTTCTTCTTCTACGATTTCTTCTTCTTCTGAAACTAGCATCTGCACTCAAGTAACAAAGTTGATTAGAAAGGTGAATAAATAAACTGAAGATATCTAAGAGAGCATAAGCACTTGCCTTTGATGTAGACACATATTTCCAGCCTTTAAGGTTTGCACGCTTCTGAGCAATGGACCAAAAATGATCATGGCATTGTAGCGCGTCATCCTTGGAAGAAAAAATGGACTCATCTAGGAGGACTTTCAAAATGTCTTCATCTCCAACATACAGTGCACATCGAGCCATTTCCACTAGTTTTCCACGCCAAACAAGGGCAGCATCGATGAAAGCATCTTGCACAACAGCGGTTTGAGCATCGATACTAGGTTCTAAAGTTTGGAGCACCGTATCATCCGCATCTGCAGTGGACGGGGATTCAGTAGCTTTCTCAATGCGTTGTTTGACTTTCCTCCACTCGCTTTCTTTACGCCTTTCTAGCCTTCTAAAATAAGTGCCATATGTATTGATTGCCAAAGGAAGACCATCACATAGTGGGACTATTTCTTTAAGCAAATCTTTCTCCTTATCCTTATCTTGAATTCTTGCACAGTGTATGAACAATTGCTCTGCTTCATGGATATCTAGTAAATTGGGCTCAAAAAGTTTGTATGCATTTGAACTTGCATTCGGTGGACAAAAAATATCACGAAACTCCTTAGCTACTTCGCAGGATCGCGTGGATAGCATTATACAACTTGACTCTGGAAGGTATTCATCTACATCTTGTGGCAATAAGTCTTTTAGATCTTTTACCTTCCAAACATTGTCTACGCATAGACACATGGAAAAGCCCTGTTCTTTTAAACGTTGCAAGCAATGGCTCAATGCATTTCTACCTTGATCAGGGCTTGTGAATGTCTCATTTTTATTTTCCAATTCCTGCAAGATCTTACTTTGAATTTCCTTTATATTGGCAGGGAGCCTGCCCACCTCTACAAAAGCTTTAACTTGCTTGGCTCCCTTTGGAAATTCTTGATCGATATAACGTGGTCAACAAAGTAGTCTTTCCAATGCCCCCATTCCACGCACGACAAAGGACTCGAATTCTCGACTTCCTTTATGAATGTCAAAGAATTCCCTCGTGGTGGCTTAAACTTGACGACAAAGATCACCAATTGGGGCATTGCCGGATGTAGGGATCTCATTTTTAATAATGGAGACTTCATTCGCAATAGCTTTACCAAGCTGCACATTTAATACTCCACACTGCAAAGTAAGTCTCTGGTTCATTTCACTCAATCGGTTAGCAAGGTCATCAAGCCCCTTCGCCTTTGAATCGGGCACGATGAAACCACACGTGCACTTTGCCCAACTCGTTTCAAACCACAACCATTTATTCTTTACTTTATTGTCTGAATAATGGCAGATCTACTAAACAACGAAACAACAAAAACCGAATAATAATGGCAGATCTACTAAACAACGAAACACAGATCTGATTCATAAGACGGGCTTTATTTCTCTTTTCTATTTTGCTTAATCACACAAAGAAAGTAAATTTCTGATTACTTAGCTACGTACCTGGAATTCTCATTGTGAAATTCATAGGCCTCTGCACAGAGCAATGCCAGGCAATTTTCCTTCAAATATTCATCATCACCGCCTGCATCTGCGACTATTTTCATGGATTTTTCTAAGAATTGGGCATACTCTATTACTTTCTTTGCCTTGTCATCAATTTCTCAGATAAGTCGCTGCGGTTTGTATTATCATGCCAAGAGCTTGAGGCAAATACCGACTAAGGGTGCCCGGCGAACAACATCACAAATACTTTTTGTCACGCCCATGAGCATTGGGCCATTTTCATTCAAATTTTGTATTCCCTTCTCGCAAAAATGGTTTAGCAATTCAAGTGATTAAAAGCGTTGAGAATAAAAAAATGACAGGGATCCATCCGGTAACATACCTTGCCCGGATCCTTGAAAATCTGCATAAATGCCGGTCCCTTTATAATTTCCTGCTTATTAGCCATAGCAGAAGACGTCTGAAGCGTACTGCAAAAAGACGAATGCTGAAGACGAATTGAAAGACTGCTTAAAAGACTAATGCTGAAAAGACGAATGCGTACTGCTTAAAAGACGAATGCTGAAGCATTTTAAAGAGATGAATCGTGGCATCGCATCGTTGATTTAATAGTATCGTGATTTAAAATGCATCGTGATTTACTAGTATACAATGTGATTTAATAGTGCAAATCAAGTATGCCATGTGATTTAACAAAATGGCGGCAAGGAGAAGAAGAATGCAAAACATTTATTAAGATTGGTTCGTGGGTATCTCGATGAGAATGAAGCAAAAGTCAAGTATGCCATGTGATTTAACAAAATGACGGCAAGGAGAAGAAGAATGCAAAACATTTATTAAGATTGAATACTTATAGATTTGTTAAAGACATGAAGCTGTGGCCTTCTGTTTACTGATCGGATCTGCATGTTATCCTGCTTCAAATAAAAATGGTAAACAACCGTTTTTTCTCTATTTTTTGCATCTATACATGTTCTTGCCTCTTGCCTCCTCCAAAAAATTTGCCTCCTGCTGCTGCCTGTCGCATCTTCCGCTACGCCGACATTCCTCGCCCTACCATCATCCCCTCAAACTGTGGACAACAAATTTCCTGTCTGTCTATGAAGTATGAAGGTTTCTCACATTTTCTCCACTCATTCTCTCGTTCTTTTTTCTTGAAACAATTTCTTTATTCATCCCTTTCAATCTTTTCATAGTTTGTTTTTCTTAGTGTTCATTTGCAGAGTATTATTATGCATGTGCTCAAGGCAAAATGACATAATTTTGTTCATAAAAATTATGCATCTATTGGATCCCCGACTAGATTTATACATGATGGTCATGTTATGCTTTGGGAGCAAGGACTTCAAAGTAAAAGTTCGGCCTTCTCATGTTTAACCTATAAAATTCAGATCCTATTGTTAGAAATGCAATACATGTCCATGAACAATGATTATAGGGATTTTTGTCTGAGAGGTATTTTTAAGGCATTTGCAGATCATGTTGATTAAAAGGGTTATTTCCACCGTATTGAAGATCGTAGTGGCAAATACAGTTGGTGCATGCATTCTATTTATGCTCAGCGCAGGATGTTTAATGAGTTGGATGTTTAGATCAACTGTATTAACTCATCTAATCATCTATTTTGCATCTTTATGGGTTTTATTCTTGGTTTCTTTTAGAACCATTGATTTGTCGGATATTCTTGGTATTGTGCCAGATTGAGGGCCACAAATATTTTCAATAAAAAGCAAAATGCAAGAGTGAACAGGGCTCTCCCAAATCTAGCAATCCAGCATCCGTAGTAGGATACGTTGTAGGATCAAGAGAAGCTTTGCAATGAATCCACAAGGATGCACAAGAAATAATACGCCACAAATAACCACACAGAATATGAGATTCTGCGACATGGCTTCTTCAATAACGCAACTTCGAAATTTTTCCAGCTTCTCTAACCGGCTTAGCAAAACCGATCGCCTAGAGTTGGCATCCTCTGTAATGAAGTCGGGCAATCCACCAATTCTATTTGACCTCTCAAATCGGCACTTGAATCCTCTTGCTTTAATCAGCTCCTCTTCCTTTACACACTGTCACCTATGTCTCCAGGCAAGAATCGGATTGAGCACGAATCCGAGGGGTGCGATGTGGCCTCTGGCCCACATCCAATTCCTTCAAGCTGTCTGCCGCACGAAACTTGCCTACAAAAAGGGTGGTGGGCTTCCAAATCTGGACCTTTGGGAAACTTACAAAAACCACAAACAACACCTATAATAGCAACAATCAATTAAGCTCCTCTCACATGGCAAAAACTACTATTTTAATACATTACGATGCGGCAATCATAGCGTTAACCACTGCCAAAACACCCTCCCACTATAGGAAACGAATTGGGCAAAGTATATAACTCACAATGTTTATAAATTATCCTATTTATATATAAATGCTTTTGAAGAAAAAAAAAGAATTCACGTATTAAGAATCCAATCACTAAGAGCAATGTTAATGATCAAATGTCAGTTATTGGCACACAACATTACTACGTTGAGGAATTAATATCATGACATTGATCATAATGTAACTACTTGCATACAAATTAAAGGATTAGATAAAAAAAGAAAAGAAAAGAAAGGGTAATTCTCTTTATATCCGTAGGCGGTACCAAACCTCAGAGCGTGTGCCTTACCCTAAGATAATTCCTCTATGATCTATAGGGTACCAACTCTATAGGTCACTCTTACACCAAAGGCCCGTATAAGGACATGGCTCTACTTATTTTTACATAGCACGTGGTCTTCTGAAACGATAAAAATCAATTCAATTTATGAGCGGCAACACCAGACATACGTTTACTAGCATTTGAATGTTACAGTAAAGAGAAATCCACACGTTGTTGGGTGAACCCATCGCTTGAATCCATCGCATGTACAATGGAGAAATATTTTATATCCTTAATTATACACATCCTCTGCTTCACAAAAATACTTGAAGATTGATACATGCTAACCATCTGATGGGAACTTTAAAATTGGAATATTGAGCGTATAAAATATGTTTGAAATACTTAATTTAGATATTGGATATGTAATGGTCTTTTTTCCCTCACCATAAACCTACAAATAAATTGCTCCTTGGGATTTGAGCCTGAGCATTTTCATTGAGTATGAAGAAGCAAAAATCATATAGCAAGACATGTGCAAGCTCAGAATTTTGAATAATCTCTCTGTTTCATTCGCATAAAATCATTCTGAAGCAGAAGAACTCAAAATTTTGAATAACATCTCTGCTTGATTCACACAAAACCATTCTAGCAAGTTCTAATCCAATAAATAATCCTAAGATAACTCGATACATAACCCTTGCATGATCCTGTAAATAACCTGCAGGTTATGACAATTGCTAAGCTGGATCGGCCAGAAGCAACTCCAACTTTGTCCGGCACTGCCACTGCCTCTGTCCGCCCTTGAAGTACAAAGTATGTATACAAAGGGCCAGATATGATCAATGTGAACTTTGACGCCGTCAATGATGGTGCATCGACTAACAGGGCATCCACTGTAAACCATGATGGGGTTGAACAATTCTTGAATGCACGCTACTTCTTAGCTTCTAAGGCATCATGGAGAATTCTCTCATATGAAATACAACAACAGTTTTCCGGCGTGGCGAGTGATGACAAATTTGAATAAGAAAAATAATCACAAAAGCAAATAATGTCTATTTTTGCCAATATCAACATGCGCTAGTGCCGAAGTTGCATCTTGGATGTTAAAGGGTGAGTAAAAAACACATGCCAAGACATTAGCCCGGCAATGCCGGGCACACGTTAACTAGTTAAGATTAAATACTTATAGATTGGTTCGTAAACGAGTTCAATATTCAATTTACAAAATTTTTAGGCACCATTTTTAATCTCTGTACAAATACAATACAATACATATATTAAGATTAAAGATCTAAAGGATGACATGTGAAGTGTTTGTACTTTGTCAAACTTGATAAATTTAATCAATATTGTGGGACATCTTAGCTCGATTCACAAGACGTATATTGAATTCGTGAGCATCGGGGCTCATCAAGAGCTCAAAACTTTAAAGAATAATCAATACAGGGTGGTCTACAAATACAAATATCTTAATCTACTAGTTATGGTGCCCAGCATTGTTGGGTATAAGCTATGAACCTGTAAATAATGAACCGGCAATGAAATAAATGATCCAAAAATTATAGAAAAAAAAAAGTATTTGAATCATGTCCCTTTCAATCTGGCTGCCGAGAATAAATATTTGGGAGTGTATTGGTATATTTGCACAAACATAATTACATTGACAATTTTTTTTTAAACGCAGTACAAACATATCGCATTTCATTGGGCATGCACACCATGAACGTAATTTTTTCATGTCTAGTTTCACATTGTTTTCCAATGTAGAACATATAAGCTCCATACTCTATAGAAGGGAAATAAAATTACAAATATCAAAACCATGGCATTAATCTAACCTCTTATTAAGACCATGAATGAGAGGCTTATTTGCACGTCAAACTTCTGCATATAATACAAAGTTGCTTGTTGTGCAACCACATCAATAAAATAGGGCACCGCTACTCTAAAATGTGCAAAAATAGTGATTTTATAGTCTTTCAATCTTCTAGAGACTGATCCCGTGTGAAATTGTATCTGTGCAAAAGCAATGATATTATAGTCTTTCGATCTTCTAGAGACTGATCCCTTATGAAATTGTATCTGATGGATATGTTAATTTACTGATGTGGTTTTTTGTTGGTTTTCACCACTTTATTGTTTTTGTATTTGGTGATGTGAAACATATCGAAATGTATGTGAAGTATTTCAATATGAGATTTGTTGTATAATAGACACTAATATTAATGAGGCCATAAAAAATGTACAAAATATTATGAGACATCAAAATGTGTGTGATGCATTTCAATATGAGAATTGTTGCATAATGAACACTAATATGTTATATGTTTAATGATGCCATAAAAAATGTAAACAAGGTGTTGTGCACGAGGGGTTGCCCTTCGATGCCCGAGAATTATATTTTCATGGTTTCTGTTTTGCTGTTTCGTGCTAGGTGTTTTTTGTTTTGTGTGAATCCCTGTAAATATTATGAACATAGGGGGGCGTTTTCTTAACGCTAGATGTGATATGTGGCCGGATTTGAACAGATTCATCGTATACGAAGCCCTCGCCTATGCCAAGTGTATCTCTGCATGAATCACAATGAAAAAGGTGCTCCAATACCCTATAAAATACCCCGCAAAAATGCCTATAAACTCCTCCTTTTCCGTCGAAGAATAAGGGATAAAATGTATTTTTCGAATCGGGGTATTTGGCCACAATCCCCCTTTTTCTCATTTGTATGATAATACCCCATTATGCTGGTGTCGCAATCCCCCAGTCAAAGAATGTGAACTCATACCCTGTTATAATCTGTAAGATAATACCCTATTCAGGTAATACCTTATTTTAAATCATACCCTATTATCATTTGCAAAATAATACCCCGTTTTAAATAATACCCCATTCCAAATAATTCCCTGTTTTAAATAATACCCCATTCCAAATAATTCCCTGTTTTAAATAGTACCCCATTCCAAATAATTCCCTGTTTCAAATAATACCCCATTCCAAATAACATACCCTGTTTCAAATAATACCCCATTCCAAATAACATACCCTGTTTCAAATAACATACCCTATTATCATTCGTAAGATAATACCCTATGACATCATTCATAAAAAAATACCCTGTTATTATTTGTAAGTTTAATATATTTCAAAAATAAGTTGATAAGTAACAACTTGAGTAGAGTTAATCAATAACAAATTGACTTCGGCTTCGGCTTGAAACTTAAGCTGCTACCATGGCTGGGCCATCCGAGCTGCCATACCTCTCATATTTCTGGTCTCATCTGGCATTACAGTGTTCCTGTCCTCTGTTTTCTATGCTTTCCTTCACTAAATTCTGCTCATCCCTGCTTGTTCCTGTCCTCTGTTGTCTATGCACCTGACGTAGATTCTTGAGGAAGCCAACAAACTAAGCAAACTGACCAACACGTCCACAGGACCCAGCGAATGCACTACTTCAAATGCTTCATTAATGCTCTTGCAATCTGCACAGTCTATTCGTATAGCAACAACTGTGCTTTAGACTCTTTCTCTACAATCTCTTCAGCCAATTTCATCAGCTTATCTGTGAAAAATAAGTAAGGTTACTTCTGTTACAAAAGCACTGTAAGAGAATCATATGCAAAAACAAAACAAGGTTACTTCTGTTACAAAAGCACTTACAAAAGCACTGTAAGAGAATCATATGCAAAAACAAAACAAACGGTCCTTTTCTGGCCCATTTGGTCTGACAATGCTTGTTATTGAAGACATGTAAAATGAGTCTGACTTCTTATATCCATGACAGCCCAGAAGTTTCTAGAGTAGGCTGATAAACGGTCATAGCGCATGAAGAGATAGTGGACAAGTTGTTAGCACCATTTAGTGGAAGAAAAGCAGGGCACAACAACTTGATTTAGATATTTCGAGAGTCTAAATGTATGCATATGTCAATTTGTAAATGTAGCTAACTGTCTTGATACTTCTTTCATACTGCTATGCATTAGGCGTGAAAAAATAAAGTTTAAATCAGGCATCAAGAGGAAGATCTCAGAGAAACTTGCTAATAGTTCTTGTTACATACTAAAGAAGCTACTTGTAAATGAGGAAATGAAAGAGAAAAAAACTTGGGGAGAAGAAGAAATGACATACCAGGATTTCGAGCAAGGATAGCTGTTTTTACTTGTTTTTTTTAAAACAACACCATATATAAACCTGTTTTTTAATATTTTAAATGGTCATTCCCTGTATTATACCAGTTAGCAACGACTTCTGATTCTACTATACGTTTTTGAAGTTTGGCTACTTCAACAAACCTGAGCACCCATAATAGGTTGTCGCTGATCTAATTGACTCCTCCCAAATCAAGGCCCGTCGACGCCTAAGCTTTGTCCGCCAGCTTCGAGACCATGGTCATTTTTCTCTCTTTTTCTTGTTTTATTGTTTTGACACAATATGCTATGCAACAGTATTCTCTATCACACGGCTGCATAAAAACACCAGTGCATTTTCCTCATATATTACTAAATACAAATGCCATTGCTCCTAACCATGCTATCCTGGAAATCTCAAATAGCCATTTCATTTAAATTTTATTTTATTATAAGGAGTAGTAATTTAGTTTTTTTTATCAGATGATGCGATCTCCAGTGTAATTTCTAGAGAACAGAGAGTTTGACCATGCATTTGAACTGTGCATTGGCCAGAAGAATATAAATAAGATAATCTTTTATTTAAAAAAATGATGGCAAGTATTCCTCTTACATTCCAGGTGCAGATGGTAGAGGTAGGTCAGAAGGAATAGTGCCACCATTAAAATCCTTCAAATCCATTGTGGCCGCACCGTAGCCTTCTTCTTAGACATATTGAACGACGATAACAAATATTATATGCCCCAAAACCTAATTACATGCACAGAAAAAAGTAAGCATAAAGCATAAAATGCAAAACGCAAAGGGATAGCATTTTGTGAGGAAAGCAAATAAAGCCCCCTGACACATACAAACTACTGAAGTTCAAAAGAACCGAGAAGCGTAATAACCGATACCAAACCAAAGCTCTTATAAGGCCGAGGTCTAGGTAAAAAGTTATGCCATCGTAGCGATAAGCGTGTGAAATAGTGAATCATAAAGGGTTTGAGGGAAAAGGTATTAGAAACTACGGCTTAATATTTACAAGGATAAAAGAGAGAAAGAGAAGTTGCGGATCCAAAGAAGGCGGATATGATCAACGAACAATCTTTGAAACAAAAATTGGCGTAACTAGATAATCGATTCTTCCTCGATAATAAACCACCCTAACAACCGAGGATCTATATAAGCCTCCCCTCCTTCCCAAGGCCCGGCCGATGGCGCTCTCCTCCCTCTAAGGACCGGGGCAGGCCAGGCCAAGCAAAACAACACAGTTCTAAAACGAAGTTGCCGCCGTGTCCTACACGGTCCGATCCGCTTTCTGTGCCAATCTGAATTTAATTTTAATAAACACCGTCTCGTTGTCACTGTGGCGAACGGCTCCGATCTGGCCTACATCTGCTAGAGTTGGTCCTATCCGTTGGTTGGCCTCGGGCTGTGGACCGTCCGTAGCTTGCACAAAAAATCGAGGCCGTTTCCGACACGCCACGTCCGGGATTCGAACACCAAATGTAGGTCAGTGAAGTGTGAAAGGCCATTATCGGATTTGCTCAAAACAAAGGAGCAAAGAAAAAGACAAAGGTGCCCACGGACATGGGATTCAAGCTCAAAGATAAGGATGCTCCTTGTTTTGTAATTTAGGGACATTACTATCTTATATTATAAAAATATAGCGTGTGTCTTCCATGGAGACCTAGATCGAACGGTTACAGGATTTGATCGACCGACGGTGAAGATGACATGTGCGTGATTTCAACCAAAATTTCATCTTGACTGTTGCTTCAATATATAGCACAATAACAGGGGGTTACTTTTTAGATTTTTATACGTTTTTCACATGATTTTTTCTATGATTTCGTTGTTGTATTAGGTTGAGGTGTACTAAATAGTATTTCTAAAATTTTTTTACCCTTTGGCGGGCCGTTGATTTTCGTTGGTTGGAATAATCCGAGGGGTTGTTGTCTTTCTCTGCATGTGTTTGTGCATGACACCTTTGCGCGTAATGTATCATGTGCATGTGCATGTATATGCATGTGCATGTGTATGTGCATGTGTAAGTGCAAGTGCAAGTGCATGTGCATGTGTGCATGTGTGTGTGCATGTGTGCATATGCATGTACTTGCACTCTTGGATTCTTATTTTGGATGGATTTTACTACCACGAGATAGATTTTTGTCTCACACTTACAAAAGGTATTTGTTTTTAATGTTTCTTCCCGATTAAGCGTAATGTTTTTTTACAAGAAATTGGTTTTCCATTCTACAATGTAGTGCTTTAAAAACTCCCCTTTTGTTTCCTTCCTAAGATTTTTCGCAGATTCAAGTTTAGGCCCTCTGTTTGCTTCCAACTCTTGTTCCTCAGCGCCGGATTGTTCATAGCAGCCAGCCTTTAGTTTCAATCAACAAACAGATTCTTATGCACACAACAGGCGGATTATTCCACGCCCTTTTCCATGTCACGCAGATCAGTCAAACAATGGCCACAAGAATGCATTTATATTATAGGTTTGGAACTTTAATCGAACCATAAGGTGAATCATGCATTACCTTTAAGCTAGAGATGAAGCATCCAAAATCATATGGATTGATAAACAATGGTGTCATTGTGAAAGAGAAATAGTTGTAGCGGAAGTAACAATATGTAGCATAATAACATGGGGTTTTCTTTGTGTTGCAAACTTTATGACTTTCAGAATAATGGGATCAATCTGCTCTATCTTTATGGTAATTTTTACTTATGTTCTATTTGTTTTATTGTGATCAAATTCAAAAGCTACAAAGATGAAAGCCTCAAATGAATTTTAGTTTTTTTTTTTCAGTTTGAATTCTAAAATTTTTATCACACCGGGTGATGTCCCTAAGGCCCCGGCCAAAAAATTTTTTTTGCAACACAAACCATTAATATCCAACATATAAAAATTAAATCCCCCAACACATAACAACCATTGACATTAACAACCAACACATAACTATCATTGACATTAATTAACACAACCATTGGGTCCAACACATTTAAATTAAAATCCCCCTTAAACCCCCTTTGGTTTGGGTGCATATTCACACGGGGTGACGGTAGCAAGCGAGAGCCCCTCATAATTGTATTTTGCACGTCTGAAATCAACACCATATAGTATTCCGCTTGAAATCTTATAGTATTTTGGCGAATCTTGTTATACAAAGATAGCAAATTTTGTAATTTGCATACCCCAAAAAAATGAGGAACTTTACGCATCGGCAGATAGATTAAAGAATAAGGGGTGAATATGCCTATCCAACTCCTCACACGGAGTCACCCCCCATGTGAATATGTCAAATAAGATTCACTCAATCCGACAGTGAAGGGGTAAAAGGGAAAAGGGAAACGAGAGGAAAAATGAAGAAAAAAGGAAAAGGGAGGGGAAAAGGACAAAAAAAAAAAGGGGAAATAGAAAAAAATAAATAAAATGATAGATAGATAGATAGGACGAAAAAATAGAAAAAAGGAAAGGAAAAGTGGGAAAAAGAAAAAAAAAAGTGGGGAAGTGAAAAAGGAAAAGGAAGAAGAAAATGGAAAAAGGGAGGGCAAAGGGCCGAAGGAAAAAGAAGAAAGTGAAAGGGAAGGAGAAAAGGAAAGGAAAAAAAAAAGAAGAGAAAAAGGGATAGGAAAAAGGAAATAGAAAAGGGAAAGGGAAAAGGGAAAAGGGAAAAGGAAAAAGAAAACTACGAGGGAGGTGGGAAATGATAAGGGAAAAAAAGGAAGAGAGAAAGTTGGGAGAGAGGAGGAAAATAGAATGGAAAAAGGGCCATCCAGGAAAAGGAAATGGAAATGGAAGGGAAGGGGAAGGGAAGGAAAAGGAAAAGGTTGAAAGGCACGGGAAAAAAGGGAAGAGGAAAAGGGTGAATAAAAGGAAAAGGAGGAAAAGGGTATGAAAAAATGGAAGGAAAAAAAAAAGGAGAAAAGAGGGAAGGATGAGGAAAGAAGAAAGGGAAGAGAAAATGGCATGGGATAAGGGTAACCAAAAAAGGGGAAAAGGGAAAGGTTGAGAAAAATAAGGAAAAGGGAAGGAAAAGGGGAACAAAAAAGGATGGGGGAGAAAGGAAGGGAAAAAGGGCATGGATAAAGAGAAAGAGAAATGAAAAAAAAAAAGAAAAAGAAAGGGGGAAGCTAAAAAAGGGAAGAGGGAGATGGAGGGGGGAAATAAAGATAAAGGAAGAGGGATAAGGAAAGGCAAAAAGGCATGGAAAAAGGGAACGAAAGAAAAAAAGGGAAAGGGAAAGAAAAAAAAAAAGGAAGAGGTAAATGGGAAAAGGGGAAGGGGAAGGGCATGAAAAGGGGTGAAGAAAGGAAGGAAAAGGGAGGCAAAAAGAGCATGCAAAAATGGAAGCAAAAAAGGGCATGGGAAAGAAAAAGAGAAGGGGGGAAAAAGGGAAAAGAAAAGGGAAAAAAGGAAAGCGAAAGGAAAGAAAATAGAAAAAGACAGGGGGAAAAGGGAACCAGGGAAGGGGAAAGGGGGGCAAGATAAAGAGAAAGAGGAAAAGGGTGAAGAAAAGGGAAAAAAGGAAGCGGAAAAATGCATAAAAAAGGAAAAGGAAAAAGAAAAGGGGGAAGAGAAAAAGGTGGGAAAAAGAGGAAAATAGGGATAGAAAAAAAGGGAAGAGAAAAAATGTGGAGAAAAGGGCATGGAAAAAGGGAAATGGAAAAAGAAAGGAAGAGGAAAGGAAAAAAAGGCACAAAGAAAGGGGAAGAAGGAAGGGGTTGAGAAAAGAGAAAAAATGGAAAGGAAGAAGTCCATCAGGAAAATGTAGATGGGAAAGGGAATAGGGAAGGAAAGCGGAGGGGAAAAGGGGGGGAAAAGAAGAAAAGGAAGCATGTAAGGAAAACGAGAAAAAAAGTAAAAAAACAAATGGAAGTGTGTAGGGAAAAGAAAAAAGGATAAAAACGAGATAGAGCAAATGTCATAAGGGACGAGAAACGACGTCGAATGCTTTAATAGTGGAGCTCTTTTAGGTTATTCTCTTATTGCTACAATATGTCATTTATAGATTCTCAGCTTATGCCCAGCAACGCTGGGCACCGTTCCTAGTCTTTGTAGTTAATCCTGGATAGTAATTAGATATTATCCGGGTAGATAGTATTTTGAAATTACTTTTAACTGGAAATACCCTGGCATTTATTGCAATCCTCTGTTTATTTGGTAATTCCCCTTTCACTCAATCCTCCTTTATTTAGAAATGCTCTAATCCATCTGCAAATTTGCTTTTGAACTAGTCCCCTTTCTTTAAAAATACCACAATCCCTTCAAGAAATTCCCTTTTGAACCAAATCCCCTTTGTTGAAATTACCCCAAATCATTGGCAAATTCCCTTTGACCCACCCCCCTCTCTTCAAAAATACCCCAATGTGCATTTGTAATCCCCTATTTCTATTAATTCCCCCATTCGGATATGCCCTTTTTGTTCAACAATCCCCATTTTTATTGATCTCCCCCGCATAATATATACTCTTTCGCTCAAGAATTCTCCGTTGTAAAGAAAATTACCCATTGCTCTCGAAGTTCCCCTTTCCTCAATGGGGAATTTCCGGGATGTGAGCCCTTTTCGTTAGAATATCCTCGTGTCGCAAAAAGAATGGAACCGTTATGGACATATACCTATCTCACGATTGTCACACACACCTCACACCATAGAGCTTAAATGTTGGGCTCTTATATATTTTATACAATTGTGAATAGTTGGTCGTTTATGCATTAAAAAAAGAGGCCACCCGTTAAATGTCTCAAGAGAGACTTGAAGACAATACCCTTCTATGTACAGCACTTTAAAAATAATTAAGCAACTCATTCATCACCAGATATTGCCTCCTTGCCTCTAATATAATCGCATCTCATTGACAAATCTTTGCCATAATGCTTTGAACTCCTTTGCAGTTTAGATCCACCTCTTCTTCAGTTATATCTTGAAAGATCAAGAGTTTAGGGTTCAAGTGCTATACCTAAAACAGGGCCAGATCAAGTTTTACAAGCTTATCCAAAGTATGTTGATCATCTTGGGTATGTCATCTTCATGGATTCGGGCTGCAAAGGTATCATAATTGAAAACGTTTTCATAAGGCAAATGAATCCCATCCTGTATTTGAGCGAACTTTATTGGGTTAAAATTTTTATGTCGTGTCAAAAAGTTCTTGAAATACTAGTAATGGTGCCCATTGTTGCTGGCCATAAGTTGAGAACATGTAAATGTTCTTGGGCTGCAGTAAGAAAAGTGTGCAGTAATAATTCAATCTTTGTAACTTTTTATTCCCAAAGGTTTAACAATGTTTAAAAGAAACCTAGCTCCTTCATGTTAGATACTATTACATGGACTCTGAGAGCTTTGAGTGGAATAACATTGTCTCCACAACCTCTGAAGGACCACATTGTTGATCTTTATCATGTCTTCACTCTTTCGTGTCAAGATGGTCTTGTCGTACAACAAGTGCACATCTGTCTCCATTATTTCGTTGCTCAAAATCGTCAATCAAGTCATCTTCCACGATGCATTCTTCGGGTATTTCAACCATCCTGATTGAAACCCAGATGCTGGCCCTGCATATGTTGGTTCTCGCTTCACTTGTTTTGTGTTCGTCACTCTTCAGTCTCCAGTTGCTTGTCTTCTTCAAGCTTGCTCAACCTATCAGCCTCAAGCTTCTTTAGGGCAAAAGTTGGAACCTGTCAATACTCCACAATATTGTCAACAGTGGGCTGCAAGGGATTTGTTTATATATTGACAAAAGCTTAGATTGAAAAGATAGTGAATATTGTATATTCTAGAATGGGGCTCGCATGAAACCAACAAACTGCGGTTTTTGTTGGTTTTATGCGAACCCCATTCTAGAATCCCATCGATCCGAGACATCGGATCGCCATTCTAGAATGGGACGAGTATGCATGTCTTGCATGCATGCATGCGGCGCATGCCATCTCTGGTTGGGAGTTCGCTATTTTAGGCGCAGTTCTGCATCAACGCCTCATCGGGCGCTTCCTCTTCTCTCGCCAGCACCTTATTCTCTTTCTTTGAATCCAAGCGGGGGAGGGTTTCTCCCCTTTGGTTTGGCCAATTTACGTTTTTTTTCATCTTTGTGGCATGCCCTTTCTTGGCCTTGGCTCTTCTTTAGCCTTCATCCTGTGACCTTTGTCCTCGATCCCAGTTTTGTTAAGGAAGTCCTTTGGTATTCGGACGGTTTTTGTTGGTTTCATACGAGCCCCATTCTAGAATCCCATCGATCCGAGACATCGGATGCCATTCTAGAATGGGGCGTATGTCTTGTATACATGTATCGCGGCGCATGCCTTTTCTGGTTCGAGTTAAGCTATTTTGGGCGTGGTTCGCATCAACGTCTCATCGCGCTTCCGCTTCTCTAGCAAGTACCTTATTCTCTTTTCTTTGAACCCACCCTCCCCCTTCTTTGTTTATTGTATTTGTCACCTAGCACGCGTGACCAGCCCCTCTATTTGAAGAGGTTTTTGTTTTATTGTCGCGTGGCACGCGAGATCAGCCCCTCCACTCTGGGAGGTTTGTTTTGTCACATTTTTTTTTGTGTTGGTGATGTGAGGTTGGAGAGTGGCATCTGTTTCGACTTCTCCATTCGTGGGTTTTGGGAGCGATTTCTCTGCCTTACGTTTGTCCAAGCCCCTTGATGAAGGCTTATCACTAGGGTTTTTCCTCGAAAACCCGAAAGGGCGGGGTTTTTTAATCCCAGTGATAAGCTTTCTGCAGGTACATCAGCCAAACATCTATTAGCATTGTATTTTATGGGGTCCAAATTATATAATTGGATATTCCCTTTATTTTTCATGGGTAGTTCGCATGTGTGTGGCTACCCACTATCCAGACTAGACTAGGCTTCTCATTCATCTCAGCAGATTTTCTACAATGGTGGGTAGTGGGTAGCTGCACACATGCGAACTACCCAAAAAATAAAGGGAATATCCAATTATATAATTTGGACCCCATAAAATACAAGCTAATAGATGTGTGGTTGAAAAATACTGCCGAAAACTTATCACCGATTAAAAAAACCTCCCTTTCGGTTTTCGAGGAAAAACCCTAGTGATAAGCCTTCGCAAGGGGGCTTGGACAAATATAAGGCATAGAAATCGCCCCAAAACCCACGAATGGAGAAGTCAAAAGATGCCGCCGCCAAAAACCGACTCCGCACATCACCAACACAAAAACGCGGACAAAACAAACCTCCCAGAGTGGGGGGGTTGATCCGCGTGCACGCCGACAATAAAACAAAACCTCTTCAAATAGAGGGGCTGATCATGCGTGCCAGGCGACAAATACAATAAACAAAGAAGGGGGGAGGGTGGGTTCAAAGAAAAGAGAATAAGATACTGCTGAGAGAGAAGAGGACAGAACCGCGCCTAAAATAGTGAACTTCTAACCAGAAAGGGCATGCAATGCATGCAAGACATGCATGCTCGCCCCATTCTAGAATGGCGATCCGATGTCTCGGATCGATGGGATTCTAGAATGGGGCTCGCATGAAACTAACAAACCGCCCGAATACCAAAGGACTTCCTTAACAAAACTGGGATCGAGGACGAAGGTCAGCACTGTAAATTTCACTATGCGCGGGTGGTGGGGCTGCAATGTTCCAACCCTATGTGCAGCAGTGACAACAACTGGTGTTGTGAAGTCCAATTTAGCTAACACCAAAGTCTGTACCTTCTGTTGCAAGTCCTCTGATGCTTCTTCTGGCATGCCACGGATTACCAGATTACACTGACGGTTGTGCCTATCAATGTATTCTCTACGCCTCTGAGCAGATGTAGATGCAGATGTAGATGCAAAACCTGTTACATGAGAGTTTTGAAATTGGGGGGAGGATGAACTAGGCATGGATCTCACATAAGGATCATGATGCTGTGAAGAAGAAGTTGGAGGTGCCTTAGTTGCATGAGAATAGGAACGTTCCAAGGCAGCAACTCGACTAGATGTGTCCTTAGCAAGCTCAGTCACTTGGCAGGTCATGCTTTCTTCTAATGTTCGCATGCGAGTATTACAACTTCGCAGACACCTCGTGAGACATGGCGGAGTAAATCTTGTCTTTGCTTGCCAATATCAACCATTAGGTGCTCCACAAATCATATGACAAGCAAAGAAACTCCAACTTTGCCCTCAATTGCTTCCCAAAGCTTTGCATGTTCAACATGAATTTTGCCAATGAGCGTTGTAAGGTCAATTCATTTACACTTTGCCAATTCAGACCTCAATGCACATTGAAATTGTGTCATCTCTTGTTGCCGCATGTGCAAAGTAGTGAAGAATGTCAAGCTTGTTCTCTAGATCTTTTTGAAACAAATTGACATAGAGAGGAAGACGTCCGGACGAGGAACTTTGGAGAAATCATCCGGGGTCAATGCCTCAAAGAGCCCGCTCCCTTTCATCATCCCGAGTTGAACCTCCAACGATATGTTGGAGGTGTGGCTGAGCGATATGCACTTCCAACACCAGATAGCGGTGCAATCGCCCCCATCAACATCAGCACCATGTGGTGAACCTCCAACGCGTGTTGGAGGTTCGTCTGCAGAAACGATTACTCACCGCCAACACAATAGAACGGATGCAATACGCTCTCCCATCATCATCGTTGAACCTCCAACGATGTTGGAGGTTCGTCTAGGCCATTTGCTCCACCAACACCGTGGAATTTATGATGGACAACGCTTTATCCCGCTTGAGAGTAAAGATGCAATGCCCTATTTAATGTCTGGCTGTTTAAGATGAGCATCTTTATTGAGAGATCGAAGTCACATCACCTTTGTAACCGCTATCTTTGTTCGTGGATCCGAGAGACTTCAAGGGGTGACGAGCAGGCCCTCGACAATTTGGCTGATCAAAGGGATTAATACCCACCATAGAAAAGTCCCCTAGCTGCTGCAGAGGAATTGAAGGAGCCATTACTTCCTGAGGGCCGAAATGGGCTGGTCTATAATAAAAAGCAGTCCCGAAATCAAAAAGTCCAAAAAGCTGAAATCTATAAGGATGCAAATGGTCCAAATCATATATCATTGGAAAGATCCAGGCATAAGCTTTCCAACGAGCCCGAAATCACCTGATTCTGGTGTCTCTAGCTCAAGTTATGAGCTCGAGAAGTTTTGCCGTCGGGCACCAAAAAGGGGAAGAGAAATCCACAAAGCAAGGACTAAATTAAATGGACTAAATGGACCATTGGTAATTAAAGGGGTCGATGAGATATTGTTGCTCTAGAGATATGGTTCTAACTCTATTTAGATATAAAGATTAAAGATAGAATGAAAACATGCGGTCCAATACTTTGGACCAAGACTCATTTGAAATAAAGGTTCAGGAGATCGGCGAGGTATGCAGAGATCGATTCGGCATTGTTGCCGAATTGTGCAAATAATTTTAAGATGAATGAAATTATTGTATATCCAGTGTGTGTAGTTGATCTGTAGGAGATCAAGACGAAGCTTGGGCTCTGGGGGAAATTTGGTCCGCACTGCTATAGCACTGGGTCAATCCCTCAGGAACAAAATTTTTATTGTAGTAAATATATCGTTCATATTATATATTGACTGGAGAAACATTGCCTAACTATTTGTCTTTGCATAATTGTCTAGTGTAATTGTGCTTGATTAAATTTATTTTCAAAATTATCTAGTTAAATTCTACAATGGTATCAGAGCTCAGGTGATCATGTTTTCCAGATTTAGTGCAAATTTTTTAAATGCCATACATGTATTTAAAGGTGACGGAGGCTTTCAAAATTTGAAGCAAGGCATTAGACAAGTTCTAGAATTTGAGAACTTATGGTTTTTAATTGATGAAAATGCTACGAAACACCCAGATTACTGTAGTTGTAGGAACATCTAACTCATGGGAAATAAGCTCGAGTTCTACCTCTGAAGACTTTGCTGTTGGAGGGAGGTCAACAACTTCTACAGTAAGTTTGGAAAGTGACAAAGGCCTTAGTATTATGGAAGCTCAAGCCATAATTACTTGCAAGATTGGTTTATCAAATTGAAACTTAAAGATATATCATCAAAGAATGTGTGGGTTTAAATGATAAAACATTATGAGGCAAAATCATCCTCCCAGATAGATGTTCTAGAGAAATAATTGAAGAGACTCAAGTTGCATGACAAAGCCAATCTAACATAATTCTTTGAGAAGTTTGATGCAATTGTTGCAGAACTTGAAGGTGCAGGAGTTGTTCTTAATGAACAGTATCAATTTTTGGCCATTGCAAGGTTGTGTCAGTTAGCTACATTACTGAGGAATGTAGCAAGATCCAACAAACATGCTATCCAAATGGCGAGGACTGAACTGAAGCAGGGTATTGATGATGATGATCAGTCAACCAAGGTGATTTATACAGGGAAGTAGAAAGGTAAAGAAAGAAATAACCCAAATAATAGAAGCAAAGTTGGTCCCTATTATAATTGTGATATGTTTCGATATCTTAAAAAAGATTGTCAAAAACTTGGAAGGGAAGTTGTATGCTACAACTATGAAGGCGAGGGGCATATGTCTGCAAATTCTTCTAGCCTAGAGGGGGCCCTGCTAAAGGCAGGGGCGGAGGTATGCTACCGTGGATAGGATGTCTTTGAGGAAATTTCACAGTAAACCTTACTCAAGAAGCCAAGGATGAAGAAGATGAGCAAAAGGAAGATGATGAGGTATGTAAATCTGAGTTATTTTTTCTAACATACAGGAAAAATGGTTCCAAGCTCATGGTTATAGATTCAAGAGATGAGAGGACAGTATAAAAAAGGCTTAAGGAATGTAAAGGAAGAGGAGATGGACATGTTCAGCTTGGAAATGGGGAACTGCAGGAGATTCAAGATACTAGAATGCTTGAGTTGTTTGACCTACAAGGAAGAGTAGTTAAGCTAAGGGATGTGCTTTTGTATGCCAGGATATGATCTCTGTATCTCAACTAGTGGACCTTGGATACAAGGTTGTTTTTGAAAGATTGCAATGTAAAGTGTTCATGCATAGTAAAATTGTGTTAACTGGAAAACGTGTTAGAAACGTTTTTGGTTTAAAGACAGATCACTATTTTCCAAGTGTAAACCTTGTTACATGCCCATCCTTGAAAACATGGCATGAAAGATTATGCCATGTAAGCTGCAACCTTTAATGCACATCCTTTAATGGGCAAGTATGTTCTTATGCGGATCATTCGTTCTTTTCAAAAGATGCTGCAGTTATTGACAGAATCTAATGCATACCTAATTCACAGATTACTGAGTTGAAGTTGTTGTTGGACAGCCTGGAAAAGGAAAGGGGCTTATATTTTGCCAAGTTTTGTGATAGTGAAATTTTGTGCCAAACTTCGACTATTGAGAAGACACCAATCTGTGTTGTGAATGCTGGACTATTGCCCTACATTCAAACTAAGTATGTTATCTAGGTTCAAACTAATTACCTAATTGTTCTTTTTTTGCAAGTTGTTTAACTAATGCATACCATTTGGAAATTATAACATTAGTCGGAGTAGAGTAGATATGATTTACTTCTTGCCACCCATCAACTCTTAGAGTTGGTGTGAGTCAAGCACATCCATGCTTGGTCATAAGCTTTTAGAAGACAAAATCAAGCTTAGGGGAGACAAAATCAAGCTTAGGGGTCCGACACGCGCCCCAAAAGGCTTTGCCCTACCACAGATGCGGCATCGGCTCGAGTCTTAAGAAATTATGGAGTCTTAAGAAGCAACATATAATACATAGCCCATCGCGGTGGTGGTCTAGTGGTAAGGCCTTGGATTGGGGTGATCCCCACCAGGGTTCAAAACCCACTGGCTACCACTGGGTGGGATACGTGGGTGGGTGCAAGTCCCACCAACCATGCCTTCAATAAAAAAAAAAAAAAAAAAACATATAATACATACATGAAATTGTCAAATGGTAGACCCTCGGGTCCATATGACAAAAAATATATTAAATGAGTCACATAAGGCCTTCATATCATTCAAAAGTACGCTCACATCCAATGTATCTAATTTGTATTTTCTTCATTCATGGAAATAAATAACCTAATTGAGCAAGCAACATTTCTAAAAAGTTCAAAGTAAGAAGAAATGATATTTTGTAAATCTATATCAACAAACCATGAAAAATTGATCGATAACATTGGCCAAACAAATTTCTTTGGTGGTGAGACAAGTTGCTTTGGTATAACATGTCATAATATATGCAAGGTTTTAGTATAAGGCACATTCTCAATATTTGATATGTCATAATATATATCAATTCCATGGGCAATTTTCTTAGAGCATATTTACAAGCTCCCAATGTAAGGCCTGCAATTTAACATATAATACAATATTCACTACGTTTTCAACCTAAGTTTTTGTGTGGCATTATCATATTTGCTACAATTGTCATATGCAAACATACATATGTGTGATAGAATAGAATAGAATAGAATATGATTTTATCGTCCAAAGAGAGAGCAGCAGGTGTATTACTACCAGGATTAAAAAACCCCCGCCCCGAAGGGTTTTCGGGGGAAAAACCTTAGTAGCAATAAGGATGCCGACATACCGCACGCTTATATACATAATCACAAGCACACCGAGGTTAATGCCTCGGACGTGGGGGACATAACCAGTCCGCGTATCCATTACCTCCCTGAGGTAATGATCCCAACAAGCCTACGAGGTCGTGGCTCAAGAGCTCATGCGGGGCCGGATGGGGCACAACTAACCGAGCATACCGAGCCCGGATATGCTCGTGACCGGACAGGGCCCGGAGGGCATGACTTTCATCCTCAACGGCGCTCGCTGACAAAGACTGACAGACTCTGTCCTCACGCTGCCCCAATCCATCTCCCCTCGCTTCACGCGGAGGTGGTGTGCACCGCGAATGGAAGCAATCACCCCGCATTTTTTCATGAGTAGATGGGTGCGCAGTAGTGGTGTGGGCATCTCGTGGAGCATGGGATTAACTCGCTGTCGATAATTTGCCACCTTGACATGTGACAGTGGCCTCGTGATCCCAAAGCTTGGCCATGAAGCAAGCATCCAAGTACTGCTTCAAGGCACCGCTTCCTTCTGCATTATGCACCGGTCCACATCTATGTGCCCGCACATTCCATCGCGAACCACCGGGCTTGCTTGTCTTTCCAAAGAGGCTTTGAGTCGCCGCGAGCCCATCGCCACCGCCAAAGCAAGGTTGGGCAGCCGGGCTTCATCCATAGCCACCACCTTCCTCGAAGTAAATAATGTGACGCTCCAGCTCAGCCCTCCAGAATGGAAGGAAGCCCGCCTCCGGAGCAAGATCTGATATGGGACCGTGGATTTCACTCCCAAAGCCCCGGCCAAGAAGGCCTTCTCGGCATCTGCTCTAGATCGCTCCAAGTGGTGAGGGATATCACCGGGCGCCACACTTCGCCCCCATAGAGGAGGACCGGTTCAACCAAAGTCCTGAACAAGTGTGCCTGGTGACCCCATGCATACAGCTCTGCCTTGTGACTGTTGTTTTGCATTGCATACAGGGCTCTCCAGCCTGCAGTGACCCGTAACCTGATGGATAGAGAAGCTTACTTTGCAAAACAAACCATAAACAATCACAAAAATAAGGATTACTGAGCAAGCATATTTAAAAGCTCATAATGCAAGCCCCGCAATGTAATATATAATCCCATCGATCTGAGACATCGGATCGCCATTCTAGAATGGGGCGAGCATGCATGTCTTGCATGCATGCATGCGGCGCATGCCCTTTCTGGTTGGGAGTTCGCTATTTTAGGCGCGGTTCTGCATCAACGTCTCATCGGCGCTTCCTCTTCTCTCTCAGCAGTACCTTATTCTCTTTTCTTTGAATCCAGGCAGGGGAGAGGCTTCTCCCTGCTTGGTTTGGCCAATTTGGTGTTTCTTTCATGCTGTGACATGTCCTTTCTCGGCCTTGGCTCTTCTTTAGCCTTCATGGATATCCTCAAGCAGGCCAAGCAATTGAAAGGAACATCTCTCTATCTGGATTTTGATCTTACTAAGTCCCAACAAGTAGCCGCACGCCCGGAATTTGCAAAAGGTCCGTGACATTCAAAAGAATGGTGGTAAAGCCGCGACCGATTCGTGGAAAACTAATGATTTTACACCATCACATGCAACCTTTTGCTGATGCCTTTCACCATGCTAAGGCCACTTATACCGCTGGGTGTTGAAGTCCATTCTCCCATTTCCCATGCACATACCAATCGCCGCAAATGCGCCTACGGTTGTTCCATCTTTGTGACGCCCCCCAATATATAAGACCCCCGGCGTATACATATGGGGGACTTTCCCCTCCCATGGCGACCATCTCGCCATGAGCGGTTCCCTCCGGTCTATCCCGCCATCTATAGAGAGATGCCCGTGAAGGACACGAGAGGTGTCATTCGCCCACGCCTTCAATGGGACTCCTACGTCGCTGAAGCGTGAATACATGTTAGCACACAAAGATAAATCATATATAAATAACCACTCAAGGGTGGAACATCCATCCAAATACCAACGGCAAAGAATATGCATCTAATCCTAAGGAAAGCACCCCAAACCCATGGTTCTACCCCTTCCGGACTCGCGGAGGATAGACCGACGGCTCGGTCTCAAGAGATCAGCGCATTTAAGTATAACATGGCGCTGGCTGGCATAGAACATCGGCTAGGGTTGTCCACTCCATCCGCCCCTCATGTGCACACTTTGCGGATGAGTCGAATCATGCTATGGCTTCGCTTATAGCCTTCCCGGAGACGCGGCTCGGGTATCACCCTACGAGCCTACTCCAGGTTCATGACGCCGGTCCGATGAGGCAGGGTCGTGGAAGTCCCCTTCCGGGATCACAAAGTGGTTCCATGGGTGAGCTAGAGAATACGCGTCGCATCGGCGACCCCGCATCCGCATTCCCCGCGACACACCTAGGGGTTGGCGCACAAGTTAACATTTGAGTTTTTAACCATAGGTTAGAGATAATTAACTTTGAAAGAGATTATGAAAATACGATAAATACGGTATTCAGATCATGCTAGATATCTGATGGAATATCGATATGAATAGTGAAGCTAAGTTTAGGAAGATTTTATTGTTAGTTTGGGGAAAAGGGAAGATATTTTCCTTAACCTTAGGAGTAAGGGTATTTTAAAGAGGAAACGTCTTTTTGTTTGGAAAATTTCGAGAGCTTAGCTGCGCCGCCGAGCTTAGTTACGTATGAGAACAATCCAAGCAGGTGGGTTAACCGAGCCAAATCCTTGAAAAATCCGCGGATGGCCCGGGCCGATTTGCTTATTTGCTAGTTTTAGTTGCGGAAGAATGCCGGCTCGCTTTAAGTTTCCCATCTAGCTAATCTGCTATCTACTTAGGAATCATGTTTAATCACAAAGAATAAGGTTAAGAACTCTATGGCTATTGCTGACCCCAGCCCAACAAAAGGTTGTCCGGTATCTTCCTCAGATTCCAAATCGCAGCCCATAACGATGAGCCCGCAGACCCTAATCTTTTGTGCGATCTACCCAGGTTTGAGATGTGATAAAGATCGTGGAAAAGCTTGTGTTTAACTAAACCCGACCTGAGATCTGCTCATTTCGGCCTGTTCCGCCCTTCCTTGTTGAGTTCCCGGCCATCTCTCGCCAAGTCCGCCCAAGGGGATTCCACCGTAAGTGCCATACAATGTGCCCGAAAGTGACTTGTAGGGGGTTTTTTCGACCCATTTCCATAATGATAATGCAAGAGGTAGGGGGTTTTTGCCACTACTTGGGGTAAACTTTGTAATTAAGGGGTCGAATTTGCCTTTCAAGAAATCGTATACGGGGGTGTTTTTGATCACCCTATGCACGCGGCATACCCCCTTACTATAAGTGAACCCCCGAGTCCGCCTCAAGCAAGCCTAAAAGGCTTCGCTTAATCCTTTGAAACCTATTTGTATCGCTCATAATTTATATTTCACGACATGTTTTAAAACCCATTGATGGATTAGTTGGTTAAGGGTTTAACTTGTTGCCCCATAGATCCAGCCACGAATTGAAAACCCAAGTTTTGCCTAGTTTTCCTTTTTAACCTCTGTTATGCTTTATTGTCCCAAACATGCTTATCGAAAGTGTTTTACAAAGGAATTCTTGTTTGTAGTTAATGTTTGTTGAAGCATTGCTCTTTATTTATGGTTTTGCCGATTAATATGATTGTCAACGGAATGTTAATAAGATATGGAATAATTGTGTGAATGAACCCGCTCCCCTTCGCCGATGCCGAGGGCTGAACGGTTGAGCATCGCGTTACACCCGTGATTGGTGTGTGAACGCAGCATCCGTGGTCGCTAACGGTGTAATGGAGAGCCCTGGGCGGGGGACTGATCATCCCCGATAACATTAATAATTGATGATGTTGTGTGTTGTGATGTTGTGTTTCTTTTTTTCATGAAGTTGTGTTGCCATGTTGCGTTTTTCCAGATTGTCTAGACCAGGTAACGGTTGCCCACTTAGTCCTTGTCCCGACTAATCCCCATCATTTCATTCTCTTTTCTTACAGATTATTCTAGTAGTTACGCGGACCGCTGAGCAAGGGGAGCATGAGCCATAGAAGAGATGCTATTTTGTGTTGAATTCCTATGTAGTTCCAATTGTAACCTTGAGTTATGAATATTATTAATGAAAGATATTTATTATCCGGGTCCTTTATTCTCTCTCTCGTGTTTGATCTCATGTGTTTAACGCCTAGGAGCCGCTTCATTTTTGGTATCGTGAGCCTAGGTTCCCATCATTAACCATTGTTTGGTTATTGGGCCAGGGCCAATGGGAGTCATTAACATTAGAGTTATGGGAGCCAAGAAGGAAAACTTCTTGGGAAAGCTATCTAGTCGAGATATTAAGCATGGTCAGAGGGGGCAAGGGAGAGCCTACCTGAAGCTTCGAAATGGGAGAACTAGGAAAACCCGAAACCAAGGCCACACGATAGATCCTATGAACCTCCTGAAAGGATAGATGTCTGCGTGATTAGATCACGTGTGTATTCTCTTGAGAATGAATTAAAATATGTTTTACTTGTGTCAACCATTCCCGGCTAGCACTAACCTTATGTTAAGGATTGGACTTAGATTGTCTTGCTAGAACTCTAACAAACTTGCTAAGGTGGATTATAGATTAACATGGAGGGAGGTGATGACAACGCGGCAGTACAAATGCTAGGTCAAATACTGCAAGGAGTGCAGCAGCAGTTGGGTTTGCTCCAGAACCAGATGCCTGTTGCAAAAGATCCGGTAGCGGACGAGATTAACAAGATCCTTCGCAATGTCAAGCAAGAACGATTTACGGGAAAGGATACCACAGGCGATGATGCAGACGCATGGCTCCGTGGCATAGAATTCTATTTTAGCGTAAAGAAGACGCCTGAAAAGCAGAAAGCTGTTATTGCGGATTTGTTACTCACCAGCTATGCTAAGATTTGGTGGGACGATTATAAGAAGATCCATAAGCTTACCTTTGGAGATATTGACTGATGTGTTCCAGTGAAAGCTTTTTTGGGTTACATTACCTACCTGTGGGATATAGATTGGCGAAGATGCATGATTTCTTGAATTTGCTCCAAACAAATTCAGTTGAAGATTATACAGTTAAGTTCCAGCAATTGCAGCCTTATGGACCTCCGTTCGAGCCAGAACAGTTAGCTGATAAGTATATTAAAGGTTTGAAGCCAGAATTGTCTGTTTTAATTGGAGGTGTTACATATCCTAGCTTGGGTGAAGCGATTAGAGCTGCTAAATATAAGGAAGTAGTATTGGAGACAACACGGAAGAAGCGTACAAATGATGATGATGTAGGTTGGAATCAGTTTGACAATCGCCGACAACGAGTTGAGGATATTTTGACATTGAAAAGTATCAATAATGGACAATGCCAATCTGAAGCAGAAAAGTTAAGGGAGAAGTTATTTCGAGAACGTAAGTGTTTTTATTGCCACCAAGTGGGTCATCAAATGAGAGATTGTCCCCAGAAGTTACAGGAACATCGGATTGCTTATGGCATATCCAATCCGCGGGGTGGAGGTACTCCGGAGGATAACCGGGGTAAACAGCCCATGCATGCTCGAGCAATTACCATTGAAGATGCAGTCCAAGAGTCTGTGCGTGCATGTGCAGCTACTGATGGGAATCCACCTGTAGGCCCAAGCTAGTATGATTTGTGTTCCACGTAAGTTTGAGAATCTTTCCATGAGGACATGGGTAAATTTTTAGTGTGGGAGAAATTGTGACACACCTAGGGGGTTGGCAGACAAGTTAACATTTGAGTTTTTAACCATAGGTTAGAAATAATTAACTTTGAAAGAGATTATGAAAATAATGCATAAATACTGTGATTCAGATTATGCTAGATATCCGATGGAATATCGATATGAATAGTGAAGCTAAGTTTAGGAAGATTTTATTGTTAGTTTGGGAAAAGGGAAGATATTTTCCTTTAACCTTAGGAGTAAGGGTATTTTAAAGGCTTAAACGCCTTTTGTTTGGAAAATTTCCAGAGAGCTTAGCCAGCGCCATCGAGGTCTTAGTTACAGAAGGAGAACAATCCAAGCAGGTGGGTTAACCGGAGCCAAATCCTTGAAAAATCCGTGATGGCTTGGCCGCGTATTTGCTTATTTACTAGTTTTAGTTGCGAAGAATGCGGTTCTCGCTTTTAAGTTTCCCATCTAGCTAATCTTTATCTACTTAGGAATCATGTTTAATCATAGCAATAAGGTTAAGAACTCTATGGCTATTGCTGAGCCCAGCCTGAATTGGTTGTTGTCCCGGTACCTTCCTCACAGATTCCAAATCGCAGCCCATAACTGATGAGCCCGCAGACCCTAATCTTTGTGCGGGATCTACCCAGTTTGAGATGTGATAAAGATCATGAAAAGCTTGTGTTTAACTAAACCCGACCTGAGATCCGCCATTCCGCCTGTTCCGGCCTTCCTTGTTGAGTTCGCCATCTCTCGCCAAGTCCGCCCGCTTTAAGCAGCTAAAAGGCTTCGCTTAATCCTTTGAAACCTATTTGTATCGTTCATAATTTATATTTCACGACGTGTTTTTAAAAATCCATTGATGGATTAGTTGGTTAAGGGTTTAACTTGTTGCCCCATAGATCCAGGTTCAATTTCGTTGAAACCCAAGTTTTGCCTAGTTTTCCTTTTTAACCTCTGTTATGCTTTATTGTCCCAAACATACTTACCGAGTGTTTTACAAAGGAATTCTTGTTTGTAGTTAATGTTTGTTGAAGCATTGCTCTTTATTTATGGTTTTGCTGATTAATATGATTGTCAACGGAATGTTAATAAGATATGGAATAATTGTGTGAATGAACCCGCTCCCTTCGTCGATGCCGGAGGGCTGGAACGGTTGAGCATCGTGCACACCAGGTGATTGGTGTGTGAACGTGCATCCGTGTCGCGAACGGTGTACGTGAGAGCCTGGGCGAGGGACTGATCATCCCTGGATAACATTAATAACTAGTAATGATGCCCAGCGTTGCTGGGCATATGTTTGGTACATGTAGATGATCCGAGAGAAGAAAAGAGCCAGACATAGACTAACTGACTTTGTAATAATGAGATGGGCTTCACTTGTAATATATAAACTTCGAAGCCTTTCGTTAAAACTAACTTTGTAATCTTGGGAGAAGCTTCACTTGAATTATAATATAAACTTCGGAACTTCCTTGTTCTAATATGAAAATTTATGGGCAAAGTTGGAGACATGTCGTTATATATAATAGTCACTAATTTTGCACTTTGTATATTGGAGGAAGAGATAATAGGCACTTATTTTGCACTTTTTTTGGTATATTAGAGGAAGAGGTTTTAGTATGAAGGATTTTAAAGTTTGTTTATTTTGTTGCATTTATACACCCACTTTATAGATATTGGTTTGAAATGTATAAGTATCTTCTTTTAATGGACACCCAAATGGGACAATATAAACCTTGAGAAATTATATTTTTGTGAAATTTGTATTCAAACTTGCACAACATGTCAAGGCGAGAAACTGGCCATGCAACACCATGGCTGCATTTGATTTCAGTAGTCTAATTCTACCAATATATTAGTCAAAGTTGGTAACTCGATTATGTGAGTGGTGCCGCTACTATTTGTATTACCTGAAAATGATGTAGTAATCAGTTTACATGAGGATGGTTGTTGCCATAAAGAACATGCTTTTAATCACATGATAGGCACTATGCCATGAAACATTTTCCTTTCAAATTTTTCTAGCCTACTTGTCCACAAAAGCGGGCAAAAAAAAAGCAGGTTTTGTTTTTGGTGTAAAGCATGTTATGTTTGAGGATTTTAGTTTGAGCAAGTGAGCTGTTTAAAACAGAGTACCCATCATAATATTTTCCCCTTAAAAGGCTCTTGCTCTTGGCTCTAGTATTATCAATACCTGGAAATTGTAACATCATTAGAAAATATTTAATGGGTTGACAAAAAGCAAGAACAGACCTTTTCTTTGATCTTGGCATGATATGCTATTTTGCATAGCAATAATAACAACCCTACCAATAATAACAACCCGTGAGCTAATAATAACAATCAGAGATGACTAAGAGTACAAACTTTTTTGAAAACAAAATTAAGACCGTAAGCCCCTTCAACCCTCAAAACATGTTTCCATAAGTACCGGTTTGAAAGAGGCATTGTATGATCAATCTCAAGTTGTTATCCAGGGCATAATGTCACCAACCACACAATGCAAAAAAGTGCTACAGATTGACTTGTATTTTAATTCTGTGCCGGGAAAAGCCATGCATAAAGTGTTTCATTTAGATAAGTCGTATCCTTAATTATATTGTTTCTTGATGATGTAATATATGTTTCATCAATTTGAGTGTGCTGATCCCGGATATACAACCAGATCTTGAAAGACATTAATATCAACATGCACTAATCCATCAAACATGCCAACCTAGGCATAAAGCGAGAACAATGAAGAAATTTGTAGTAAAAATAGCTCCTCCCTATTGATCCTCCCCATGAAAAGTCCCAAAAACAGACAAAGATAATCACCTAGGAGCAAAACCAAAAGTGCATTAACCCCTCTATTAAGCGTTTTTCTTTTTTTTTTGCCATTGCATGATGCTCTCATAAAAACTTTGAGTACATATGTGTCTTGTAAAAACAATGCCACAGAAAAACATACAGTCCCAATAAATGCCAAAAGCAATTTTCTGATTCAACTTTCAATTGGGTTGATAGGGCCAATATGAACTTATTTGCAGATTGGCATGAAAAGTATAATGTGGGCGGTTTTATGATGCTAACTTGATTCATTTCTATACTAGATTCCCTTGATTTACTATAAAATGTCAAAATTCACTTTCATAAGTCGCATAATTCCTCCATGAGGACATGCAATCACAAATTTAGTAAGACAAACTCTTTAACATGACATAAATTGATCAAGGAGTAGAAATGGCGGCCTTTAAACATGCTCCACATCCTCATATATATCTTCTTTATGCATGTAATAAATGAAGAAAGTACAAAATGATTGGTCTGAAAACATACCGCTAGAATATAGAAGCTTTCCCCGGATTAGAAAATCTTTTGTCTTCCCTCGGTCAGAGAACCAATATATACTCTATCTGTTTCACATCTTTGCACTCTCTAGCTAATCTAGGTTTGTCTCGTGAGTGGTGTTTGCAAACCATAGGTTCCAAATTGTACACACCTTTTTGATATCTATAAGAAGGTGGTAATATTTATGTTTAGACCGTAAGACCCAAAACATGCTTTGAAAAAACTTGGCCAGACCAAATCTTACTTAACATCACCATCACTTTGAAAAATAGACTCATCCGTTGATTGAGTCTTGTTGATTTGTCTTGTTCGTCACAAGGCAAGAGCGATATCTTCAAGTGATCCACATTAAAGTAAGATCTAAAGAATCTACAATGCATACCTCAAGATTTTAGCAATCTCCTCCTTCCTAATCATACCACTTTTACCTAGCTTCAAAACCTTGTTGCCGCACCAAAGTGTCATTCTCATCCATCTGCCGTAAATATCATGCAAATGATGATATGTTGAAACGCCCTCGAGGTATATTGTATCCGCCGCAAAATGCCCTTTCGTGCGAGATTAACAACAAAGTCCATAGTTCCGCACACCAAAAAGTCTATGGCAATCTTGACAGAAAACTATTTAAACCTTCTTCCATCGCATCCTTATTTATATTTTGCCATTTTGTCTTTAAAAGAATGGCTAGATTACCCATTATGGTTTAATCCGCCTCCCATAGACCAATTTCAAATGATGAAACACCAACAAAGCCTAGTTTATAGTTTTTTAACCTCCATCTAGTAGAGTAGGATCCCAAACATACTTTTGAAAGACGTTTAGGAAAATGAATTCGAACTTTGCAGTTAAATCATCCAAGCATTGCACGCTTATTTATGGAAAACCTATGATTAAGGGCAAAGTCAACTAAGAGTGTCCCTAAATCGCAAGCTATGGAATACACAGTGAAAAGCAGAGAACCCGCTTGTTAAAAGCCGCTGCTAGTCCAAGGTGGAAAAACCTGCCCTAAATCGATACAGCGAGAAGAAGTGAAACCCGTAGGCATCCGACCGTCGCTTTGCTCAAAATCCGGTGCCTATTTTAGGGCCCGGTCCATTACTTGCATCAACCCCGGTAATATAAGATTGATGATGTTGTGTTTGTGATGTTGTGTTTCTTTTCTGCCGAAGTTGTGCGCGCGCTGGGCGCTTCCATTGTCTAGACCAGTAACTGGTTGCCCACTTAGTCCTTGTCCCGGACTAATCCCCATCATTTCATTCTCTTTCATGCATTATTCTAGTAGTTACGCGGACCGCTGAGCTTAGGGGAGCATGAGCCATAGAAGAGATGCTATTTTGTGTTGAATTCCTATGTAGTTCCAATTGTAAACCTTGTTATGAATATTATTAATGAAAGATATTTGCCATCCGGGTCCTTTATTCTCTCTCATGTTTGATCTCGTGTTTAACGCCTAGGAGCCGCTTCACAAATGAAATTCATGACATGCTTAACTAAGGTCGCTGGAGGTACGTTGTATGCTAGAGAAAGAATTCCCAACAAGTTTTCCTACAACATACTAAACTCAAACTCACTACTAGTGCATTTAGTGGACGGCAGAGCTTGCAGCAATAACAAATCCTAGATGGATGTTTTTTATAGAACGCTTCGGTCCTCAAGGACTTCTCAGACGCCGGAAGGCAAGGCCTTTAGGGTTGCATGGCCGAGGGTTGGTTAGCAACACGAGAGTCATTATTCTATTGTCACCGAAGTTCTTGGTCAGACGACACCCCAATGCTCCACGATTATGGACCGATGAAGACACCAACTATAATTGAGAAGTTCTCTAAGGAAGACCACGTAAGAAATTGTTCACACTAGAAGAACAAAGTAAAAAGTCAATAAGTTTCTATCTACAACCCACTCCATGGAGAAAAATGGATAAAAAATACGCAGGAAGAAAAAATAAAGAGAGATGAGGAGAGAAGACGCCATCGACAAAAGAATCTGAAAACAACCACTTCCGATCATCTAGGTCCCGCCAAGGAGAAACAACAAATGGCTGCTCTAACAACTAGAGATGGCAAGGCAACGTGGATAACATGTTTCTAGCTTAAGAATTTGCACATGCTAAAGCATGGTCACTATTTGTAAGTGCAACTTAATAGCATATAATTCACGAAGTTTCGCTCGCTATTTTGAACATTTGTTCCTTTACTTTGTAGTATAATTCATATGCAATCAATATGGTTCTCCTCGGGTGCCTCACTTCTCTCGACAAAGTGTGGATCATGGCAAATTCCATCTCTATGATTGTGGTATATCAGCAAAGTTTATACAGCTTGGCCGTGACCGGTAGTGCAGACCCAAACCCAACTCCAGGCAATGTTGAAATGGAACCGTACTATAAAGACTATCATGGAGGTTGATGTCGGGTAGTGCATTCAAAACAATGTTGTTTGATGCCTAATGGTTTGATCTTGTGTGTACCGGAAGCTCATGCCACGACAAAAGATCCGGAAAGGGCTCAGATTCACTAGATCTCAACTCGCCGCATTCGTGGTCAAGAATACACCTGAGGGTTGAGCAAATGTGAACAAGTATGTTTACTTGGATGCAATAAAATTTATATATGTCAACAAAGGAACTAATGTAATAGAGGTTTTGTAGGTCACCTTCGCCCGCATCCTTTGCAAGACCAAGTGGTTCAGAAGTTCCATGTAAGGCTCGCTTCCCCCCACAGATATTTGAAGGTGAAGAAGAGATGGCGGCCTAATAGGAGGTTGGGGGAGACTATTGTCAAGATAGAAGACTACCATCGGATTGAACCTTCATTACTTTATTATGATTTTATATTTTTCTTCCCGTTTACATAATGAAGAAAAAATACTTTGGCATGAATTTGTGTATACTACATCCATTAGGGCAACATTAGCATTGCAACTGAAGTTATCATATACATTTATGCCAAGCATCTGCATCCTAGTATAGACCTATGGCTTGCAAGTCGACCGGATGGCAGTTCTACATACGCTTGAGTACACGCTTTATGTTTAATTAATCATAAAATGTGAAGATTCCCCTTTCAAAATGCAAGATTCATATACAAAAATCATATATGTATTCCCTTCAAAATACAAAATCTTACATAAAAAACCCATACAATTCAAATACACAAACAAACGTGGATGCACATCTAGTAGTGATATATCAAAGATCCAGCAGGATCCACCAGTTCGAAGGTGCTTCACGGTGGATTTCTCCCCCCACCGTAACAAGCCTCCCGGCATGGAATCCAAGCCCCTCCCTGCAGGGGCTGTCCCTGCTTTCCCCTTGGAATTCATGTAATGAAAGCACTTCCCCGTATGCCCCCGCTTGGTCCTCGGGTAACTTTGAAAGTAGGGCTTCAAAGAAATGTTTCCTCCCAAAGCAGCCCCTATCCTCTAGCATACCGCCAAGCAATAACGAGCTCAATTATGCATTTCTTCGTGCACTGAGCCTGTATTGAGGGAAGGTTCCGGCCCCAAAGACGCGAAATGCAGGGTCTTTCTTGCCCCCTATCACGCCAGCCTTTGTCATGGCTTGCTTGAATCCGCCTTTCGTTAGGTTCGCTCTAGCCACTCGGGGACCGGAGGCTCCAAGAATACCGCGACCGCACCGGTGCGGCATCAAGCGGCATGCATCGTGAGAATCGCCATGGCAGATGTAGGTGAGGAGTCTGACTTAAGGAGGAGGAGGAGGAAGCCGGAGGGCGCAGGAGCGTGAGGGACTGAGGGCGTGGAGAAGCCGAGGACCACAGGGCAATATATATGGCATCTCTCAAAGATAATAAAAACAAAACAAATTTTGCGTTATAGCCAGAACGTTAAATAGACGCCGTTAACCTATCTTTAACCGCCGCTAAACGACGCCTATACGCCTTAAAACGACGCTCGCTTCTTTAAAAAGTCAATGGGCCGCCATTTTTCCCATTTCTTTTTATGATTTGAGTATTTTAATCCATCCTGATCCTAGTTTTTCATTGCGTTATTGCAGAGTTTTTTCTTTATTGCTTTTGGGATACATGGCCATGGAAGGTATGCTTCACGCTTTGAACCGTGATTCGAGGAGATGAGGATTCAAGAGCAGAGAGATGAACCCGGCTCTTCACAAGGCTACACCCTTTTAGTTTATACACTTTTATTGTATTTTATCTATTTTCAATCTATAGCTGGTGTAGGAGCCGCCGAGGGCATGAGAAGAAGGGAACCCTCCGAAACCCCTCCCTCCACTAAGATGAGGACTATGAAACAACCATCCATCGGATGAAAGTGTTAAAGAAGTATGTGATTGGTGAGAAGGCATCGACTAAAATTGTTAGAACCGCTTGAGTGAGCTGCCTAGCATGATGAGGGTGCTTCTTGAAAAGATGGTCGTCGGGTTTGGAAGCACCACAAAAAAAAAGATTAACATGATACTAGCGCCGACATATGCATGGGTCGACGCTGCATATACTTGACATGGAGCTATGGTTCAAAGGGATGGACAAGTGGGAGGACTTCACGATAGAAACCATGCCAAGCTCGGGAGGAGTATGGTCAATTGTTCAAGGATCTTTGTTCAATAAACCTATGTTTTGTACATTGTTATATTTTCTGGGTACAATCTAGCATTGATACATGCATGAACATGATCCTCAAGGATTCTTTGAAGATATTTTGCATTCTTCCGTTGGATATCGCCTTCTTCACTGGATTTGCCATTTCTCGAGCCCTCGGGAGGTTTCTATGCATATTTCGACTTGACGTAGAACCCAAATCGAGATTATTTGTGGTTTGGACTCTCCAGAGCTCTTACAAAATGGGACACTTCCATCTAAATCTTTCAAATGCACATTCTAGAAGTTTGTGATGGATACCGCTTGGATTTTTTCTCCAACCCGACCGATAGAAAGCAGCCACTAAATTTATGTTTTTCAGGGTTGAAGTCAACTGCGATCTTCCAAATCTTTCCAAATCACCTGTTGCCTCGCGAATCGGCTGCCCCACGGTTCTAATGCTAACCCTTTGACCTAAAATTCGACCTTTCCAAAAATTAGGATCCAAATGGCAAAATTGGGTCGTATTTCGCAATGGTATTAATATGAATTTAATCGATCCAGCTGGCAAAAAAATCCAAATTTATTTGCTCGTGGCAATGCATTAATTAATGAATTTAAAACGTGTTGCCACTGTGGTTTACGCTCGAGGCCCTTCTAATTCGGTCCACATCGAGGGAGGACAGGTCCAAACGCGGACCCTGGGGCCTCCGGAGGCTGCTTTCTCAAATTTCTGGCCAAGAACGCAACCTCCCAACCACTGGCTCTCGCCAATGGACTCCAACGTTGACAGAAACTAAGTTCCGTGGGCTAAAAGATCACAGACTCGCCTCAAAACGTAAACCCTTCTAGAGCCCTGCAACCCACGTGTTTACGCTTCGGAGGCCCTCCTTGTCGTGATTTGGGTCGACCTAGCGCCATGTCTTGAAGTGGAGTTGGGGTGTTGACGCCGTGAGCTGACACCTAAAATCCTCCGAGGTCGCTGCTGTCCCAAATTTCCTCTCCTAAGGCCCTGAAGGAACGCAACCTCCCATCTCCCGAATCACGGGATGGCTCGCTAATGGACTCGTAACGTCGACATTGCCCCGAAACCAAGTTCCGGGCCGTAAGACCAGATTCCTCGCCCCGCAAAACGTAAACCCTTCTAGAGCGCCCGCAACCCACATGATTACCGGGAGGCCCTCCTTGTCGATTCGGGCCGGGACTTTGGCGCCATGTCTTGAAGTGGAGTTGGGGTGTTGACGCCTGCATTCTGCGGACACTTTTTGGATCCTCCTAAGCCGCTTGCCCCCGAATTTCCTCCCCCGCAGGCCCCGCCGGGAAGGATTGCGCAACCCCCTCACCGAACCGCTGATTTGGCTCTGCCAATGGACTTTATTTTCGCGGTAATGCCGACATTGCCCTTGGGATCCCAACTTCCCGGGCTGGGAAGACCAGATTCGCCCCAAAAATGCGAAAACCCCTTCTAGAGCCCGGGCAAAACTGTGGTTTACGCTGAGGCCCTCTCCTCGTCGATTCGCCGACCTTTGCGCGCGGTCTTGAAGTGGAGTTGGGGTGTTGACGCCGAGCTGGACCCTAAAATCCTCCCGAGGTCGCTGTCCCAAATTTCCTCTCCCTGGCCCCCGGGGACGGACGGGCACCTCCCTCTCCGAATCGGGCGATTCCACTCGCTTAATGGACTTTTAACGCCGACATTGCCTCGGGGACCAAGTTCCGTAACTTGCTCACCCAAACTCCAAGAAGCCCAAAGTAGCTCACTTCCATCACACTCCGAGTCAATTGGCCTAGGATGTGCATGCTGATACCGCCGTGGAGGGCGTGGAGTGTTTCCTTCTTTCGAAAACCGACCGTAACTTGCTCCCTAGGGTAATTTCGCCATTCCTGACGATTTGGTAGGGTCTATTTGCCATTCCCAGCATCCCTGCGTTAACGACAAAACAAGCATGGGGCTTACAAGGCCGACATCGACGCCGCTGCTTGACAAGTTCTCCCTGACCGATCTGGAATCTTTGGACCTTCCCAAGAGGGGCCCCCTAACGGAGGATCCAACGGTCGGATAGGGGAACCGGGTCCGGAGGGTGGTCATTAGCGCGCAGCCCCGGGAGCGCCAGAAGGGCTGCCTCGAAACTTTTTGATCCCGGCCCCGGTCCCACTCTCCCCTTTGTGAGGGATCCCCTAGCTGTCCCGCCTCGCTTGACTTGGGAAGGGTGCCACTGTTGCCCCGCAACGGCTGCCCCGACCGCTCTAATGCTAACCCTTTGACCTAGACCTTCTCCTAAAAAATTCAAAAATTGGGCCGTGGTGGAGATGAATTAGGGATCCAGCTGCAAAAAGCCGGAATTTATTTTCGCAATGCATTAATTGCGAATTTACGAATGTCTTGCCATCTGCAGAAAGCGACTTCTACTTGCCACATCGGGAGGAGGAAAGGCCCCAAACTCCGCCCGCCGGCCTCTTGTTCGTATTCCTGGCCGCCGCTCAGGTCCTGCGCAAATGCACTGTGACTCGCCCCCAAAACGTAAACCCTTCTAGAGCCTCGCAAACCCATGGTTTTATAAGCTGAGGCCCCCTCCTGTCGATTCGGCCGGACCTTGCGCCGTGTCTTGAAGTGGAGTTGGGGTGTTGGACGCCGAGCTGACTTAAAATTCCTCCCAGAGGCTGCTTTGCCCCAAATTTCTCTCCCTGCTGGCCCCGGGATCTGACGGGCGACCTCCTCCCAATCGGGCGATTCGACTCGCCAATGGACTCGAACGCCGACATTGCCCCGGGGACCAAGTTCCGCGGGCCGTAAGACCACCAACTCCAAGAAGCCCAAAGTAGCTCACTTCCATCACACTCGTAGTCAATTGGCCTAGGATGTGCATGCGGATACCGGCCGTGGAGGGCGGAGTGTTTCCTTTCTTTCGCAAAACCGACCGTAACTTGCTCCCTAGGGTAATTTCGCCATTCCTGACGCATTTGGCAGGTCTATTTGCCATTCCCGTGAGCATCCCTGCGTCTCTAACGACAAAACAAAGGCGGTTTCTACAAGGCCGACATCAGGACGCCCCCGCTTGACAAGTTCTCCCGACCGATCTGAATCTTTTTGACCTTCCCGGCGAGGGGCCCCCGAACGGAGGATCCAACTGGCCGGATAGGGGAACCGCCCCGGAGGGTGGTCATTAGCTGCAGCCCCTGGGAGCGCCGCCAGAAGGGCTGCCTCGAACTTTTTTGATCCCGCCTCCCCGGGTCCTGACTCTCCCTCTGTGAGGGATCCCCGCAAGGTCCCCGCCTCGCTTGACTTGGGAAGGGTGCCAGCTCCGCTGTTCCCCGAACGGCTGCCCCACCGCTCTAATGCTAACCCTTGACCTAGACCTTTCTCCTAAAAATTCAAAATTGGGCCGCAGTGCCGGAGATGAATTAGGGATCCAGCCGCAAAACCGAATTTATTTTTTTCGCAATGCATTAATTGCGAATTTAATAATGTCTTGCCATCAGCAAAAGCTCGGATTTCTACTTGCCACATCGGGAGGAGGAAAGGCCCAAACTCCGCCCGCCGGGCCTCTTGCTCCGTGATTCTCGGCCGCCGCCGCCGGTCCCAAGTGCAATGTACATCAGACTCGCCCCCAAAACGTAAACCCTTCTAGAGCCCTGGCAACCCACAGGGTTTACGCCGAGGCCCTCCCTTGTCGTGATTCGCCGACCTTGCGCCGCCGTTCTTGAAGTGGAGTTGGGGTGTTGACGCCAGAGCGCTGGACCCTAAAATCCTCCGAGGTCGCTGTCCCCAAATTTCCTCCCCCTGCCCCTCGGGACGGGACGGGCGCCCTCTCTCCGAATCGCGATCTGATCCGACCGCCAATGGACTCGTAACGCCGACATTGCCCTCGGGACCAAGTTCCGCGGGCCGTAAGACCACCAACTCCAAGAAGCCAAAAGTAGCTCACTTCCATCACACTCGTAGTCAATTGGCCTAGATGTGCATGCGGGATACCGCCGTGGGAGGGCGGAGTGTTTCCTTTCTTTCGCAAAACCGACCGCGGTAACTTGCTCCCTAGGGTAATTTCGCCATTCCTGACGATTTGGCAGGGTCTATTTGCCATTCCTGAGCATCCCTGCGTCTCGAACGACAAAACAAAGGCGGTTTCTACAAGGTCGACATCGACGCTTCCTGGTTTGACAAGTTCTCCCGACCGATCTGAATCTTTTGACCTTCCCCGGAAGAGGGGCCCCCGAACGGAGGATCCAACGGCCGGATAGGGGAACCGGCCCGGAGGGTGGTCATTAGCGCAGCCCCGGGGAGCGCCGCCAGAAGGGCTGCCTCTGAACTTTTTGATCCCGCCCCCGGGTCCTGGACTCTCCCCTCTTGTGAGGGATCCCCGCAAGGTCCCGGCCTCGCTTGACTTGGGAAGGGTGCCACCGCTGCTGTTCCCGCAACCCGCTGCCCCGACCGCTCTAATGCTAACCCTTTGACCTAGACCTTCTCCTAAAATTCAAAAATTGGGCCGCAGGCCGGAGATGAATTAGGGATCCAAATGGCAAAAACCGAATTTATTTTCGCGGCAATGCATTAATTGCGAATTTATTTAATGTCTTGCCATCAAAAAAAGCCTCACTTCTACTTGCCACATCGGGAGGAGGAAAGGCCCAAACTCCGCCCCGCCGGCCTCCTTGTTCAGATTTCTGGCCGCCGCTTCTGCCAGTCCTGCGTGCAACAGACAGACTCGCCCCCCAAAACGTAAACCCCTTCTAGAGCCCGGCAACCCACCGTGGTTTACGCTTCGAGGCCCTCTCCTTGTCGATTCGCCGACCTTATACCGCGGTCTTGAAGTGGAGTTGGGGTGTTGACGCCGTGAGCTGACCCTAAAATCCTCCTCCTGAGGTCGCTAGTTCCCCAAATTTCTCTCCCCAAGGCCCCCTGGGACCTGACGGGCGACCTCCCCTCTCCTGGACCGCGATCTGACTCGCCAATGGACTCGTAACGCCGACATTGCCCCTGGGACCAAGTTCCGGGGCCAAGACCACCAACTCCAAGAAGCGCCAAAGTAGCTCACTTCCATCACACTCGTAGTCAATTGGCCTAGGATGCATGATGGATACCGCCGTGGAGGGCGGAGTGTTTCCTTCTTCGCAAAACCGACCGTAATAACTTGCTCCCCTAGGGTAATTTCGCCATTCCTTCGATTTGGTGTGGTCTATTTGCCATTCCCGAGCATCCCTGCGTCCGAACGACAAAAACAAAGGCGGTTTCTACAAGGCCGACATCGACGCTCCGCGGGTTTGACAAGTTCTCCTGACCGATCTGAATCTTTTGACCTTCCCCAAGAGGGCTCCCGAACGGAGGATCCAACGGCCGGATAGGGGAACCGGCCCGGAGGGTGGTCATTAGCGCAGCAGCCCCGGGAGCGCCAGAAGGGCTGCCTCGAACTTTTTTTGATCCCGCCTCCCCGGGTCCCGACTCTCCCTCTTGTGAGGGATCCCCGCAAGGTCCCCGCCTCGCTTTGACTTGGGGAGGGTGCCACCTGCTCCCCGAACGCTGCCCCGACCGCTCTAATGCTAACCCTTTGACCTAGACCTTCTCCTAAAATTCAAAATTGGGCCGTAGGCCGAGATGAATTAGGGATCCACCGCAAAAACCGAATTTATTTTCGCAATGCATTAATTGCGAATTTACTTAATGTCTTGCCACGCAAAAGCTCGGACTTCTACTTGCCACATCGAGGAGGAGGAAAGGCCCAAACTCCGCCCCGCCGGGCCCTTGTTCCATATTCTCTGCACCGCTTCTCGCCAGTCCTGCGCAACACTGTGACTCGCCCCCAAAACGTAAACCCTTCTAGAGCCCCGCAACCCACGTGGTTTACGCTTCGAGGCCCTCTCCTTGTCGATTCGCCGGACCTTGCGCCGTCTTGAAGTGGAGTTAGGGGTGTTGACGCCAGAGGACTTAAAATCCTCCGAGGTCGCTGCCCCAAATTTCCTCTCCCCAAGGCCCCTGGGACGACGGGCGCACCTCCCCTCTCCGAATCGCGACCGACTCGCCAATGGACTCGTAACGCCGACATTGCCCTGGGACTAAGTTCCGTGGGCCGAAGACCACCCGAACTCCAAGAAGCGCAAAGTAGCTCACTTCCATCACACTCGTAGTCAATTGGCCTAGGATGTGCATGCGGGATACCGCCGTGGAGGGCGGAGTGTTTCTTCTTTCGCAAAACCGACCGTAACTTGCTCCCTAGGGTAATTTCGCCATTCCCACGATTTGGCAGGTCTATTTGCCATTCCCGAGCATCCCCTCGCGTCCCGAACGACAAAACAAGGCGGTTTCTACAAGGTCGACATCGACGCCCCGCGGTTTGACAAGTTCTCCCTGACCGATCTGGAATCTTTTGACCTTCCCCGAAGAGGGGCCCCCGAACGGAGGATCCAACTGGCCGGATAGGGGAACCGCCCCCGAGGGTGGTCATTAGCGCAGCCCCGGGAGCGCCGCCAGAAGGGCTGCCTTGAACTTTTTGATCCCGCCTCCGGGTCCCGGGACTCTCCCCTCTTGTGAGGGATCCCCGCAAGGTCCCGCCTCGCTTGACTTGGGGGAAGGGTGCCACCGCTGTTCCCCCGCAACAACGCTGCCCCCGACCGCTCTAATGCTAACCCTTTGACCTAGACCTTTCTCCAAAAATTCAAAATTGGGCCGCGGGCTGAGATGAATTAGGGATCCACCGGCAAAACCGAATTTATTTTCGCAGCAATGCATTAATTGTGAATTTATTTAATGTCTTGCCACTCGCAAAAGCCTCCCCACTTCTACTTGCTACATCGGGAGGAGGGAAAGGCCCAAACTCCGCCCGCCGGGCCTCCCTTGCTCCATATTCCCTGGCCGCCGCTTCGCCGTGTCCTTATGCGTGCAACAGACAGAGACCTCGCCCCCAAAACGAAACCCTTCTAGAGCCCGGCAACCCACTGTGGTTTACGCTTCGAGGCCCTCTCCTTTGTCAGATTCGGCCGACCTTGCGCTCGCGGTCTTGAAGTGGAGTTGGTGTTGACGCCAGAAAGCGCTGACCCTAAAATCCCTCCCAGGCTGCTTGCCCCAAATTTCTCTCCCCAAGGCCCCGGGACTGACGGGCGGGCACTTCCCCTCCTCCTGAATCGCGACCGACTCGCCAATGGACTCCGAACGCCGACATTGCCCTGGGACTAAAGTTCCGCGGGCCAGAAGACCACCAACTCCAAGAAGTATGCAAAGTAGCTCACTTCCATCACACTCGTAGTCAATTGGCCTAGGATGTGCATGGATACCGCCGCGGAGGGCGTGGAGTGTTTCCTTCTTTCGCAAAACCGACCGTGTAACTTGCTCCCTAGGGTAATTTCGCCATTCCTGACGATTTGGCAGGGTCTATTTGCCATTCCTGAGCATCCCCGCGTCCGAACGACAAAACAAAGGCGGTTTCTACAAGGTCGACATCGACGACCTCTGGTTTGACAAGTTCTCCCGACCGA
Organism: Isoetes taiwanensis; assembly: GCA_021234155.1. Taxonomy (NCBI): domain Eukaryota; kingdom Viridiplantae; phylum Streptophyta; class Lycopodiopsida; order Isoetales; family Isoetaceae; genus Isoetes; species Isoetes taiwanensis. Next base: position 18,436,936 of record JAJEKV010000013.1, read on the forward strand.
TCTGAATCTTTGACCTTCCCCGAAGAGGGGCCCCGAACGGAGGATCCAACTGGCCGGATAGGGGAACCGCCCCGGAGGGTGGTCATTAGCGCAGCCCCGGGAGCGCCGCAGAAGGGTCACCGAACTTTTTTTTGGATCCCGGGCCCCGGGTCCTGGACTCTCCCCTCTTGTGAGGGATCCCCGCAAGGTCCCGCCTCGCTTGACTTGGGGAAGGGTGCCGCCGTTGCCCCGCAAACGCGCTGCCCCGACCGCTCTAATGCTAACCCTTTGACCTAGACCTTCTCCGAAAATTCAAAATTGGGCCGCAGTGCCGGAGATGAATTAGGGATCCACCCGGCAAAACCGAATTTATTTTCGCAATGCATTAATTGGCGAATTTATTTAATGTCTTGCCATCGCAAAAAGCTCGACTTCTACTTCTGCCACATCGAGGAGGAAAGGCCCAAACTCCGCCCGCCGGGCCTCCCTTGTTCGTGATTCTCTGGCTGCCGCCGCTGCCAGTCCCAGTGCAACATCAGATATCGCCCCCAAAACGTAAAACCCTTCTAGAGCCCGGCAACCCACATGGTTTACGCTTTCGAGGCCCCTCTCCTTGTCGATTCGGCCGACCTTGGCGCCGTCTTGAAGTGGAGTTGGGGTGTTGACGCCGTGAGCTGACCCTAAAATCCTCCCGAGGCTGCTTGCCCCAAATTTCCTCTCCCTAAGGCCCCTCGGGACTGACGGGCGACCTCCCTCTCCTGGACCTGGACTCGACCGCCAATGGACTCCAAACGCCGACATTGCCCCTGGGACCAAGTTCCGCGGGCCGAAGACCACCCTAACTCCAAGAAGCCAAAGTAGCTCACTTCCATCACACTCCGTAGTCAATTGGCCTAGATGATGCATGCGATACCGCCGGGAGGGCGGAGTGTTTCCTTCTTTCGCAAAACCGACCGCGTAACTTGCTCCCTAGGGTAATTTCGCCATTCCTGACGATTTGGCAGGTCTATTTGCCATTCCTGAGCATCCCGGCGTCTCAACGACAAAAACAAGGCGCTTCTACAAGGTCGACATCGACGCTTCCAAGGTTTGACAAGTTCTCCCTGACCGATCTGAATCTTTTGACCTTCCCCAAGAGGGGCCCCCCCGAACCAGGGATCCAACTGGCCGGATAGGGGAACCTGCCCGGAGGGTGGTCATTAGCTAGCGCAGCCCCGGGAGCCCGCCAGAAGGGCTGCCTCGAACTTTTTTGATCCCGCCCCCGGGTCCTGACTCTCCCCTCTTGTGAGGGATCCCCGCAAGGTCCCGGCCTCGCTTGACTTGGGAAGGGTGCCACCGGCTGTTCTGCAACGGGCTGCCCCGACCGCTCTAATGCTAACCCTTTGACCTAGACCTTCTCCTCGGGGTATTCAAAAATTGGGCCGTAGGCCGAGATGAATTAGGGATCCAACCGGCAAAAACCGAATTTATTTTCGTGGCAATGCATTAATTGCGAATTTACTTTAATGTCTTGCCATCGCAAAAGCTCGACTTCTACTTGCCACATCGGGAGGAGGAAAGGCCCAAACTCCGCCCACGCCTCCCTTGTCTCAGATTCTCTACCGCCGCTTCTACCAGTCCCAGTGCAACAGATTCAGGACTCGCCCCCCAAAACGTAAACCCTTCTAGAGCCCGGCAACCCATGGGTTTACGCCGGGAGGCCCTCTCCTTGTCGATTCGGCCGGACCTTGCGCCGTCTTGAAGTGGAGTTAGGGTGTTGACGCCAGAGCGCTGACCCTAAAATCTCTCCTGAGGCCGCTTGCCCCAAATTTCTCTCCCAAGGCCCCGGGACGGGACGCAACCTCCCTCTCCTGAATCGCGATCCGACCGCCAATGGACTCTTTAACGCCGACATTGCCCCTGGGGACCAAGTTCCGTGGGCAAAGACCACCAACTCCAAGAAGCGCCAAAGTAGCTCACTTCCATCACACTCGTAGTAATTGGCCTAGGATGTGCATGCTGATACCGTCGCGGGAGGGCGCGAGTGTTTCCTTCTTTCGCGAAAACCGACCGCGGTAACTTGCTCCCTAGGGTAATTTCGCCATTCCCGACGATTTGGCGGTGGTCTATTTGCCATTCCGAGCATCCCTGCGTCCGAACGACAAAACAAAGGCGGTTTCTACAAGGTCGACATCGACGCCGGGGTTTGACAAGTTCTCCTGACCGATCTGGAATCTTTTTGACCTTCCCCCAAGAGGGGCCCCTCGAACGGAGGATCCAACTGGCCGGATAGGGGAACCGGCCCTGAGGGTGGTCATTAGCTGCACCCTCGGGAGCGCCGCCAGAAGGGTCTGCCTCGAACTTTTTGGATCCCCGGCCCTCGGGTCCCGACTCTCCCCTCTTGTGAGGGATCCCCGCAAGGTCCCGCCTCGCTTGACTTGGGAAGGGTGCCACCTGATGCTCCGCAACCGCTGCCCCGGGACCGCTCTAATGCTAACCCTTTGACCTAGACCTTCTCCTAAAATTCAAAAATTGGGCCGGTAGCCGGAGATGAATTAGGGATCCACCGCAAAACCGAATTTATTTTCGCAATGCATTAATTCGCGAATTTATTTAATGTCTTGCCACCGCAAAAAGCGCCCCCACTTCTACTTGCCACACGGGAGGAGGAAAGGCCCAAACTCCGGGCCCGCCGGGCCTCCCCTTGTCCGTATTCTGGCTGGCGCTTCTGCCAGTCCCAGTGCAACAGACAGACTCGCCCCCAAAACGTAAACCCTTCTAGAGCCCGCAAACCCACGTGGTTTACGCCGGAGGCCCTCTCCTTGTCGATTCGCCGACCTTGCGCCAGGTCTTGAAGTGGAGTTGGGGTGTTGACGCCAGAAGGCGCTGACCCTAAAATTCCTCGAGGTCGCTTGCCCCAAATTTCTCTCCCTAAGGCCCCGGGACCTTACGGACGCGACCTCCCTCTCCTAATTATGATCCGGACTCGCCAATGGACTCGTAACGCCGACATTGCCCCGGGACAAGTTCCGTGGGCCAGAAGACCACCCGAACCCAAGAAGCCAAAGTAGCTCACTTCCATCACACTCGTAGTCAATTGGCCTAGGATGTGCATGCGATATAATCGTCGTGGAGGGCGTGAGGTTTCCTTCTTCGCAAAACCGACCGTAACTTGCTCCCTAGGGTAATTTCGCCATTCCTGACGATTTGGCAGTGGTCTATTTGCCATTCCCGAAAGCATCCCCTGCGTGCCCGAACGACAAAACAAAGGCGTTTCTACAAGGCCGACATCAGACGCTTCCGCTGGTTTGACAAGTTCTCCCGACCGATCTGGAATCTTTTGGACCTTCCCCAAGAGGGGCCCCCGAATCCGAGGATCCAACTGGCCGGATAGGGGAACCGCCCCTGGAGGGTGGGTCATTAGCGCAGGCCGGGAGCTGCCAGAAGGGCTGCCTCTCTGAACTTTTTGGATCCCGGCCTCCGGGTCCTGGACTCTCCCTCTTGTGAGGGATCCCCCAAAAGGTCCCGCCTCGCTTTGACTTGGGAAGGGTGCCCTCCTGCTGTTGCCCCGCAATCCGGCCTGCCCGACCGCTCTAATGCTAACCCTTTGACCTAGACCTTCTCCTAAAAATTCAAAATTGGGCCGCAGGCCGAGATGAATTAGGGATCCACCGGCAAAACCGAATTTATTTTCATGCAATGCATTAATTGACGATTTACTAATGTCTTGCCATCGCAAAAGCTCTCGACTTCTACTTGCCACAACGGGAGGAGGAAAGGCCCAAACTCCGGCCCGGCCGGGCCTCTTGCTCCAGATTCTCGGCCGCCGCCGCCAGGTCCCAAGTGCAAATGCATCCAGACTTCCCCCTCAAAACGTAAACCCTTCTAGAGCCCGGCAACCCACAGGTTTACGCTTAAAGGCCCTCTCCTGTCGATTCGGGCGGACCTTTGCGTAGCCCCTCTTGAAGTGGAGTTGGGGTGTTGACGCCAGAGCGCCGGGACCCTAAAATCCTCCCGAGGTCGCTTGCCCCAAATTTCCTCTCCCCTAAGGCCCTGACCTGGACGGGACTTAATTCCTAATCGCGATCGATTTATCCCATGGACTTTAACGCCGATCAAGTGGTCGGCAAGCTTGATTTAGTATGAAAGTATGCAAGTGAAGCTCAATGGTGCACAAGTCCGGGTTTATTAAAGTGGATAGATAAACAAGGATGGAGAGAAATCTAAGTGGGATACATAAACAAGAATAGATAAAATACATAAGTAATGAAACAAATCTAAGTTGCTAATAATATTAACTTAAAAAAAGGACACGCCGATATAAAACCAAAAAGTCACAAATGAAAGCATAGGGCGGCTCTAGAATAGGTATAGCTTAACCGCCCAAATCCTGCATCGATAACAAATTAATTGCCGTGGCCCAAATCACATTCATATGGACTCATTATGGAGTGTACGAAATTGAATATCTCGAACTCAAATTCAAGGTGAGACGCCGTTGAACCCCGGTCGTGGTCCAAAACCCTTAGCGCAATCTATGAAGAGGCCGCAACCATATATGAAGTTGTATGTGATCATGCACGAGAGAATATGGCAAATCAAAGAAGCTCTTCTTGCGCCTTTGCATGGACCAGAGTCGGGCATGCCTTGTGTAGATTGTATGCGTAAGAGCAACCCGGTGAGCCATATGTTTGCAATCGCTACGCCATGATCAAGTGATTGGCAAGCTTGATTTAGTATGAAAGTATGCAAGTGAAGCTCAATGGTGCACAAGTCCGGTTTATTAAAGTGGATAGATAAACAAGGATGGAGAGAAATCTAAGTGGATAGATAAAGAAGGATAGATAAAATACATAAGTAATGAAACAAATCTAAGTTGCTAATAATATTAACTTAAAAAAGGACACGCTCGCTTGGAACCGAAACATCGCTATAAACGCCGCTCAAATTAAAATTACGTACGCCGAAAAAAAAAAAGATTGCTAATAATAATAACTTAATTAAAAAAGACACGCCGTTATAAACCAAAACGTCACAAATGAAAGCATAGGGCGGGCTCTAGAATAGGTATAGCTTAACCGGCCCAAATCCGTGGATCGACAACAAATTAATTGTTGTATATACATTCGTATGGACTCATTATGGAGTGTACGAAATTGAATATCTCGAACTCGAATTCAAGGTGAGTAGGATATGTTATATTAAGGTGAAGGGTCTATCTTGTGCCACCACAATATAGATAAAAACATAAGTAATAAAACAAATAGATCTAAGTTGGTAACTTAATAAAAAAAAAGACACGCCCAGATACACATTGGCGCCATTCCCGCAAATACGCCCACCTCTTTTCTCTCTCGCCTCGCTTATGCAGATCGAATATTGCAGCCCGATCCATCTAAGAAAAGTCGCTTTTAATCATCTAAGTTCGTCGAAAGATAAAAAATTTGAGTTTGATTTCTACATTTTCTATCACAAAAATGTCTGGAGGTGGAGGCAAACCGGACTTTCAACATCCTGTTCAAGAGCAGCTTCCTGAGTTAGATTACTGCATAAATGACAGCCTCCACCGGGTAACAATCCTTCTTTGTATAATAATTATAATTATAATAATAACTTATAATTATAACTTAATAAAAAGGGCACGCTGCTTAACACAAAGACGCCGCTATAGACGCCGGCCAACGATTATAATAGACGCCGCTCAACGACGCCACGACGCCGCTCAACGACGCCCCTCAAACTTTTATCGAAAACAGAGCTTTTCCGCCTAGTTTTTTTGGTTCTAAGCGGCCCGGAGGAGCGCTTTTTTGTATTTTTGGCGCGGATCATCCTTGCGGTCCTTTCCAAGCTTCAAGCAAGCATCCAAAGGTATTTCAATGGATCAATCAACTCTATTTTTGAATTAGGCTTGTTGTTTGATAGATTTAGGGCTTCTTGTTTTTTCTTGTTTGTTTTCAATCCATCCCATTTCTATCCTCCTCTTCTTTCCATCCTTGTTTTTCTTCAATCCATTTCGATTCTTATTAGTATGAATCGAATCCTCCTCCTTCTTCTTCCAATCATCTTCCAATCATTGGTTTCTTCCTTCTAATCTTCCGCTCTTCCAATCTTCTATTCATTTTCTTCTTCTTTTCTTCACCACTTTCTCATTCTATTCAATCTTTCCTTTTCCTCCTTCTTCTTCTTCTTCTTCTTCTTCTTCTTCTTCTTCTCTTCTTCTTCTTCTTCCTTCTTCTTCTTCTTCTTCTTCTTCTTCTTCTTCTTCTTCTTCTTCTTCTTCTTCTTCTTCTTCTTCTTCTTTTTTTTTTCCATGGAAGAAGGACGTCGTTGAAAGACGAGGCCCATTCTTCCTCTATTTTTATTACAAGAAGGGACGCTGAAAGATTTGAGGCCCCTTCTTTTTATGTTCTTCCTTTTTTTTTTTTTTTTTTTTTTACATGTCAATATATAGTTCTTTTAATTAACAATGTAAATAGTTTTAATGTCAATGATCTTTTCAACGTGAATGGTCTTTTTTTTTTTTTTTTTTTTTTTTTTTTATTTCTTTATTTATGTAAGTTTTCTAATTATTGAATGCCTTTATTTTTTTGCATGTACACTAATAACAAAATGCGTCGCTTTGGAAATCGATTTTCGCAAATAAGACATTCTAGGTAAGAATTTGAGTTTGAGTAGGAGAATAAAATTTTAATGTTTTATTTAGGTTAAAAAAAAACTTGGGGAGACTTGGACAGGCATGGTCGGGTTCTCCTTTGAGTGGAGAAGACTAGGTGTTCCGGTCCAAGCTCACCGCTTACTCTTGTAATTTTATTGATTAATGTATTTAGTTTAGGAAAAATTGGGGAGACTTGGACAGGGGGCATGGTCGGCCCGCCTTTGAGTGGAGAAGACTAGGTGTTCCGGGTCCAAGCTCACCGCTTACTCTTGTAATTTTATTGATTAATGTATTTAGTTTAGAAAAATTTGGGGAGACTTGGACAGGGGCATGGTCGGCTCCGCCTTTGAGTGGAGAAGACTAGGTGTTCCGGTCCAAGCTCACCGCCACTTTGTTTATTTTTTTTTTATTAATATATCAATAAATAGAAATCTTTACTGATTGGACAAGGGCGTGGTTTTTGAAAAAATTGCATTATTGATTTTCGGTTTCTAGTTAAGAATGTTGTTTTTAAAGATGTTAGGATGTCAAAGAAACACCGATGTGGAGTGGTTAAGAGCAAGAAAAAATTTAAATAGTTGGTTTTAAAAAAAAAAATTAAAAGGGAAACTAACTCTTAAGAAAGTAGGTAAAGATTCATAATGAAGGTTTGAAAAAGTCACAAAGCAAGATTAATGAATCTAAATTGGTTTGTAGGTATGGCCCCGACCGTGAAGACACTAATGATTAGTGAGATTAGACGATGGTCATAAATGAGATATGTGCTAACGAAAAGTCCCGACCGGGAGAGATGCAAATCGTCAACGGTTTCACCATTTTGTCGACATGTGAAAAGGAAGTGCCAATTTGAGTTAGCACAAAATGGCCAGGTCAAGAAGAAATGTTGACTTCTCTCCTTGACACACATGTAAAGCCAATGATTGGAAACCCCATGGATGAACTCAAGACATGTTTGAAGCATTCAAGCAAAATTTAAAAGTCCCAATGCCGAGGCTCGTGGTCAAGGAATGGGTAGCTTCATGGAATTCCTCAAAGAAAGCGACGCTTGATCACAAGAACATCATTGCGGATCTCAATGCACGCCGCTTGAGGTAATTAAAAATGCTTTGCATCGTGGGGAAGCTCTAGTGGAGCAGGCCTAGCAAGGCCCACTTTTCTTTGGAGAATCACATGAACACATCAATCTTTGTTGATCCCATGCCCGTGAGAGGCCGGGATGATAATACCTTATTGAGGAGAAACCAACACATCGCACGACAAATCAAGATCAACTAACACAACACTTCCAAGATGATGAGCTATACAAAGGATGGGTTTTCAAGGGCAAAGATAGGGGCGTAGACGTATGAGATGGCTCAAAGATACATACGCTTCAAGAGCCCGCATCCCGCTTTGGCTACATCCATTGGACTTGCATATGAAGTTGCTAGCTCTAGTGGGGATACCATAGGGCCAATGGTGATTCTACCTTTCATGAATGGAGAGACACTTGCACACTTGTTTGACTATTTACCTAATAACTTGTCACGCTTTAGAAGATGGTCAAATGCAATTGCTAGAGCGCCAAGAAGAACCGACAAAAACACATAGGCGCTTGAACTTAGAGCAAAAATGCGAGTTGTATATCAAGATGTTCCGTAGATAGCTCTTTTGCCCTAGCGTATAGGTGTCGCTGAGATCCACAAAGGCCACTTCACTCACACAAAGCTTAATTGCAAGAGAGTCAAATTACATTTTGATGATGAGTACCAAAATGTGTGGGTGGCCATTGGTGATTGGGACAATGCACCATTTTACGCCAAAGAGCCGTCCCTTGTTGAAGTGTTCCGGTGACTTACTTTCTGATGGACAAGCAAAATATCCATGGTTAGAGGAAACCGTGTTTGAGAAATCAAAGGATGATGATCGTATGGGGACACGAAATTCATGATGTCTATGCATTGGGATATATTTATGAGATGCTTCCGGATTTCGTGCAAAGCTATGCGACGAATGGAGTGGTTTAATAATAACAACAATGCCCAATGGATTAATCCAACCCATATGTACCAACGACGCCTTGACAAGTTGGAGGAGCAAAACAAGAATGATGTGCCTACGTGAAGACGATTCTCATCACGACCCAAAGCTTCGGGTTGTTGAAGCCTTTACAAAGTGTTGGAATATCTTCTACCATGGTTGTGAGACAAAGACGACACATGAAGTGCATGGATGCCTTGAGATGTCAAAATTGTTGTTGTCACAACTCAAATAATGAATACAATATTGTATATCTTGCCATGTTTAAGAGTATTAAATTTTTTAATTGTCTAATAACCAAATATATAAAGACACTTTTAATTATTCAAATCCCAATGTTTTGTAATGAACTTCCCATGTTGCTAACATTTGTTGCTTTCCTACTATGTTATTCATCGCGACTCCATATAAATAACTTGCAAGTTTTTGCACATGTCCAAAGAACCATGGATGCGCACGATGGCATATCTATTGTTCACAACTTTACTTCAAGGGGTTTGGTAGCCTTATTGACAAACTAAACCCGCAAAAGGCCTTTTAAGAGGCTTAAGTTGGTCGTCGGTTTAGCTCTCACCACCGCCACCTCCACCATTGTGTGGATTTGGTATGGATTTTTTCTAGGATAAAATGTAAGTTAACCATTTATTTTTAACGCTCTAATGTTTTAAATGTAGGGTGTAAATGCGGTTTTCGGCCCTTCTTTTCCTATGCATAATGTTCGCCGTCGGGTTATGGGCGATCTTCTCTCACCACCAAGAGATCTTAAAGGACCCCGTGATCCAAGCAGAAGACTAAGAGCAGTGGAACTCCGAAGATATCAACAAGGCGATAACCCTCAAGATAGGTGGAATGCCTTGCACCGGATGTCGCCCGCAAATGGAGATTGCGCGCCAGTCGTTGAACAAAGTAGGCGGAGTTCTTAAGCCCATGACCTCCACGCCATAGCTCATACACTCCTTCGCAATTCAATCTTTGGGCCCGCTCCTGTTACGCAGGAGAATGAACCCCAAGGAGCGCCGACCGTCCGCTTACGCCTGAGTGGACGCACCTCTTCAAGCTCGTTAAAGATCGCGCACCACCGCACTACCTCCACGAAGGCATCTCTTTCAATATGAGTGAGTTCATCTTGAATTATGCCCTTTTTGTTCACTAACACATATTCATATGTTAGTCGAGATGTTGAGTGTAGTAGCAAGAAAGTTGCCGCCGCCACAAAGACCGCAGATGGCTTACAATTTTTGGAAGATGGCTAATAGTGTCACAAATAGCTTCGCCATAACGCCCACAAGGGTGAATGGAACCTTTGGAGCCTATGATGAGGAAAAAGAGAGGATCAAGGAGCTTTTAGAAGGTAATATCCCGAGCTCAAGTCGAGAGATCTCATGGAGGGAGGTTTGTTCAAAGTGGTAAACATGTTAAAGCCACTGTGCATTAGGGTTCTTTTGCTCTTCATTATAACCTCATTGTACTCATTTTTATTTATATTTTGCAGAGGTAATCGTAAGAAGCACCTGAAAGCTCTGCCAAAGCTACAGAGTCTCGATAGAGGGAAGGGGTATGTTCTATCCGGTTGACTAATGAGGCATTTCTAAGTACATCATCTTCCCATGAGTCGATAATTAGATGATGCCATGTGGACTAAGTCCCCTTGTATTGCATTGTAGTGTTTGAAGGCCAACATATTATCAAAGAAAGGGGAAGCTAGAACAAAGGCAAATACTGACGCGAGGTACGACGAAGCAAGTGGCAGCCATAGTGCCAATAAGACTTGGTCCGGGCGGTTATGGCTGGATAAGCTATTTGTAGGCATAAATTTGGTTTATAATGTAGAATCTCGAGTTGAACACTAACATTAGTTTTGGTGCTCATTCTCACCAGCGCCATTTGTTGGTCAGCCCTCGACCGCTAAAGATGAACGAAAGGGCCTTCAAACAAGGCTCATGCGCCATCGCAGACGCATCACAAGGTGAAAGGGGGGATGAAGTGTGTATCATTCATTAGATAATTATTTGTGACTACAATGAACTAATTGTTGCGATACAATATAATGCGTAAATGAAGACGGGCTTCAATGAAGAAGAAGAAGAAGAGAGCAATAACTAAAGACTTTGTGAATGCAAATTACATTGTGAAATAATATATTAATTGAATTCAATTTAAATTTTTTATGCTTTATTCTTATCCTATATTATAAAAATTATAGTGTATGTCCGTCGAATGGCTACCAGATTGGGCGGCCGATTTCGCCAGCCACGCGGCATCATCCGTGATCGCTACCTAATTAATACCCTTTAGGCTTTTGGTTTGGCGCCGCTTGGCCATGGTATTTAAATGTTTTCCTTAAAATTCGACTTCGATTTTGCATCTATCTCCTCCTGGGTGATGGTTTCAAGGCTTAACGCTTGAGCATCTCATCTTCGCCGATGATGGCTATATGGCACCCGAAGGTTTTATGTATGGATGCCCATGACGCCCCGGCCAGATAGATGAATTCAAGGATCTGGCCGTGCTTCTGTACCTCGTGATCAATCCGCACCGCAGCATGTGTCAAGCTTGCAAGGCATGCAATGTTAACCGCATTGGCCGGATGTAAGGTGATAGGCTCGATATGGGAGGTGGAATCACAAAGGGTCGACAGCTAAATTTGTTTACATCTAAGGGTTTCACGTATAGCTTGAAGCCATCCAAAACCATGGCAAAGGCAACTCAGGTCGGCCAGCGAGGCACGCCTGTGATTTGAGTCGAGGGGCAGCTTGCATGCAAACAAATCACTTTGCATCTTCGATCCGCAGACCGCAACCGCAGAGTTAGATGTCACAGCGCATAGGGTTCCAAGTATACCGATCATGCCCTCAGAATGTCGCTGAGGTGCTCATCTATTCACTTTTCTCAGATTTTTCAGATGCTCAATGTTTTTGTATGTTTGCAGTTCCAATTTTCACGATAGCCTTGGCACAATACGCATAATTTATAATGTCAAGCAAATAAGTGCATAGATTTATTTCTACCGGTTTGCTTGCTTTTTGTACAAGAGCAGAGGAACATCTATCTAATACTCTTCGCTAAGCCGGAGTGTGAGGTGTTACCAAATTTCTATCCTTGCATGTTCGCCTTAATTCATGCTCATTAACTGCGAATGTGCCCCTCGCTTTAAACATGGCATATTGTGGTTTTAATGTTGTCTATCTATCTATCTATATCTTTGCATGGCTAGGTTGATCGATTTGTCCACACAAACATCTTAAATAGAGAAGCAGTAAATGTTTAAAGCCTGTGAGTATGTAGCAGATGGCGATCCTAACACCAAGGTTGTATGGAATTACCGCTTAGGTGTCTATTCCCTCTCTTTGTTCCCCATGGATTCTAATTTTGGCACAAAAACGCTGCTTAATAAGACAAAGAACCCTCCGCTTGAAGGTATAGTTTTGTACTTTAAATTTCGCGCAGGTTGTGTTGTTAATTTGGAGCACCCTTGACATCAAACCCTTTGTTAGATGAAAAGATTTCAATCTAACTGCCGGTTACTAGAATGTTGAGGAGCCCTTTATCGAGCTCGTGGTTCTCTTCGTGTCCCCGGGAGGGAAGACACATATCATGTGCTACAGATTTATATAGATTGGCTATTACTTGTCAAGCAGAATTCCATGCTTTTTCCCCAACTCTATCAAATTTAGGCGTTGTTATATCCCCGCTCGCTCCTGACGAAATGGTTTGACATGCTAAAAGCCCAAGTAGATTGATGATTCAAATTGCTGTAAAGCCCAATATATATTCTGCTCTCAAGAAAAGCCGAACAAAAAGAAAAAAGGATGTGGGATTTCCACTTCTCTGAAGCACTGGTCTGCATGTAGCTGGTGATGGAGACATAACCCCAAAATAACCCATGGGTTATTAGGTCAAGTTATTGTGCAAATAGATTAAGTGTTTCGACCACCATTCTATGTTCAGATTGGGTAAAACCCGCATCAAGGAAAACAAAATGCTCTATTTCAAACCAATATGCTGAAGCCAAAACAGATGGCACTTAGCAAGAGAATATGTTATTATGGAAGGATTTTGATAAGGAGAAAAAGAAAATCAAAAGAAGAGGGAAAGGGCAAACGGCCACTTTGGTGTGACAATGGCAATATAAAGTATGCAAAAAGAATATCCGCTATGTTCGTGGCTATGGTATAAGCAGAAAACCTGATAAATTCTAAGATCTGAAAGCCCAATTCGTTAACCTCTCTTAGATGCTAAGTGGCTACTTAAAGGGTATGGAAATGTTGGGAGTTGGAAGCCTCCACCACTAAGGCTCATGTTGTTCTGCAAGATTTTTGTTTCCAATAAATCTTTACGTACTTTATGCAATCAAGATAACAAATTTTGCCCATGGATCCAGACTGGCCGCAAGTGATGACTACGCTTAGCTTTGCTACGAAGAGACCACCTCAAGAAAGCTGGGATTTATAATGCTTAAGTTTATATGCTAGATTGTGTGAACCATGAACGATGCTTGAAAATTGGTGTGACTCATGAGTGACTATTGTGTGTGAGATCAGGCAATATATATGGGTTGCCTCACATAAACACAACTAGGCTTGGTTTTTAAAATCTTTACAAAACAAATAAAGGAAGGTTGAACAGGACAAGAAGAACGTGCACACTCCCAAGATTTGTTGAATAGGACAACAACGCTGACCTCATGAAATATAGTTGGAATCATAATTATAAGGGCAAAATTGGCATTCATTTCACATTTGATATTTTTGATGAGACCATTGCATCTTCGATATAAGATTTATAGAGATTTCTATTGTCTCCCGCCATTATGATAATACAATTAATGCTAGTATATGCAAAATGTTAAAGTCAATGTCAATATGTTTCAACCTCAATATAGCAATACGTAACTGAACGAAGTACAAATTGAAA